>JAAGEH010000124.1:837210-1095159 GCA_011751065.1 Lasiurus cinereus
CTCCCTTGTAGGTAACTTTCTGTTTCTCTCTTGCAGCCTTTGAGATATTTCTTTGGCCAAAACTGGTTTGGCTCAGTGGATGGAGCATCGGCCTGCAGACTGAAGGGTCCTGAGTTCGATTCTGATCAGGGGTATGTATTTTGGTTGCGGGCACATCCCCAGTTGGGGGTGTGCAGGAGGCTGCTGATTGATGTCTCTCTCTCATTGATGTTTCTAACTCTCTGTCCCTTTCCCTTCCTCTCTGTAAAAAATCAATAAAATATATTTAAAAAAAAAAAGATTATTTCTTTGTCACCCTAGCCAGTTTGGCTCAGTGGATAGAGCATTGGCCTGTGGACTGAAGGGTCCCAGGTTTGATTCTGGCCAAGGGTACATGTCTAGGTTGTACGCTTGATCCCCAGTAGGGGGCAAGCAGGATGCAGCCAATCAATGATTCTCTCTCATCAATGATATTTCTATTTCTCTATCCCTCACTCTTCCTCTTGGAAATCAATAAAAATATATTTTTTAAAAAAAGATTATTTGTCTTTAATGTTTGCCATTTTAATTATTATGTGCCTAGGTGTGGGTCTTTTGAAGTTCAACTTGGCTGAGACTCTCTGTTTCCAGAACTTGAGTTATCTTATCCTTCATGAGGTTAGGAAAAATTTCTGCCATTATTTCTTCAAACAGGTTCTCTATTCCTTGTTTAGATTCTTCTTTTTCTGGTACCTGTATGATGCAAATGTTACATTTCATGTTGTCCCAAAGCTCCCTAAACTCTCCTCCTGCTTTTCTTTTCTTTTTTTTTTCCATTTGCTACTCTGAGTGGGTGTTTTTTTCCTATCTTGTCTTTTAATTCACTGATTTGGTCCTCAGCTGCTTTTAGTGTACTGTTGAATTCTTCCAGAGTTGTTTCAACCTCTCTTTTCATGTTGGTATAGTTATCAGAAAGTCCCTTAATATTCTCATTAAATTCCTTATAATCTAATTAAATTGGTTATAGTTCTCACTGAATTGTTTGAGCACCCTATTACAATTACTCTGAATATTTTATCTGACAAATTGCTTGCCTCCATTTCATTTAGTTCCTTTTCTATAGATTCCCCTCTTTTTTTTCCATTTGGGGGTTGTTTCTTTGTCTCCCCTGTTTTGCTGTCCCTTTGTACTTATTTCTATGTGTTAGATCAAGCTGCTAATCTCCAAGAATTTGTGGGGTGCTCTTATGTAGTAGGTGTTTTGTGGGACCCAGTGGTGCAGTTTCTTAGATCTCCTGAGCTGGGTGTGCTAGGAAAGTGTTTTGCTTGAGTTATTTGAGTTTTCCTTTGTAGTTGTGTTTTGAATGTTATTGTCCTGTTCTCAGGCTGGCTGGCTATGTTACTTACCCCCAACTATATTGTATAAGCTATTATGAAGATGTAGTTTCCCAATGTTTTCTGTCCTTCCTTGATATAACTCTCCTCTTTAGCTGGACCTCAGTTGCTAATTCCACGTGAATGTGGTGCATGATAGGCCTGCCTATTTGGCTACCATTTTCCTGTTGTTTTTTTTCTCCAAGCTTTCTTCTTGATATTTATAGCAAAATGTAAACAGAGAGGTGTATTAAGGAAAGATGTATAAAATAAAATAATCTGCTATTTTGAGACTTCTGGTCCTAGACAAGCTGATATAAACTCATTCTTCTCTGCCACTCACCTCTAAATACAACTGATAATCCAGAACAAAACTATAGACAATCATAAAAAAGATTTTATAAAGTAGAAAGAGTCAGGCAGATTGACTAAAGACATTAGTAGTTGAGGGAAAACATGGAGGTGAATTCTTGGTATTTTTTTTCTCCCATATATCCCAGTTGTGTCCCACAACTCAGAACCACCAAAAGACATAGACAAAAAAAAAAATCTCTAGCAAAAGCCAGACCTTTCTGGCTGCAGGCTCAGAAAAGAAATAGCCCAACAGAGATCTAGTGAGGAACCCCATTCCCACTCAATACCTGGCTGGCCTGCTCTGCCTGCACTAGTAGGACCACTAAAGAGTTGGTAGAGAATTCCATTTAGAAACACCAGCAGGCCAATGTCTCTTGACCCTCCACTCAGCAGTAGAGGAAGATCCATTTCCGGCATCTCCTGGGCCCCATCCAGTGGCAAAGGGTGACTCCCACCACTACCACCACCAGCAGAGAGAGGCCCAAGTTATTGCTTTCCTCACTCAGCAGCACCGACAGAGAGGTAGTAATAAGCCCATTGATACCATGTGACCTAGAGAGAAGGTTATGGGAGACACTTTCTGTCCATTCACCACCTAGTAGCACTGGCATGGGGAGCCCAGGAGAGTACCTTTCACCCCCTCAGGCAATGCCAATAGTAATCAGGTAGGCACTGGGTGGCCCAAAGAACAAGTAATCCAGAGAGGCTCAGGGAAGCATTCAATGCCACATGTTCCATAATCTCCCACACTCTACCTAGCAGGACCTGCCTAGGACAGTATACTTCACATTTGCAGGCAGCATCAGCAGGACCAATCTGGAGCCCTGGTGGCACCAGATTTACAAAGTGGACCAGAATAATGTTGTATAGGCTCTGAAACCTGTATTGTTAATGGAACCACAGCCCAAAAAAGTAAGCAAAGAACTATGCACTAAACATAAATAAGTGACTTCTCCTGATGAAATAAAAGATTTAAATAGGATCTAGGATCTTAAGAATTAATACTCAAAATGTTAGAATTTAAAAAAAAATCACTCATTATACCAAAAAACAGAAAAATCACAACCCAAACAAGAAAAGGCAATCAACTGATGTTAATATAGATAAATCAGTTGCTAAGATGACCTGACAAGGATTTTAAAACAGTCATTACCAAAAATGTTACTATAAGTAATTCCTAAATTATCTCAAAACAAATTAAAAATAAAAACTTCAGCAAAAACATTTATTGAGTGAATGAATAATGTTTAGAAAAAAAAGTCTGTGGAAGGACACTCTTACAGGCTATTATTTATATAGGGTGGGGCAAAAATAGGTTTACAACTATTTGTGTGGAAAATAATACAATAATTAATAAATAACAATATAAGGATGAACTCTCTGTTTTGCATATTCACAACTGTAAATCTACTTTTGCCACACATTGTATATTACTTTGTAAAACCATGTCCCTCTTCAAAACTCTGTTACGATTTCCCATTTTACTTAGAATAAATGGGGTAGTCCTTACTATAATCCCAAGACCCTCATCTACTAATACTTTCCCCCTAGTTCAGTATATTCCTCCTTGCTGTACCTTAAACTCAGACATACCTTCACCCAGGGCCTCTGCCTAGAACGTTCCCTCATTATTCTGTTCTGTTTTGTTTTGTTTTGTTTTTACTCAGAAGTAGTCTTCTCAGTGAGGCCTCTCTGATCATCTGATCTAAATTATAGAGCTCCCTTCCCCCCAAAAATTTAAACACAATTATTCCTTCCTTGATTTATTTTTTCCTTAACATTTATAACTATATAGCATACTATATATTTTACTTATTTTTATTTATTTAAATGTAAGCTTCCATGAGTTCAGGATTTCTGTCCATTTTGTTCACAGCTGTAATCCCAATGCCTAGAAAAGTAACTGGCATTTGAGAAGCATACAATCACATGAACAAATTTAAAAAATGACTGATGACTTTGAAAACTCCTCAAATTCTTAATTCATCTGTTTTTTTATAATCAACTGGAACAAAAGAGAACATGAGAATTAACACTAGATGGCGCAATATTACAAAGAAAGTAAACTTAACCTATCCTGTCCACCTCACTGGAATGGCTTCAAAAAGTCCGAAATGTTGACACCCCCTCCCCAGCCTGTTGATGTTATGTTTGGTGTACAACTCAGACTTCATTAATTTATGTACATCTGCAAAGATGTTATTCTGCCTGCCAAGTATTTCAGCTCTGCAGTATGCCAGTACGTTACCAAATTCTTCCTCTCCATCCTTTGAAACCCCCAACCTATTTTCTTTTCTATTTTAATATATTTTTATTGATTTTTTTACAGAGAGGAAGGGAAAGGGATAGAAAGTTAGAAACATTGATGAGAGAGAGACATCGATCAGCCGCCTCCTGTATGCCCCCTACTGGGGATGTGCCCGCAACCAAGGTATATGCCTTTAATCGGAATAGAACCTGGGACCCTCAGTCTCCAGGCTGACGCTCTATCCACTGAGCCAAACTGATTTCGGCCCCAACGTATTTTCAACTTAAGTCACTAATAAGCATTCAAGTTTCCAGAGCAGTGGTGTTGTCTGTGGTGAGAAAGAATCTGCCCCATGTGGGTTACATCATTAGAGGAGGTCACTGATTTTACTTCCAACATCCTCTCTCCCTAGAACCCATACTGGATCCATAGGGTACAAGGTTTGGGGACATATTTGAATGGCCCTATGGAGTTTTAAGAACCACCATTTCCCTGTATCACTAAAGGCTCTTTTACTGAGCCAAGTTAAAGGCATCTTGATTGCTCACTTCCTAAGGACTGATTATTTCAGAAGATGACTGACTCAGTGCTCTTGCCAAGAAGCTCCTATTGCTAATCTCCCCTGATAGTTCAGTTAATGTTAGGCGACCAACTGGAACCGGTATGCCAGGCACTTTTCCAGTTTTAGCAAAGGAAGTTAGTTTCGGGTTCCAGGAAATCTTTCAGTCCAGGGCAAACCAGGGCAGTTGGTAACTCTACATTTAGCCCAGATCTATCTGAACTGTGTCCCATAGTGTAAATTGTTAACACAAGTACAGATTTTTCTTCTTTCCTCCCATTCCATATGCTGTCAGTCACCAGATCTGTCAACTCTAACTGCTTTGTGGCAAGTATATTCATTTTCTCTTCTACATTCTCACAGTATAAGTTAGTGTAAAATTACTGTAACAAAAGAGAGAGAGAGAGAGAGAGAGAGAGAGAGAGAGAAGAGAAGAGAATGAAAGAAAAGAGAAAAGAAAAGAAAAGAAAAGAAAAAAAGAGACAAGACCACTGCAGATTCAGAGCCTTTAGGAATCACACCACCTGGTATAGCTGCTTGCTCAGCTCACAGGAACATGAAATGAGTAGGGGGAAAAGGAAGTGACAAATATCAACTACAGGGTCATGACTAGATAGGAAAAAGGTCTATAACTAAACATTAGTTTCTTCTTTGCTTAATTTATGTGTGTGTTATGTATTTTTATATATATTAATGTTTTTTCTTCTTTCCCATTATAATTTTATAAATTAATGGAAATGGTTAACTTTATAATTTTATCTTTAGGTTATTAACTATTCAAGAGGGACTCTAACCAAAATTGAGGAGTAACTAACATCATCTAGAGATTAATGTAATGACAATTGGGATCTTTTATTTCTTTTATTTTTTCAATCCTCACCCAATGACATTCTTTTCATTGATTCTTTTTAGAGGGAAAATGGGAGGAAGGAAAAAAAGGAAGGAGAGGGGAGGGAGAGATGAAAGTGAAACACCAATCTATTGCCCCCTACATGTACATGCCCCAACTGGGGATTGAACTTGCAACCTGGATATGTGCCTAAATCAAACCCTTGGTGTACAGGACAAAACTCCAAGCAACTGAGCCATACCAGCCAGAGTTGGGACCTTTTATTTTGGGGGGCGGGAAAGGTGAGAGTGCCTATTACTACAAAGGATAATTATATCTGGTTAAAGAAAAGTTGAAATTTCTTATTGCCGTATGGGAAGTTGAAATAGATGTAGGAAAGTTGTGCATGGATATTAAGTAGGCAAAGTGATGAGCTGTTTCAGTTATTAAACCATTTGTCTTAACCCATACTTTTATATTCTGTTTTGTGATGCTAGAGCAGACTATGAGAACTATATTTCTACTTTGCTAGTTGACTTCCTGTTCAATTCTGCAAGGCAGATGAGAGAGAAAAGAGACATTTCTTTTCTGACTATTAGTTATCAATGATAATGTTCAGCTTTTGAGGGGAGGAGGAGCATTTCTAGAATCAGCCTCACACACCTAATCAAAGATATTGGCAACAGTTCAGCAGTAGCCCCCTCCTCAGAGGCCTGAGGGGCCTCTCCTTCAAGCTTCCTTTTATCTCACCTAAGCTAGGAATGGTAGCTTCATCTCGTAGTTCCTATCTCTGGGTTAACTCACTATCCTCTTTTTTGCTTTTTTAGTTCTCCAAAACTGTGTAACCAATTTTTTATATTAAATTATCTCTGTTGAAAGACCAAATGTGTGTTTTTTGTTGTTCTGAATGTATCCTGACTGAGACAGCCTGTCAGTTACCTGCAGTACTAGCCAAAAACAAAGAAAAATGGAATAAATGGTAAAAGAGGGAAGTGATGAAAATCACCTCAGACCTTGTGGCTTTTTACAGCAACGAAGATTATAGAACGAATGCACTTTTTTGTTATGTACATATTAACTGATGACTTCTATTCTTTCCCCTTCCCCTTCTCCTATAGTTTTGTATGGAGTGCTAGTTAGTGGAACTTAATCTACAATTTAGTTCATAAGTCATCAGGCCACAAAGTCACATCTGGACCTGCTGAAGAGGAATGAGTATCACCAGTAAGTCCTGAACTTGAGAAGGATACAATGACTAAGAGGATTTGGAGTCTGTCTTGGCTTGGGAGAAGGAAATTGTCTTTGTGTGTATTACAGGCAGAAGTATGAAGGTATTAAGTAAGGGTAGAAGGGTGTACTTAAATGTTGAATAGCAAAAGCAGTGGGCTACATAGATTCTGAGCCCATATCTCCTCAAATCCATCCTTTGCCCTTTTATTGCTCTGCTCTGTACTATATTAACCTATCTTTTTATTGTTTCCATAGAATGACCTCTATTAACCGGCTCACTATCAGCTTATTTCTGAAAGGTTGGAGGACCAGGAAGGGAAGAAATAAACCAGGATATTTCTCTCCCTCTCTCTTCTAGGGAATTCTTTGGTAGTGACTAACTCCTTAGAGGCCCTAGCTCCCACTAGAGATCCTAGCCACCAACAGATGACCCCATCTCTGGGATTCAGTAACACAGCTTTCTTATCTTTGTCTTTCCAGGTTACAAGCAGTGGCTCTTCTGCTGTTACTAATATCTGGGTTGCTTTACTTTCTCAATAAGCACTCAGTTCTTCTATCACCTGGTAACCACTTCCCTGAATTACATTTTCTCTGTTGCAAGCACTAGAAGTGGTTGCTATTTTCCTGGTTGTCCCTGACTGTCAAAACAGATGACAGCTAATCCCTCACTATGTGCATTGTAATATTAGTTCAATATTCTGCAACTCTCCCATTTCTGGAACTATTTATACAAATATACCTACACAACTACAGAATAAGGGTTGTACAGGTTATTCAAAGCCAAAAATGAGAAACAAACCCAAGTCAGTCTCTATAGGGAACTGGTTAAATAAACATGGGGACATCCAGAGAGCTGTAAAAAATAACAAGGAAATTCTCTATGCTCTAATATATATTATTCACTGAAAAAAAACAGCATAGAACAGTATAAATAGTATGTGATCTTTCATGTAGGAAGGAGAAGAAAGAATACACACACAAAAAAAACCAGAAACTGATCAAAGTGGTTACTAATAAGGGGAGGACAAAGAGAATAAGGTAGACAAAGACAGGATAGAGAATCTCAATATAGGCTCTACATTGTTTTGGTTTTGAGCCACATAGATGCTTTACCTATTCAAAAAGTAATAAAAATTATAATGCATATGAAGAAAAAGTTGCATCCAGTCACTAAATGGAAATCAATATCAATACACACATAAAATTGTAGGAAAAACAAAAGATGAGAAAATAATTCACTCTACGATTTCAACTACATTCTGGAAAAGGTGAAACTACGGAGATAATAAAAAGATCAGTTGTAATAAGGGTTGGGGGACAGAAATGAATGTGTGGGGCACAGATAATTTTTAGGGCAGTGAAAATACTTTATATGATATTATGATACATACATGTTATTATGTATTTGTCCAAATCCACAGAATGTACTACACCAAGAATATAGAACAAATGCATCTTTTTGTTATGTACATATTAACTGATGATTTCTACGCTTTCCCCTTCCCCTTCTCCTATATCTTTGGGTGATTACAATGTGTCAGTATAGGTTTGTCCATAGTTAAAATGTACTAGTCTAGTGGGGAATGTTCCTAAAGGAGGAGTCTATACATGTGTGGGGGCAGGGGCAGGGAATACATGGGAAGTCTTTGTACGTTCTTCTCAATTTTATTGTAAATCTAAAACTGCTCTAAAATATTTTTCTTAAAAAAAAAACACAAAAAAAAAACTGACGCCTGGCCAGTGTAGCTCAGTGGATAAAGCATCAACCCACGCACTTGGGTCTTGGGTTCGATTCCCAGTCAAGAGGATGCACCTGGGTTGCAGGTTCCATACCTGGCCCCAAGTCAGGCCCGTGCATGAGGCAACCAATTGATGTGTCTCTCTCATGAATGTTTCTGTCTATCTCAGCGGTTCTCAACCTGTGGGTCGCGACCCCTTTGGGGGTTGAACGACCCTTTCACAGGGGTCGCCTAAGACTATTGAAAAACACCTATTTCCCATAGTCTTAGGAACCAACAGACTGCTCCTCGGTGTAGCAAAGTGTAGCAATGTAGTTTACTGTTGTCATATTAAGACTGTTACCCATGCTACACCACGATTCAAGACAAAATTTCATTTATTTGTAATTAGAAATAAATATTTCACAGTATATAATTACATATTGTTTTTATGATTAATCACTATGCTTTACTTATGTTCAATTTGTAACAATGAAAATACATCCTGCATATCGGATATTTACATTACAGTTCATAACAGTAGCAAAATTACAGTTATAAAGTAGCAACGGAAATAATTTTATGGTTGGGGGTCACCACCACATGAGGAGCTGTATTAAAGGGTCGCAGCATTAGGAAGGTTGAGAACCACTGGTCTATCTCTCTCTCTGTCTCTCTCTCTATCCTTTCCACTGTCTCTAAAAATCAATGGGAAAAAAATAGTCAGGTGAGGATTAAACAAAAAATTTTATATAAAAAAGTGAAAGATGAGAGGGAAAGAGAAAGAGAGATGAAAGGGCTACAGTGGATCAGAAAACTGGCCCTTCAGCCATCCATGTAATGTCAACTGCTGCAAGAGGACAAGCTCCTTACCTGTCATGAAATACCCAGGATCTCTTGGTTCCCTCAACTAGTCAACTAATACCTCTGGAATTTCTCTTTCAATCTGAGCCTCTCTATCCTTCCCACTAACAATGTTGGAAAATATATTTCTTAGTGCCCTGAGAATAATAACCTGTTGAATAGAGAATTCCTCCTCCAACATACTTCCCCTTTATTCATTTGTATACTTTGACAAAAATAGTGGAATATGATAGACACTAGATGGAGTAACATTCCAAGAAGAGTAATCTTTCCTAATCAAGAACTTTCTTTCAGTATATATATTACAAATAAATCATGTCTAGAAAAATAATTACACATAATTTTAGGTCACTTGTATACATTTGACAGGGAAGCATAAATGTATTTGCATATCTCAGAGATGCAGGACATGAGAAAATAAGCAGGACAAAGATTTGGATACATCATAGTCATATGTGACTATGTGCTGAATTGTAAACCCCTCAAAATTCGTATGTTGAAGTCCTAAACCTCAGTACCTCACAATATGGCTGTATTTGGAGATAGGATCTTTAAAGAGATATGTAAGTTTAAATGAGGTCATTAGAGTGGTCCCTAATTAAATATGACTGGTGTCCTTATAAGAGGACATTTGGACACATAAAGAGATATAGGAAGAAGATGGCCACTTACAAGTCAACAAGAGAGGCCGGGAATAGATCCTTCTTCAGGGCCCTTCGACGAAACCAACTCTGCTGAACCTTGATCTTGGGCTTCTCACTTCCAGAACTGTAAGAAAAATAAACTTTTATTGTTTAGACCATCCAGTCTATGGTACTTTGATATGTAAGCCCTAGCAAACCAATGCATGTGAAGAGGAATACTAGAACATAAGTTCCACGAGGGCAGGAATTTTTGACTTTTTGTTCATTTCTGTATCTCAAGCACCCAGAACAATACCTGGCATATAGTAGGTGTTCAATAAATATTTGCTGAGTCAACTAATAAATAAGGCAAATTGATAAAATTCTTCCCATAGATAACTCTCTTAAATACCAACAATATTTCAGTAATGCTTTTGTTTTCATAACACATGAGAGCCTGGACTCCCAGTGTTCTGACCAAGTGCTATGGTGTAATTCATCTGCCACCACAGCCCAAATCTATTAAATCCTCTGGTGAAACTCTTGTTATGACTCAATTTCTGGAGTAACTTCCTTATGAGAAGAACTAAAAAGACAAAAAAAGCTGCTGTAATACAATACATGTAAATTAGTCTACATAGAGAAACAGGTTAAACTTATTAGTCCCATCCTGGGGAAAATACCACAAACAGATGTAACTTGCTGGTATTGCTGTTCCCTCAAAAATATCTGGTTAGCTGATTTCACTAAAGTATCAAGAAGAGCCTAGACTTACAATTTAAAGGAAAAAATAAGTAAGGAGTTTCCTGTTGTTCTTATTAAAGCATTTCTTGTGTGGACACAGGAAAAAAAGCTAATTAAATTTCCTTCTGACTTATTCAATTATGGATTCATGGTGCATGTCTGTTTTCAAATTGATTTCCATGTCTTAATGTCATCACTGTCACCATCAATCAATACTTCATTCTGTCCCCTGAATATGCTAGGGTAATGAGATCAAAATAAAACACAAAATAAATATGGAATATATAAAGTACTCTGATTTTAACTTATATGCAAACAGCCTTTAAATAACAGCTAAAGAAAAAAATCACCATAATTATAATAGGTCTGCTAGAAATTAAAAGTAATTCTCTCTTCAAATTATTTGTAATTTTATATGTCTCTGTTTCTAAAGCATAAAGTTTTCAAAATTCATTCTAACTTTTAATCATTCCAAGAAGAAATGGTAAGGTTAGAGATTCCCCCCCCAAGGGAGAGGATGACATGCTAACATTTATTTTTAAAGTATGTTTAATAAATACATTTGTATAGAATATACACGAGAAAGCCAGAATCCACCAGTTTCATGGGCAAGTGGAATTCAGCATTTTGAGATCAAAATCTGGAAATTCTCCTCTATTCTGAAAGTAATTTAAAAATCAAGTCAACTCTTTTTTTTCAGTGTTGAGCCTGGAATCAGCTCCCAAACTGATGCAATCTAAAACTATAGCCAATAAGGTTTTTACTAAAGTCTTTGCCCCAAAGGGAGATGCCTCTTTTCTAATTCTCCAGAAGTGATGCTTGCTTTGGGGTTTGCTGAGAGACTTGAGCCAAGGTAGCAGGTAGAAATGCAAACATGAAATTCATTTTGAAATATTTTCCTTTCTAGCAAAAATAAAAGTTAAATACTTCGCCCCCCCCCCCCCCCAATATACAGTTTGCAGCCAAGCTCTCCCTCCTACATTTGCTCCTCTTTCTGGGAACCACAGCATAAACAGGAAGTTCATGCCTCTGGGGCTTTTCCAAGGCAAATAGGAAAAACAATGAAGCTGTAGACTTTCTCAAGGGCGATTTAGAAAAGAAAGGCAATTAAATTACTACACGGCTCCTCTTTATCTTATCCAGCAGGCTTATAAACCAAGCTCCACCCTCATGAATATAAAGCTATTTGCCCTCACGTGGCTAGAACTCACAGGAGCTCTGCATTAGGCTTTTATCACGCAGTAAGTCGGCACCCAGAGCAACGGTGAGCACCTGCTCTCCACACCCGACACAGTTGTGTGCCGTCCAGTTTCCTGCGGCAGCCACAAGGCTCCAGAGCTAAAACCAGAGGCTCTACCACTTCCTATTACCCAAACACCACCAAGTGTTAGGTATTATACAGCCAAATACCGACAGGAAGGGAGGGAGGGAGGGAGGGGGGGAGAGAAGAAGAGGGAAGGAAGGAAGGAAGGAAGAAGGAAGGAAGAGGACAGAAGAAGGAAGGAAGGAAGGAAGGAAGGAAGGAAGGAAGGAAGGAAGGAAGGAAGGAAGAGGGAGGAAAGAAGAGAGGGAGGGAAGAAGGGGAAGGAAGGAAGAAAAGGAGAGAGGGAGAGAAGGCAGGGAAAGGAAGGAAAGAAGGAAAAGAAATAAATTAAGAAATACATTAGAAAGAAAGGAAGGAAGGAAGGAAAAAGGAAGGAAGGAAGGGAAGAAGGGGGAGGAAAGAAGAGAGGGAGGGAAGAAGGGGAAGGAAGGAAGGAGGGAGAGAAGGCAGGGAAAGGAAGGAAACGAAATAAATTAAGAAAGAAAGAGGAAGGAAGGAAGGAAGGAAGGAAGAGGGAGGAAAGAAGAGAGGGAGGGAAGAAGGGGAAGGAAGGAAGAAAAGGAGAGAGGGAGAGAAGGCAGGGAAAGGAAGGAAAGAAGGAAAAGAAATAAATTAAGAAATACATTAGAAAGAAAGAGGAAGGAAGGAAGGAAAAAAGGAAGGAAGGAAGGAAGGAAGGAGGGAAGGAAGGAAGGAAGGAAGGAAGGAAGGAAGGAAGGAAGGAAGGAAGGAAGGAAGGGAGGAAGGAAGCTCTCCTCCAGGGCGATCTCGGAGGCGGGGGGACAGCTGCGCGCCTTGGTGGCCGCGGTGTAATAATTCCACAGGCGATGCAGGGGATAAAAATGGTGCAGAACGAACTACACGCACACGTCAGGCCACTGTCGGCGTCCTGGCTTTCAGGTCAACCGTCTGATGCAACTACCGGGGGAAACCAGGGAGAGGACGCACGCGACCCCTCCGTACACTCTCTCTGCAACGCGCCGTGCGCGGACGCTTGTTTCAAACTAAAATGTTCCCGAAAGTGCACCCTGCGCTGTACGTCCGCCAACGCGGCACCGTGAACGGCCTGCCTCGGGGCGGCTCGCGGGGAGTCAGACGCAGCCTGGCTTCCCCCCGGGCGGGGTCCGCCACAGACGGCCGGAGGCGGGGCCCGCGTGCCCGGCTTCCCGGGGGCCAGGGAGGGGGGGCGAGCCTCGGGGCCCGCAGCGCCGTCCCGCTCCCCGAGGCCGGCGGGCAGCCTCTCCCCGCGCAGCCGCGTCTCAGGCCCCCTCCTTCCAAAGGCGCCCCCGCCCCCTGCCCCAAGGGGCGCCCTCTGCTGGTCCCCGCACCGCATTGCTCGTTTGGTGAGTTGGTTACACCGATTCACCTGTCAGCCCCCGGACTACGAACTCCAGGGGGACGGCGGCGCCGGGTCCGGGCCCGCTGCACCCAGGCGGCCGCCCGGCGTCTCCAAGGCTGGTGTTTGCATAAACGCGCCTCAGCGACAGTTCCCTTCCAGGACCGTCGGTTCCTGCCCCTCACAACCTTGGTGCTACAGACCTGGGCTGGCCTCGGCGCCCTCGCTTGGCCCACCCGGGGCCCCGCCGCGCCCTCTCCGCCGCTCGCACCCACCCGTGCAGGGAATGCGCCCTTTTCTTCCCTCCACTTTTCCTCAGGCCAGCCCTTCGGCCCCCTCCCCTATAACTTCAGAGCCGGGCCGCAAGCTTTGTGATAGCCCCCCCACTCCCCACCACCACCACTACTTCCGCCTTTCCGGGGAGGCCCCGCGGCCGGACCACCGACCTGGGGGGCCGTCTAACCCCGCCGGCCCCGCCCCTCAGCTCGGGGGCCCAGCGGGGAGCGCCCGTCCACCGGCTGCGCGAGAAGAGCGGTTGGGCGGAGCTGGGGGGCGTGTCCTCCTCGGGACGTGGCGCTGATTGGCCCGGCCGCGGGAGGGGCGGGGCTTCGTCTGGAGTCCGGTGCCCGGGGTCTGCCCGGGGCATTCCTTGGGGCTCCGACTCCGTCTCCGGCGATCGCGACGCTGCCGCAGTGACCCCGCTCAGACAGCATGTCCGAGAAGCGGCCCGGGGAGGACGCCCAAGCCCGGCGGCTCCCTGACAGCTCCAAGGGTGAGCTCCGCGCCCCTGGCGAGGCCCGTCGGGTCGCCCGTCACCCCCCCCCCCCCCATCCCGCCCCCATCCCTTGCCCCCCGGAGCAGCACTAGCCCGGAGGTCCCGGGCCCCTCTCCGCTGCTTCGTGGCCGTGCGACGGCTGCTCCGAGCCGCGGTTCTTCACTCGCACGCCGGGCATGATGAACCCGGCTCCGCGGGCTGGGTGGGGGTCAGGCTCAGGCTCAGGCTCAGGGCTGTCGGGGTGCGGAGTGAACGATGCGGGCCCCGCACACTGTGGGCGCGCCGGCAGCAGGGCGCGTTTCCAGGGCGCAGAGCCCTCGCCGCCAGCCCGCGTTATCCGGCGGTTGCGAGATGCCCGGCCCGGCGCCAGGGCTTTGGGTTCGTTATCTGCTGCCTCGCACGCGGACGGGGAAATGCACCCGGGGCTCGGGGCCGGCGAGTGCTGGAGGCGGGCTCACCCTGCATTCCACGCCCGGGACCACCCCGCGTCTTCCCGGCCACCCGGCTCCCCTCCCCTCCTGCCCGCCCGTCCCCTCGGAGGCCTCCTCCCACCCAGCCTTCGCCCACCCCCCGGTGGGCCCCCTCCTCCAGAGCTGGAGAGAACTCCTGCTCTTTCCCAGCTCCCCCTACACAGCGGGCCATGTTTGCGGAGAGAAAAGGAGGAAGTCTCCTTTGGCACTCTCCCCGGATCGCTCCCCAGCTTCACTTTCTGCCCCATCCCGCCCCCTCCCTCTAGGGCAGCGGTTCTCCACCTTCCTAAGGCCGCGACCCTGGCATACAGTTCCTCATGTGGTGGTGACCCCCCCCAACCATGAAATTTTGCCACTGTTACGCATCGTGATGTAAATATCTGCATTTTCCGCTGGTCTTAGGCGACCCCTGTGAAAGGGTCGTTTGATCCCCAAGGGGTCGCGACCCACAGGTTGAGAACAGCTGGGTCTAGGGGCTTTTGTCCCTCACCATTTATTCTAAGTTCCCTACCCTCATTCCCATCCTATCAGGGCCTTCCTAGCCTGGAAAGCGGACACTGTGAGTGGCTTAATCTTGTTCTGCTGTGAAGGAACTAATGCCCTTGAGAAAGCTGTCACCTTGAACCATGATCATCTAACTCCGTAGGGGGTTGGTTCATAAGGAGAGGCCACAAACCTCTCTGGAGTACTGGTTCCCTCCCAGGGGTCCTTGGCGCCCCAAAGGAATCATTTCTATGGATGGAATTTCAAACCGGATGACAGAAGTAAAAGAAATTTAGGGGACGGGGTGGGTTCTGCCAGCACCACCACAGAGAACACTGCTATAGTGAACGCATCTATACTGATTATTCGTAAAGCCAGCCTTGTCCGCCCATCCCCTATGAGCTGCATTCCCCTTGCTCAGGGATCCTTGTCTTTAGTTCCAGGAGTAGCAGAAGAATGATCGAAATCTTTACCCCCCACTTTTCTCTAGTGAGCATTTTGTAGAGGTATCTTCCCTAATCAGGAGTGTAACAGGTGGAAGGTGGGCGGGTCCTTTTTCCTGTACCCTGACCTTTTGGAGGGAGACAGAAAGTTTGGTGAAACTGCGGTGGGAAATCTGTTGCTAGAAGTTCTTTGGGAATAAACATGATCTTTGTACTTCATGTCCCTTTCGTTGTTTCCATGGTCACAGACCAGTTTTCAGTTTCATGTTCTTTCTCTTGTTTTTACACTTTATTTTAGAAGTCTTTTAAGAATCTAAGAAAAACTACGCAGTCGTTGTTTTACTTTCACTGGATTGTTTCGATGCATCAGTGACACTGTTGATAATCGTGTTCTTACCAGTGCAATAATCATGCATGTTGATCCCTGTTTCGTCTACAAATGCTAAAAGAAAACCTCTTGTTTTGCCGTGAAAATATTAGTGAAAAGGTTTTCAGTTAGTGCACTTTTTGTTGTTGTTGTTAATGTAAACCCTAGAGATCTGACATCGGTAGGAATGCCATGACTAGAATTTATTACTAAATAGAATTTATTGAGTGCTTACCACAGTCTGAGTGCTTTCAGACATTATCTAATTGCAATTCTCTAACAATTCCACAAAGAAGACATCATTATCCAATATTTTACTGCAAGGAAACTGAGGCTCAGAGTGGAAAAATGACGCCCACCTGTGTATGATTAGAGCTAGGTTTCAAACTTGGGCTATCTGGTTTTCCAAACCATTTTTCTACCCTAGAGTTGCCTCCAAAATGCAGATCCAAACTGAGGATCTTGTTCAGTATTTCACTGAAGGTCAGAGACAAAGAAATAAAGCAAGCTCAGAGGAATCTAGCTTCAATCTAGATCTCTTGAATAAGACAGCTCCAGAGGGGTGCTTCTGAGGGAAGTAGAGGAATATAAAGCCCTAACTCTGTCCCTTTAATGCTTTTGCTGATAATTAGTAGTAAGACCGTAAATATGACCAAACCTTGGGCAGGACTTAAAGCCAGTGCATTCATTTTGTAATGTAAATGGATTGTAAAGAAATGTATTATAATTAAGAGTCATATCAACAGAACAAATCCCATTTGGGAGCATGCCTGAAAATAAGTAGAAGCTAGGGACTAATTGTTTATTTCAGTTGGTACAGACATCAGATTGGGGAGGAACTTTGTAACTTCTTCAGTAATTAATCTAGTTAAAAATACTTTTATGAAAAAAATAATCGAGTTAAACCATCAGTGGTTGTAAGTTAACTCAAACAGAAGACTAATTATACAAAAGCTGGCATTTATTTTTTAAATAAGTTCTAGGTACCACCTGATGGCTTATTCCCAAAGAACCTTCTAGCAACAGATTTCCCATCGCAGTTTCACCAAACTTCCTGTCTCCCACCAAAAGGTCAGGGTACAGGAAAAAGGACCTCCCCAGCTTCTATCTGTTACACTCCTGATTAGGGAAGATACCTCTACAAAATGCTCACTAGAGAAAAGAGGGGGATAAAGATTTCAATAATTCTTCTGATACTCTGGAAACTAAAGACAAGGATCCCTGAGCAAGGGAAATGCAGCTCATAGGGGATGGGCGGAGAAGGCTGGCTTTACGAATAATCAGTATAGATGAGTTCACTATAGCAGTGTTCTTTGTGAGGATGCTGGCAAAGCCCACCCCGTCCCCTAGATTTCTTTCACTACGTCATCCGGTTTGAAATTCCATCCATAGAAATGATTCCTTTGGGGCGCCAAGTGCCCCTGGGAGGGAACCAGTACTCCAGAGAGGTTTGTGGGCTCTCCTTATGGACCCCCTAAGGATCTCAGTACCATCTCTTACTACCTGGGTTACCTTGGGCAACTCCCATAGTCAATTCCTCATATGTCATTGGGCATAAACTTACTGCAATATCTACCTCCCAAGGTTTTGAATATCAAATGAGAAAATTTATGTGAATGTCCCCTTGCAACTTTAAAATGTAAATTATTACGATATTTAATGGGGAAAAGAAAAACGTTAATGGCTTTTCAGAAAGCCAAGTAATTATACAGGAAAATTTAAAAAGTTATATGAAGACAATACAAGAAAGTTTAGACTTGTAACTTACCTTAACTCTGAGTCCCCAAGGAGATAGTTAGTCTTTGATATTTTCTCTATGGTGTGCAGCTCCCACAAGGTAATTTGTTTAGTAAAAAGTTTATTCCTCTGAGCGATATCAATAATGGTCTTAAAATTGTGATGATAATAACGGCTTCTGTTTAGTGAATGCTTCCTAAGTGTCAAGCACTTTACATAGTTTCTCTCTTAATCTTCATAAACAACTGAATAAGTACTGTTCTCTTCCCTCATTTTACTAATGAGAAAATTTAGTGCTAGAATTGGAATCTGACACCAAATCTCCAAGCAAGCTCTTGGCTACTGCTAAGCTATTGGGCCTCGGCTACAGAATTAGGAGCCTTATGATCTAGTTTCTTAATGCTTCTGTTTCCCATTTTTAAAAAAAATTAAAATGATGGTAACCTCCAAATACTTTCATAAGAAAAATATAGTTAGCGATACTTTTAAGATGTTCAAGTGAAAGAGCTGAAAGAGAAAAAAAAAATTAGGTAGGGGGGGAGAGTTTGGTTTGGTTTTCATTTATTTTAGGCCTAATACATTTCAGACTAGGTTTAATTAATTTAATACCATTATGAAACTGTTTCTCTCTCATGAGAGAATGTAACTGTTTCTAATTCTTTCAGCTATGGGTCATACTCAACCCGTTCTTTTACTTTTCTGAATTCTCTAACTTCATGGGTGGGAAAGGTCTTATTTTATTTATTAATTTATTTATTTTACATTTGTATGGATTTCAGAGAGGAAGGGAGAGGGAGAGAAAAGTAGAAACATCAGTGATGAGTCATTTATTGGCTGCTTTCTGCACACCTCACAATTGGGGATCAAGCCCACAACCTGGACGTGTGCCCCTGACCAGGAATCCAAACCTAATCTCCTAGATCATAGGGCAATGCTCCACCGCTGAGTCACACCAGCCAGGCAAAAAGGTCTTATTTTAAAAAGAGAAAAGCACACATTTGAGGAAAGCAATACGATCGTACTTTGGGATAGAGAATGATTGTGAACTGATTTCTTGGATCCTGTCTGCTGACGCGTAGTTCAGTTTCACTTATGTAATAGGCAGTCTTTCTTTCTCCCAAAGAAATGACAGAATCAGTCTACTCATTCAATAACTATTTATTTGACAATTACTTTTTTTTAGTACTTGTTAGGCACTAGGTATCTTCACATTGGCTTATTTATTCTTCATACTAACCCCTGAAGGGGTCCTCTTTTATTTTTAATCTTTGATAAAAATGTTTCAAGTACAGTTTGCATTCAACACTATTTTGTGTTAGCTTCAGATGTATAGCACAACAGAGGGACATTCATATACTTCACAAAGTGTTCCCTCCAATAATGCATGTGCCGATCTGGTACCATAGACAGTCACCACAACATTATTACTCTATACTCTATGCTTTGCTTTATATCCCCATGCCTATTTTGTAACGACCAATTAGTGCTACTTAATTCTCTCACCTTTTTTTCTCTCTTCCCCTTAACCTCCTCCCATCTGGCATCTGTCCGTCTGCTCTCTGTATCTACAAGTCTGTTTCTATTTTGTTTGTCCTTTTATTTTGTTCTGTATAGTCCACATCTAAGTGAAGTCATATGTTGTTTGTCTTTCTTATGCTTATTTCACTTAACATAATACTA
Source organism: Lasiurus cinereus (assembly GCA_011751065.1). Lineage (NCBI taxonomy): Eukaryota > Metazoa > Chordata > Mammalia > Chiroptera > Vespertilionidae > Lasiurus > Lasiurus cinereus. Next base: position 856,326 of record JAAGEH010000124.1, read on the forward strand.
CTCTCTTGGACCACTCATGCTATCACACATGGTAAGGTTTCATTCTTTTTTATGGTGGAATAATATTCCACTCATCCATTGATTGGCACTTGAATCGCTTCCATGTCTTAGCTATCCTTTATAATAAAAGGGTAATTGGCAAATTGAACGATTGGGAACGACTGGTCACTATGACACACACTGAACACCAGGGGGCAGAAGCTCAATGCAGGAGCTTCCCCCTGGAGGTCAGTGTGCTTCCAAGGAGGGTGCGGGGGGGGGGGGCACGTAGCCAGAAGCTAGCTCATGGCTGGCCAGTGCAGCAGCGGTGGTAGGAGCCTCTCCCGCCTCCGAGGCAGCACTAAGGATGTCCAACTCACGGCTTAGGCCTGTTCCCCATCCGACATCTGCCGAGGGCTCCCGGGCTGCTAGAGGGATGTCTGACTGTCAGCTTAGGCCCAATCCCCTGGGGAGCAGGTCTAAGCTAGCAGGTGGATATTCCATGAGGGGTCCTAGACTGCGAGAGGGTGCAGGCTGAGTGCACAAATTTTCATGCACCAGGCCTCTAGTTGTAGATAATGCTGCAATGAACATGGGGTGCATATCTTCTTTCAAATTAAGGTTTTGGGTTTCTTTAGATATATACTCAGAATTGGAATTGCTGGGTCATAAGGCAGTTTCTTTTCTTTTTTTGAGGAATCTTCACACTGTTTTTCATAATGGTTGCAACAATCTGCATTCTAACCAACAGTGCACAAGGGTTCCTCCCTTTTCTCCACATTCTCACCAGCACTTGTTATTTGTGTGAGGTGGTGTGTCATTGTGGTTTTAATTTGCATTTCTCAGATGATTAGTGATATTGTATCTTCATATGTCAATTGGCCATCCGTATGTCCTGTTTGGAGAACTGTCTATTCAGGTCCTCTACCCACTTTTTTAATTGGGTTGTTTGTTATTTTGGTATTGAGTTGTCTGAGTTCTTTATACATTTAGATATTAAACCCTTATCAGATGTATCATTGATGAATATCTTCTCCCATTCAGTAAGTTGTCTTTTCATTTTTTTAAAATATATATTTTTATTGATTTTCCACAGAGAGGGAGAGGGAAAGAGAGTTAGAAACATCGATGAGAGAGAGACATCGATCAGCTGTCTCTTGCACACCCTCTACTGGGGATGTGCCCACAACCAAGGTACATGCCCTTGACCGGAATCGAACCTGGGACCCCTCAGTCTGCAGGCCGACGCTCTATCCACTAAGCCAAACTGGTTTCGGCTGTCTTTTCATTTTGTTGATGGTTTCCCAGATGTCTGAGATATTACTGCCTATGTTTTCTTTTCTAGGAGTTTTATGGTTTGATGTCTTACATTTAAGTCTTTAACCCATTTTTATTTTATTCTTGTAAGAGGGTGACCTACATTCATTTTTTTGCAGGTATCTGTCCAATTTTCCTAAAACCATTTATTGAATAAATCATCTTTATCCCATTGTATGTTCTAGTCTCCTTTGTCATAGATTAATTGACCATATAGATGTAGGTTTATTTCTGGGCTCTCTTTTTGATTCTGTTGGTCTATGTGTCTGTTTTTATGGTAGTACCATACTGATTTAATTACTATAGCCTTGTAGCATAGTGTGACATTAGGTGACTTGATGGCTCAAACTTTGCTCTTCTTTTTCAAGGGGTTTTTTGGGTTTCCACACAAATTTTTGTTTTCTTTGTTCTAGTTCTGTGAAAAATGCCATTGATATTTTGATAGGGATTGCATTAAATCTATAGATTGCTTTGGTACTATGGACATTATAATGGTGTTCATTATTTCTATCCATGCCACAGCATATGCTTCTATTTATTAGTATCTTCTCTGATTTCTTTCTTCAATGTCTTATATTTTTCCAAATTTAGGTCTTTTATCTGCTTTGTTAAATTTATTCCTAGGTATTTCTTTTGTGTGTGTGTGTGAAATTATATATGGGATTGTTTTCTTAGTTTCTTTTTCTGATAGTTCATTATTGATGTATAAAAATGCACCTGATTTCTGAATATTTATTTTGTATCCTGCTACTTTACTGAATTCACTTATCAATTCTAGCAGTTTTATGTTACAATCTTTAGGGTTCTTTATATATAGTATTTTGTCTTCTGAAATATGACAGTTTTACCTGAAGAGGTACTCTTTAAAAAATTTTTTAAAAAATTGATTTCAGAGAAAGGAAGGTAGAGGGAGAAAGAGATAGAAACAACAATGATGAAAGAGAATTGTGTACTATTGTCTTGACTACTTTTGTACTACTGGGCAGTGTGTGTGTTCAGTAATTGCAACAGACTTATAGCCTGCCACGCCTAAAACATTTATTTTCCCACCCCTTACAGGAGAAGTTTGCCAAATCCTGACATGTAATTTCTGAAGAGGAATAGTATCAGTCAAAAAGAACATATATCCTAATGTATATGCTTTTAAGAAAAACTCAAAAAGTATTTCATTTTGACCTATTGGTGCTGTTAGAACCAGATAGCATGTATTTTTTAGACTAAACTCCTAGCGATCTTCTCTTTCTCCACCCAAACTATTCTTAGCAATTTACAACATCAAGTGTTTTACCTTTGTTCCAGGAAGGGGAAGGAAAAGATTGTCCTTTACAGGTTGCTACTTAGGTATTTCTTTGACTTATCTGTTCCTTGCTGTGTGTGTAATCATGCATATGAGTCAAACTTTTCAGATATTGTGTAAGACATATTTCTGGCCTTCCCCTGAAGAGGAAATCCAGTATCTTTTAAATTTTAGAATAAAGTGGCCGAGACCGGTTTGGCTCAGTGGATAGAGCGTCGGCTTGCAGACTGAAAGGTCCCAGGTTCGATTCCGGTTGAGAGCATGTACCTTGCTTGTGGGCACATCTCCACTGTGGGGCATGCAGGAGGCGGCTGATCGATATCTCTCTCTCATCGATGTTTCTGACTTCCTACCTCTCTCCCTTCCTCTCAATAATAATAAAAGTATACATAATAAGGATTATGAAAATTTTGCTAAAAGTATATCAAATGCAGCAGAGTTTGTAATTGAAAACAAGACACAACTGAAATGTTCATCATATAAATATTCCATGAAACAGTGGGATATAAGTATATATTTAGATGTGAACATGTTGCTGTTTAGCCCATAAGTGGTAGGTGACTAAGGTTCATTTATAGCCTGGTAGAGTTTAAACCTTACCTCTCTGAGGAATGTGATTTGTGGAGTTTTTGAGCTATGACCAAGTGAAGAATTCTGAGGGTTGAAAATAGGATAGTTTTATTTTACAGGCACTAGAATAATATGATAACATTTCCTCATTGTATACACTTTGATTATTTCTAGCTCAGCATTTGAAATGTGAAAGTCTAGGCCCAGTTTTCAGAATATCCACTTAATTTCTTGTTCCTCTTGATTTTAATTCTGAATACTTATAATATGACAATGCAAACTGAGTATAAACACACACACAAACTGGACTAGACATTCTGGCTTGTCCTCCTGTAGATAATTATTCAAAATTTAGTAATTCAATTAATAAATGAGATTTTTGAGGGCCTTGGAATGTCCAAGCCTAGACTGGCAAGAGGGAGGCCTGAAGTAAGGGGAAAATTAAGTATGAGTTTTAGAGGCTTTTATCAAAATAGGTAAATGCTACCTATTTTCCCATTTTTATTGGGAAAATTTGAACACTTGATTAAATCAGGATTATTGAAAACTGCCATCCATATTTATTGAGCACTACCTCAACCTTACAAAGCCAGTTTACTAGTAATTATCCTTATACTAGAGGCCCAGTGCATGAAAATTCATGCACTGGAGCGGGGAGGGTCCCTCAGCCCAGCCTGCCCCTTCTCACAGTCCAGGAGCCCTCAGGGGCAGGAAGCAACCTGGTGATCAAGGGAAGGCAACGTCCCATCACACCTCTGCTGCTGCCACTGCCAGCAGTGCAAGCCTTGGCTGATCCTGGTTACCTGAGCCTCAGGCAGCCCTGGGTGGCTGGGCAGCTGCCACCCAAGGCTTGCCTGTGCCTCGGGCCAGCCCTAGGCAGCTGAGGAAACTGAGGGGACTGAGGCACTCCAGAGGCCTTGCTGCATGCTTGCCACCCCAGTGGGGTAGAGGGGACTGGTCGCCACCATCTTGTGGCTGTGGGAACTGTCATCTTTGAGGGCGTGGCAGTCAATTAGCACATTCCCTTCTAATTGGCTGTGGGTGCCACCATCTTTGCGACAACATGAGGGTCAATTAGCATATCCCCTCTTTATTAGATAGGTTACAGGTGAAGGAACTAAAGTTCAAAGAGGTAAAGATCACACAACTAAGAAGTAACAGAATTTAAATGGAAACTTAGATGCTCCCTATTCTCAGGAAATCTCAGTCTAATAAGGGATATGAATGCACAATAAATTAAAGTATTAGGCATAATATAAACGTTATAGGAGAAGTTAAAAAAGTGCTATCAAGATTCAGAGGAAGGAGAACACATCTAGTTGAAAAGCTTGATAAGATTTTATTTTACACTCACTATATTATGGTTACTGTGCTAGACATTGAGAGTAAAAAACAAATAATAAACATTCCTACCCTCAGGGAGTCTATACTCTAGTCCCGTAGTGAGCAAACTACAGCACACGAGACTCATGCGGCTCTTTGGCCCCTTGGGTGTGGCTCTTCCACAAAATGCCATGGCCTGGGCGAGTCTATTTTGAAGAAGTGGCGTTAGAAGAAGTTTAGGTTTAAAAAATTTGGCTCTCAAAAGAAATTTCAATCGTTGTATTGTTGATATTTGGCTCTGTTGACTAATGAGTTTGCCGACCACTGGTCTAGTCTATTTGAGACACAGATAAGGGAGACTTGGAGCAACACAAGGATATTTTAGAAAGCACCAAGAGCTGTCACATAAGTCTTTGTGGCCAATCTGTTCCTTGTTTGGAATTCATTTCACTTTGGAAACCTAGACTTGAATCTGGCTAAGAGCCTTGAGACTTAGTTTTCTATAAATAGACACAGCTGGAATTAAGAGAGCTTCCTCTCTAGGAATATCAGATTTCACTTTCAGAGCTCCTATCTTGCTTTCCTACTTTGAATACTGTCTTAAGAGAGTGCTCCAAACACAAAAAATAAATAAAGATTTATTTTATTTTATTCAGAGGGAAAGGGTCAGAGTGAATTGATTTAGAACACGGGCTTTGGAGTAAGATGACCTGTATTTGAGTCCCAGATCCTCCCTTGTGTGACCTGGGGAAAGTCATATTGCTGCAGTCACCTCATTTGTAAATGGAATTAAAAATACTTTACAGGGCTTTGTATGAGATATACATCTAAAGTAATTTGACACAGTGCACCTAGTGTATAATGAACTATTTAAAAATGGCTAGGGCGATTTCATAGTAACACCTGAGAGAGGCTGCTCCACACGCCTCTATCAGGTGTTATTACTAGTATGTGGCCTTGCTGGGTATATTCTCTCAGTGAATATGTGTATACCTCATCCAAATTACAACTTAGAAACCTCCCAACATTAACTTAGATCGCTTTTATTTAAGCACGCATAAGGATGTTTACCTCTCACCCTAGGACACAGGATTAGAAGTCTGCGAAGTCATAGATGACCGAAGTACTCTGTGCATTGGAGCACTTGAGCTGGATGCAACTTGTGTTTATTTTCCCATGCGCCAAGCCTTAACTTTGCTTTTTCTGGCCTCCTATTTATTCAGTTCTGTCTCTGCCCTCTTTGCCCTGAGCAGTGACTAGCATACCAGTTGCCCTCTTGCCAATCTCCCTCCAATGATTAAAACAATTCTTAGAAATAGAGCAGGAGCCTTCTGTAGTTGATAAGAAAATTGATAGTATCCCTTGGCCTACTCATTCCCTCTGCTCTTCACAAAGAAAAACAAACTAAAAACAAGGAAGACACTAGATACAGGAAGTAAAGGGAATTTCCCAGGATGATAGTGAAAGGCAATCACAGTGACAGCTGAGCACACCAACTGAGATAATGAGTTACAGACTTGGCTCCAAGAGAGACTCTTTCTCGAAAGATGAGATTGATAGAGTACCTGACCCTTCAGAAAGATTTACACATTTGATGAAAATTTTGAGGTTAAATTAATAAGCACCTGAAAATTAAGCAAAAGGGAGGGAGAATTATATAGGAAAGGAAAACTATTCTTTACAAGCATAGCATAGCTTTGAATTGCATTTTGATATTCATAATATAAAATTTGATATTGGTCTAATAAAAATATGATGTTATTGAAAGAATGGGTTTATTTATATGGGGGAGGGGAGGAAAAAGAACTAAATTCTCTTCCATAGTGGAAAGTTAGTAGATAATGCTCAAAACTGAAAAAGCAGGAAGTAACAACAGAAGCAAATTAATTGAAAACGTGGAGGTAAATACCATAATAGCCCTCAGCAGTTGCTGTTGAGGAAAAAGAAATTGGAAGAGGTGGACAGGGAATTGCTCTCTTTTTGTGTTAGTCTTGTAGAACTATTTGATTGACTGTTTTAACTTGATGCAAGTATAACTGATAAAAAAAAAAACACCACACTAAAACATAAAAAGCATGAATGCATAGCAATAAAGGCTGAAGGTTAGGGTTACATCTAGAGGGAAGAAAAATAATTTACAAATTTTATTATAAAAACATGTATAAAAGAAACATTTAGAAGAATATTATCTTTGGATTATGTAATGTTTCCCTTTTTTATACTTTTCTGTTTTTTTGCAGTGGGGCATGAATTATCTTTGTAATCAGACAAAAAGCTATTTCATGTTATAGAAAAGAAAAACAATTAGAAATGTGAGAGGAAAACTATGTACAGAGATGTTCATTACACCATTTTTATAATCCTAAGAAACCAGAAACAACTGTCTAATCAGGAAATGTTTAACAAATTGTGGTTCATATACCTAGCAAAATATTTTACAGGTGTCATTTTTAAAAAGAGGATCTAAATGAGTTTATCCTCATTTATAGTTTTCACCTTTAATTATTCTATACCAGTGGTCGGCAAACTCATTAGTCAACAGAGCCAAATGACAACAGTACAACGACTGAAATTTCTTTTGAGAGCCAAATTTTTTAAACTTAAACTTCTTCTAACGCCACTTCTTCAAAATAAGACTCGCCCAGGCCGTGGTATTTTGTGGAAGAGCCACACTCAAGGGGCCAAAGAACTGCATGTGGCTCTCGAGCCCCAGTTTGCCAACCACTGTGCTATCACCTCAGCTTATATGTCCTTTTCCTTCTTTCTACTTTCTTTTCATTGGTATTTCCCTGAATCATTACATCCCACAAGAAGGCCCTGTGACAACCATCATCATCACTTCCCCACCCAACCCCGCTCCACTCTCACCTCCATCCCATCTGGGTGTTACCCCTAATCTGTGTTTTCAAAATGTTTTGAGCAGATACTCTATATTTGCACTTACCATGTAGCATTATAATCTAACGAGTAGCCCATGGTGTGGTATCAAGCTCAGTAAGCCACCTGTAGCTTCCACGGGCGGCAGGAAGGACCCACGCTACTTCTGTGGGAGGTGGGCTGCCGTCTCTCCTCAGGGCCTGTGCGTGGCCGCGGAGGCTGCAGGCCAGCCCCCCTGTCCCTGTCCAGATCGGCTCCAGTTCTGGGGGCAGGGAGCAAGCATTCCGCCAGGCCACTCAGGCTGCCCACTCTCAGCATGAGACTGGGGGACTCCAGCAGGGTTGAGAGGACTGGAAACCGCCATCTTGTGATGACGATCGGTGCCGCCATCTTTGTGATGGAGTGACAATTAATTGGCATATTACCCTTTTATTAGATAGGATTATCTTTCCCACTACACTTTCACCTTGATAGCTAGGATTGGTCTGAGTCACTTTTATGGCTGCAGTGCAAAGTACAGGGCATAATCAATATTAGGTGTTTGATAAAAAAAGAATAATGTGAAAAAATACTTGGGTTATCATGTTAAGTATATTAGGGAAAATAGCACCAACACTTCAGTTTGTTATGAGGCTTAGATGGGAAAATTTTATGTAAAACATCTAGTGTAATGCCAAGCATAGGTGCTCGGTGAATAAGCATGAAGATGGTGGCGATTGTGCTGGTAACAATGATAAGAGCTGTGTATTTTTTTCTCTCTCACAGATCTCCCCGATACGAGCCTTGGAATTTGTGGATGGATTTTGGTGTGTGTCTCATTCATTTTAGTAATTGCAACTTTCCCATTATCAATATGGATGTGCATAAAGGTAAAGAATATTTCATCTACATCTGGAAAGGTGTCAACTCCTAATCATATAAACCCACTTTGTGTGAGCATATGTGTAAGAGAAATAGAGATCATACTGGCTTTTAATTCTTTTTCCTTCATCTCTCTTTTGGAAAATTCACTCTCATCACCTATTATAGTAGAATCTTAACGGTTCTTTTCAGCCATAGTTTAATCAGTCTCTCTGGAGGGTTTAAGATCACCATTGGAAGTTGGAGTCAGGGATATAGGGTGGTCCTATGAGAATTTCTCCAGTCAGGATGCGGAGGTTTGACTGCTGGCTCCATTGTTTTTGGTGTGACCTTTATCATGTTTCCTCACCTGTAAAACGGGGAGGAATAATAACAGCCATTCCATAGAGCCATTATGAAGATCAAATGAATTAATGTAATTAAATGTGGTTGGCACATGATAAGTGCTTCCCAAATGCTAATTATTTTTTCTATAAAGTTATTAATACTTTGATAAATGACTATAATTTATATATTCCTAAAATGATAAAAATGTGCTCTAAGAATTCTCAGGTAAGTTTATTGTTATAATTTAAGAAATCAGAAAACAAACTATGAGAAGTTCAGCTTTCATTTTCTGTATTAACAATGCAGGAGGTAATATTCAAAAACAGCTGAGGAGTGAGGTTATAGATAGATTTGCTTCTCTATACTATTCTATACTTTCCAGATTTTATACAATGAATATCTTTTGTTTTATAATTAGGAAAAAATAAAGGAAATAAATATCATACTTAGTGGAGGTCATAAACATTGGACATATTTGTAGATATAATCTGGATTATAGAGAAGAAAACAATAGAGGCATGTAACCTGTTTAAAGCAGAAATATATACTTTAAAAGCTATGTGTATAAATATTTGTACTCTGCATATTAAATTATTATTTGTTTGTGTTTTTACTCTAGATTGTAAAAGAATATGAAAGAGCCATCATCTTTAGATTGGGTCGGATTTTACGTGGAGGAGCCAAAGGACCTGGTCAGTACTCAGATTCTAGATTTGAAGACTAACATTCTTCCTTTTATTGATGTGATTTCCCTTACAGTTTCTCTTCTCTGTTGACTTAGAAAAGAGTTCTTCATATAACAAAAGCTGTATTACAATAGCAGGGGTGCTAGACAGTCTTGCTGTAACCACCCTTTCCTTCCTCTCCCTTCCGCTTCCCATTTGAGATAAGATTATCATGGGCTAAGAGTAGCTATGGCAGTGGAAGTTGGAGCATGAGAAGCCCTCCTAAAATAAAGGCTTTGAGTCATTGTTTTTGGCAAACTTAGATTAAGTCCCTACTGTGTTCCAAGCTCTGGGGATTCACAAGAGACTATAACACAGTTCCTGCCTTCAAGGATCTTACCGTCTAGTGGTGGGATACCGAGGGGACAGATAGTTACAGTCCCTGTGATAACTATTATGATCCAGGTAGTTGTGGAAACCCAGAAAGGAGTGACTGGCCCGAACTAGTAGGATGAGACAAGGCTTCCTGGAGGTGACAACTTGGCTGAATCTCCAGGCATGAAAAGGTATTAGGGGAGGTGATCCTCCCAGAAATAGCAACATGTACAAAGCCATATAGAGGAGAGTATTTCAGGTTCTAAGAACTGCAGGTCGCTCAGCCCAGTGAGAGAGGAGAGCATGAGGAGAGGGGAATGGATGAGAGGTAAGGGGAGCAGGTCATGCAGAACCTGGTGTGACTCATTCAGGAGTTTGTATTTCAGGAAAGATTGCCCGGCTTGCAGCTTAGAAAATGGATGGGAGGAGAGGCACTGGAAGAAGCAGAAAGATGACTTGGAATCGGTTGCATTGGTGAAAACAGTGACAGTCACAGTGGAGTAAGGAAATGAAATCCATTGCCTTGGTGGGGACAGTTAGGGTTGGGAATTGAGCGAGAGGAGTAAAGAATAACACTCCTAGCTTCTGGCTCATTCACTGAGATGCACTGGTGACTTACATACAGTCCATTAGGTTGCTGCTATTAGAATTGAAAGGTGAAGAAAAACCTTTCAGATGCTGGTATCTCTCTGTAATCTTCTACGCATCTTTGTTGCAGGTTTGTTTTTCATCCTGCCGTGCACTGACACCTTTGTCAAAGTGGACATGAGAATTATTTCATTTGATATTCCTCCTCAAGAGGTAAGGTGGACTTTTGCTATGAGTAACTGAAATACCATGTGTGAAAGCACTTGACAATGAGAGGCAGGTGTAATGATTAGAGCATAGGTTTAGGGCCTGTCAGCCTTCGACCTTTCCTAGCCGTGTGATCTTGAGAAGGTTTTTAATTTCTCTGTGCCACAGTTTCCTAATCTATAAAATAGAGATTATAATAACAGGACCTATGTTATAGGATTTTTGTGACAACTAAATGACTTACGTGTAAAGCGCTTCGAATAGTGGCTGACACTTAGGTGCTATAAAGTGCTTATTATTTATAAACCGCAGTGTAATGTGAATGTCAGTGTAATGTGAACACCATCATTGTCACTTTTACTACATTTCTCCTGTCTGCATTTTCTGGCAGGAAATCCTGTTTAGTATAATATTCTTCTTCCTCCAGTTCTTGATTTTATTCTAGATAAATTGCTTAAAAGCCAAAGAATTAGAAACTGCTCATTTGGCATTTTCAATAACGCATATGCTGTTTTAGATTAGCGATTATTTCATGCTTTTTCAAACTACTTCACAAATATTGTCCCAGCGGAAACAGCAGAATCCCTAGAAAGTATATAGCTGCTGTGAGACAAAGGAATTCCTCCAGCTCCAGACTGCGGTGGCAGAAACAGGACGGAAATCCAGCTCTTTCTCCCTGTCTGGTGCTTTGTGCATAACTCAATGCTAAATGCATTCTGCATTAGCCCCCTGGTGGCCCTTTAAGGGAGAGGCGGCCATGCTGATACTTATGTCTAAGAAGGGTAATAACTATTGCAGACAGGAAGCAATGAAGTGAGGCACAGAAAAATACCATCCGTATTTCCTGGCCAAAAGCAAGGTATCCAGCAGGGTGGTGGAACATGGCTCTGTTGCCTTCTCTTGTCACAAAACCCAGAAACCAGCTTCGGAATTTCCTTGCTGCTACAGAGCCAAGGAGTCAGTGAGGTCAGACCTTATAATCCGCACCTAGTGGTGACATGTGAAATCATTTTTGCCCCCAAGAACAAGATTGAGAGCATTGCTGCGCTCTCTGCATGTTTTCCCATCTTTCAGGAAAGACTGACTCTCAGAAGGACCTCCCTTTCAGGGTAGCTGTTTCCTCTATAAACATTGTAGACATCTGACAGGCTCACCTGTCTGCTTTCCTGCCAGCTGCTGAACGCAGAGCGGAGCGGCACTTGGCAGGCAGGCCTTTTTCCGATCCCCTGTGAACTTACTGTGAGGGGGGTAAACACGCTGCGATGGTAAGCAGTAGGCAGAGAGGCTGCAGCGTCAGAAAGCTCCGGTTGTGGCAAAGTCACTGTCAAGAATTTGTTTAGAAATAATACACATTTTCCCATCACATCATGGGAAAGAATTAACTTTCACAGAAGATGGTAATGTACCTGCCACTTGTAAATACATTTATTTATAAATCTCCCACTTCTCTTTCAAGTTAGAAGTATATTTAGATCCCTAAAAAAAGGATTACTACTTTGATCTGGCAGGACTAAACAGCTATGTAATATAATTGTCATTGCTATTTTCTATTTCCATAGCTCTTAACACTTTCAAGAGGGCTTCCTTCACAAACATGTTCTTGTTTGATCTTCAAGGAAATTTATGTAGAATTGGGCAGTATTATTACCCCCATCTCACAAATGAGAAATCTGTAAGTCAGTTGTTTTTTTTTAAAAAAATGTATTTTTACTGATTTCAGAGAGGAAGGGAGAGGGAAAGACAGACAGAAACATCAATGATGTAAGAATCATTGATTGGCTGCCTCCTGCACGTCCCCTTTCTGGGCCGCCCCTCTCCCCCCGGGGTTAAACCTCCATGTTCCTTGACTGGAAATTGAACCATGACCTCCTGGTTCATAGGTCGACACTCAACCACTGAACCTAGCCGGCTGGGGGCTGTAATCAAATCGTTTAAAAGCTAGAGATCACCAAGAGGTACAGGCAGAGTTGAAACTCTAGGTCTCCTAGCTCTCACTCCCATGCTCCTCATCAATCACTGTATTCCTAGGACCACGTTTCAATTTAGCTCATCTCTTGTTTATTGACGACTTGCTATGTATCAAGCATTCTGCTGGTGATAGAGATACAGAGACAAACGACCCTCAAGAAATTCATAGTCTAATAGAGACCTAGCATCACTGCAGTGAGATGCAAAGGGAAGGGCATACTCTGCCAAGTGGGTCAGGAAGTTTCACAGAGAACAGGACACTGGAGCTGTGTCTTGAATGATGAGTAAGAAGGTGCCAGTCTGATGTTATGAGGGAGAGAGGACAGGACATCCAGGCAGAGAGGACATGGAACATGCTGCACCTTGTCTAGGATAGTGTGGGCAGGAGGGAGTGGGATAGAAGGAGGCCAGAGAGCCAAATGCCAAAGGGCCAGGCATCAAAAGACTTTGGAGTTTGCCCTGGAGGGGGCAGGAAACATTGAAGCATTTTATGTAGCATGCTGTAGGAATATTTCTACCCTGACTCGCCCTATAAAAACATTCCCCATTCACATTTTGTTCTAGTAATACTCTGCTACTTAGAGTTCTAGTAGTACTTACGAACCTAGGCCCTCCCATATACATTATTTTCTCTGCCCTGAATACTCTTTCACTCTACCCTTCACCCTCTGAAAACTTGTATTGCTTCCTTCAAGACCCAGTTCAAGTGCCACTCCTGCCACCTGAGACTGCCCATGTTTTGTTCCTTAAAGTCTCCCGTGGTTCCTCAGCCTCTTTTCCTACCTTGGTTCATAGAACATTGCCTTCTACTAAGTAGTGTCTCATTTGTTGAACGATTGAGTCAAGTAATGGAATTACTGAATAATTGCATGTGTTTTATGAAAATTTAAAGAATCTCTGATGCTTTACTATTTTAGGCCGTCTGATCTGCTATAACAAAATAACATAGACTGGGTGGCTTAAAACTTATTTCTCACAGTTCTGGATGCTGGGAAGTCCAAGATCAAGGCATTAGCATATTCAGTGTCCTCCAATGAGGGCCTGCTTCCTGTATTATAGATGACTGTCTTTTCCTGTGTCCTCATGTGGCAAAAGGGGTGGGGGAGCTCTAGGGTTTCTTGTATAAGGGTAATAATCCTACTCATTAGGGTTCTACCCTTATGACCTAATCACACCGCCCCCCCCATAACCAAATACCAACACACTGGGGATTAGGTTTCAATAAATGAATTTTGAGGGAACACAACCATTCAGTTGAGAGTACTTTCTACAGAAATCAGCTAGCGTTGTAAGAAGTTGTATAGCATAGCGTTCCTTGCAGTTACATTAAAGGAAGAGCTGGCTGACAGATGTAACATTGCTTCCTTTACATTGCAGATCCTCACTAAGGATTCCGTGACCGTTAGTGTGGATGGTGTGGTCTATTACCGTGTTCAGAATGCAATCCTGGCCGTAGCAAATATCACCAACGCAGACTCGGCAACCCGTCTGTTAGCACAGACTACTCTGAGGAACGTCCTGGGCACCAAGAACCTTTCTCAGATCCTCTCTGACAGAGAAGAAATTGCACACAGCATGCAGGTGAGTGCGCCAATCTGTACCTCAGGAGAAACTGAACATTGAAGCCAAGGCTCAGTGGTTGAGAACTCACCAGTTCAAGCTGGGGAACCACGAGCCTTTTTTCTTCGTAGAAACGTTTTCCCAAACTTGGTGGGAGGGGATGTTTTTCACACAAATAGTTCATGGGTGATAACACTCAGATGCATGCATTATTTTTTCCCCTCCAGTGTGTATTTCTCCCCCCACTCCCCCACCCCCAGAATTAGTATTCTTTAACAGTTCAGAGGCCACTTTGCATAGCATGAGTGCAGTTAAAGCCATATTCTCTGTGTGAGTCCCATGACTTCCCTGGCAAGTCTTATGCTTTCCAATGGTGCAGGAGTAATAGATGATGAATTAAACCTGACCCGTTCAAAGGCACTATAAATCTGAACTCTTATTATCTGTTTAGACTTCACTGTGTGTAAACTCTCTGATCTGATTTGATACCCACAGTAATTATAGGAAACAGTATCGTTTCATTCTTATCATGGTCAAGGGAGAAGGTCAAAGCACAAAGTAACTTGGCTTGCACAGAGTCACGTGAGCTTGGGGGTAATACTGTGCTGCTATCGTTTTAGTAAGACTTATGCTAGAAGTGATACTAGTTTTAAGAAGTAAAGTTTTATTGGAATACAGCCACGCCCATTGGTTTGTGTATTACCCATGGCTGCTTTTGACCTACAAGGGCAGGGTTAACTAGTGTGGCAGGCTGCGAATCGGTCACTACTATCTGGTCTGTTTAGAGAAAGTTTGCCTGCATTGGCTTATTAATAACAGAATCAAGATCGGCTCCTCAGTGAGCCAGCGCCTTATCTGCTCCCAACCCCAATGCATACAGCAACCTTGGGACTCTGGACTGGGGCTGACTGTGTTAGCTTGCCTTCTCTCTTCCCATCAGAGTACCCTGGACGAAGCCACTGATGACTGGGGCATCAAGGTGGAGCGTGTGGAAATTAAGGACGTGAAGCTGCCTGAGCAGCTCCAGAGGGCTATGGCCGCAGAAGCGGAAGCATCCCGGGAGGCTCGAGCCAAGGTCATTTATTTATTTTTTTAAGTTTGTTTTTCCTATTGGATTTTCTTTAATTACAAAAAGTAGAACAGGTTTGTTATAAAAATTAGACATAACCCTGAATATTTTATAAAGATAAAAGCCTTCCCTGTCACTTTAAGTTATATCTCTGCAGAAGTGACCACACTTAACAGTTTAGTGTATTCACTTCCAGGGAATTATTTGGGATTTATTTGGGTTTTAGAAATAACCCTGAATATTTCGTAAAGATGAAAGAAAGCCCTTTAACACTTAACAGTTTAGTGTATCCACTTCCAGGGTATTATTTGGGGTTTATTTGGGTTGTTAGACTATTGGCTTGTTTGTTTTACAGAAGTAGGTCACACTCTGCATATTGTTCTGCACCTTGCTCTTTCCGTTTAACATCACGTGGGCATCAGTACACACAAAGTTGCCTAATTATTTTATTGACCGTGTCCTGTACTTTAGTCTCCCAAATGTCAGATTACAATTCTGCCTTCAGAGCAAATGGGCAACCTCTTCGGCTTGCTTTCATTCTCTTTTCTCTGTATCTTCTTTCCTCTTCCCGTTTCCACTTCCTCTCTCCTTTTTTATTTTTCCCTTTTCTTTCTTTGGTGTCTGCTCTTCCCCCTCTCTCTTCTCATCATCATCCCTGCCTATGTCTGAACCCTTCATCGATGCATGACCCTCAGAGAGGTGCTGAAGGCAATATTTCCTAACTTAAGCTAAAGAAGAGGATCCATTGAGAGGCTAATGCATAAGGGCCCAGGAATATCTCACCAAACTCAAGGGTAGGAAATAGCGTGGAGCCTTATCAACCTTGGAGCCAGGGACCCGAAAGGAATCAAGACTGAAGAGAGTGAGTCATTTCATTTCCTGGGCCACATCTCTCTGCAGGTGGTTTGATGGGGAGACTATCTGGCCCCAGCTGAACAGTGACAGAGACAGAACATCCCTCATTCCAAATTCAAGGCAGAGAGATTATCTTTGGTCCAACTTCGGTCAAAGGGAAATGTCAGGTTCTAATCAGGTCACAGAGCCTCTTGCCTGTGAATGTGTGGAGGAATAGGGGCAGTTTTGATAGGAGGCATTACTGTGGACTTGACAGAGGACCCAAGAACAGGAGCAAGCCACTTTGTCACTGTTGCTGGAAAAAGAGCAATAGCTGGTGATAACTGGCTAACCACAGAATCCCGCCCTTCTCTTAGAATGCTCTCTAAGTCACAAACGGATCATTATAATTTCTTAGCCAGCCCCAAATAGAATAGTAGCTCATTTGACACAAGACATCCAGAATTTTCTACTAACTAGACACTTTGTCATTGATGCTTGTGATGCTAACCTGATGACTCTACAGAACCCCCACGTGCTTCCTCTCAAAATCATCACATAAGACTAAGTTACATTTGTGATCATGTTGAATATGCTAGAATCTACTTATTTTGAAAATTAGGAAGCACTTATACCTGGAACGTGTCATTAACCAAAAGCCCCATTTCCAACTCCTATTGAACAACACAATGTGTCATGCACAGACTATCAGCCCAAAGGGCCCTTAGGGATGATCTTCTGAAGGTGACAAATACCTGGCCCACAAGCTGCTGCTATGCCATCCTATTCCCATGCCAGTAATTCACCTCAGCACTGTTTTCCACTGAGCTTAGACCCGACCTTCTACCGCACTCAGGCAACAACCATAACTGAAGTAATTGAAGGCAACAACTTCGTAATTGAAGTTCTGCTGGGAAGATTGGGAACTACCCCAATGTCCATTGGTAGTTGCATGGATAAGGATGGTTTATTGGAATTCACTACACAATGAAGTGAATGAGCATACACGTGCTCCCGAAAATAATGAGAAAAGACCAGTCACAAAAGACAGACTCTCCCACCAGTTCTACAGCATGTTGGCTGAATCTCTTTAACGTTTTTAGATCAACTCTTCATGACTTGAAGTGTAATCTCTTTTAGGTTGCATTCTTCCTTATTTCCTTTTTCACGAACCCTCAGAAAAATGTTTGACGTGCTTTCACGCTCCTATTTCCTGGCCTGGTCATCTGTTAATTGAGAGGGTGGAGTGCAAAAATACAGATCACCTTTCTCTGCCCTTCTCCAAGCCCACAGCCCATCTGGGCTGCCCAAGGAGGCAGCAGTACCAATCCCACATACTTGAAAATGCCAGATTTTAAAATGATGGTCTATACGTATAAAGTGTTTACTGACAAGGGATTATTGCGCATTTGGCAAAAGCCCCATGTGTTTCTTGCTTCGCTTTCTAAGATGCGATCCGCAGTGTACACTCGGCCTATATTTAGACAAAGCCACTCGTATTGGATTCACATCTTTGGCAGCTCCCTCAGAGCAGCTTTTCTATTAACAAACTGTGTGTCCATCCTGGTGGGTCTGGCTTCTGTGCCAAGAGATTGTGTATTGATTGCTAGTGGGAGATGAGGTATCTTTGCAGTTGGTCTATGTCCAGACAAAAAAAAACAACAAAGTACCTACTTGGACATCTGAGATGACATGGAAAAAAACCAGAGCCCGCTGACCTCGTGGCAGGTGTATTGTGCACTTTCTACTGTGCTTGCCGTGGAGCACGGTTACAGGATTCTCTCTGAGCACATCTGGCACGTGCCCCATCTCACAGACTTAAGCAGGACATAAGAGGTTAAGCTCTTTATCCCCTAAACAGTCCTTTCTCTCAGTAAGTACCATATCCTGTATCCCCTCTCTCACTGAACGGCACTATCCAGGTGGCCGAAACCTAGAAACCTGGGACTCAGCCCCTGTGCCCTCTTCCTCCCCGTATGTAGTGAGCTTCCAGAATACTGTCTCCCTCCTGAATAGCCCCCCATCCAGCTCTTCCTCTGTCCCCAACACCAGTGAATTGCACCAACCACCCTGAAGCACTTCCACGAACAGCTTTCAGTCTCTTCTCGTCGATCCTCACACATCTGTCGGTGTGTTCTCAAACCTGCATCTAATGAGGTTATCATCTACCGAAAACCTTCCAGTGGCTTCCCACTGCCTGCAGAACGAAGACCAACGCCCTGGCCTCCACTGGCCTCCAGACCCTGCCCGTCACACCCCACCTTTCCCCTCTTCCTCATGCACTATTCAGCACTGAGAGTTTTTTGGGAATACACCAGCTTTTGCAAACCTCATCTCAATCCAGACAACAATGCTTTCATTCTATAATGTTGAACGTCTATCGCTTTGCCACCTCACCCTCTGCACAAAGTGCTTTCCTGGTGATGCAGCACTGTGCCTCAGACAGATCTCTGTCGGCATTTGCCTGCCCTGCAGTGAAGTGACCTGTTTCCATGGCTGTCTCCCCTACTTGTCCAGGAGCTGAGGGAGGCAAGGAAGTTCATGCTTTATCCCCCTATATGGGGCTTGACACCTAGGAGCTCCCCAAAGTGTACTAGAGCAGCGAGTGAAATTTCACTGCTCACAAGAACATGGCTTTCAGTTCTGATATTCACAGGAGCATTACAAACCATTAATATTTTTAGATCCATGAGAACAACCTAGTGAAACTGTACTTTTCATATTGGTGATTATGGTATATTTATACCTCCTCACCTAGGATTATGAATTAAAGCTAACTGCCTTGATTTGGCGCGCGCGTGCGCACACACACACACACACACACACACACACACACACGCCTATACGATTGATTTTGAGAGAGGAAGGGAGGAGAGAAACATTGATGTGAGAGCACAACAGTAATCAGCTGCCTCCTGCATGCCCCCTACCAGGGTTCGAGCCTGCAACCTGAGCATGTACCCTTGACTGGGAATCAAACCAGGAACCTTTTGGTGCACAGGATGAAAACCAACTGAGCCACACCAGCCAGGGTTGATTTGGCTTTTGAATCTTTCATGAATTGTAGCATTTGGTAGATCCAAAAATCAAGTCCTGACTTGTCACTTGCCATTCCTATAGAATAGCTTCTGTTCATACATAAACACTTAATATACCTTCTCTGTCTTCCTCCTATAACGTAGGTGCTCTTCTATTTTAAGAATAAGAAACTGAGGCTCAGAATGTTAAATAACCTTTCTGAGGACATTCAGCTAGTAAGGGGAAGGTCTGGGATTTGAGTTCAAGTTCATCTAAGTCCAAAGGCCCTACTCTCCCCACCACTTCAGAATCTTAAACATTTTTTTTCCCATGTAACCCTAAGAGAATTTAGGAAAATGATATGTTTCGTCACACATTTTAAATAGAATATAAAATTTCTCATTTTAAGTTTACATACTGTCAACTGCATAATTCCTAACATCATTTTTAAAAATGTATCCAGCGAAATTTAAATGATATAATGACTTTATCATCTATTTAAAAATATGTGACTAAGCTCCTTTTTAATAGCCAATAATTTTTCATGGTTCCTTTTGCTCCTTGAACTTATATTTCCATTTCACGCTACCACAAATTATTTTCCTAATATAATCTATTTTTCATGAATTATTTTATTATCCTACTGCAACACATTTAGTCTATAAGTTAAAATTATTTTATTTCCTCTGATTACAAATAAGGCTATAAATGTTTCAGAATTTCTTCTAAATACATACTTTTTATTAGAAATGCTTCTCTTCATGAGATGAATGAGAAATGAATTCATGTTGATGGCCATTACTTATTGTTAGAATGAGATAAGACTCAGCATCAATTTTATTACTTTTCATTTTTATAGGTATAAGGATTAAGAAAACTTGTTTAAAGAAATAAATAGATGAAAGTAGGTTTCATGTTATGCAATTCTTGACGTTGCCTCTGAATTTATGTGCTAAAAAATAATAAAGTGTTCTTTTTAATGATCTAGCATCTTTCAGTTTGATAAGGCCTTTCCTTCCTTTGAAATCCAAGAATTGGAAATCCCTCTGACTTGCAAGATATTTGTATGCTATCATACGAATCATTCACTTTCTCAGCCCATACACAGTATTTTGAGTTGTCTTTGTTTGGTTCCCTGGAAAATGGGAGAAAGGCACTAGTAAAAAAGGATGTCTTGACCTCAGGCACATACTCAGTCATAGGAAAAAGAACATGGAAACTAATAACTGGCAGTGGATTTCCTTAAAACTATTCCGGCCTACTCCTTGGAAAGTGTTGCGATTGCTGCTTGGCACCTGCCATTTTCTCCCGTTTGATCCCTCCTTCTGCTGTCCCACAGGTCATTGCCGCCGAGGGAGAAATGAACGCCTCCAGGGCTCTGAAGGAAGCCTCCATAGTCATCAGCGAATCTCCTGCGGCCCTCCAGCTCCGGTACCTTCAGACACTAAACACCATTGCTGCTGAGAAAAACTCCACGATTGTCTTCCCTCTGCCCATAGATATGTTGCAAGGCATGATGAGGCCCACACAGAGATGAGCTCTTCCCTCCCGAGGATGATGTGGGGACCAAATTAGCCTTTACCCCATAAGGAGAGGGTAGGGTGGGAACCTTGACTATTCTCTCTCCCTTTCCTTTTCCATTTATTGAGAGTAATGTTCTTAGAATGTACAGGGATCCTAGCAACAGGTAAAGATTGTTAGCTTGTAAATACTGTGTGTGAGAGAGATTTATATAAGAATAATCTCCTATTCTTTAAATATTGAACTCCACATTTTTAGATCATTATGTACTAGGTTAATGCCCTCTTTTTTTTTTTTAACTTTTATGGAATTATTGTACACCCTCTATCAGGAGCCTGGCCAAAGGAAACAACCCCCTGACACTTTGGGCTGGACAAATGTTTTCAAAAGACAGTGACCTTAAGCTACAACCAGCTTCTCTTGGGCCACATGTGCCTTACTTCCGGGGAATCTTACTTAAGGCAATTTTGTAACATCCATTTACTTTCTAAACCTAAACCATGTTTCAAAATAATCCTCACTTGAGACTAGTCATTCTCTTGCCTGTACCTGTCAGCTCTGGAGGAAGGTCAAGATCAATGAAAATGATTAATCTTTGAAAGACTTTTAAATCCACTATAATAGAGGTCCTTTGAAATAATGTGGCCCTTCAAATTAGCTAACTACCTGTCACGCAAGTGCTCTTTTCTCACTTTTGCCTATTTTCATATATCAGATCCTAAACAGTTTTGATTTTTTAAATAAAAATTTGAGTTCTACAAACAATTGTCTTGATAGCCACTTGAGTAGCTTAAGAACTAATACTTTTTTTTAAAAAAAACCTTCAGAAAACCATTGTATTTTACTCTCTGCATGCTATTAACTATTGCATTCTGGGAAATATCTCAGCTACTGATCTCATTCATTAAATGTATAAAGAATTCACAATATATTGGGCATGTTGTATCCAATGAGCTTAGGAAAACACTGTCAAACTGAGGATATCTATATAGATGTCTATCTTTTGCATTTGCCGACTTGTAATTTTTCTATCATGTATGTTGATGCTGAAAAAGGAAGTGGTTAGCCCTTTTGAACCACAATTGCTTCATCTGTGATATTAGGAGGCATCTGTGATATTATTTCACAAGCACCTGCAACTGAGCAACCTTGCATTCTTCTTACTGGTCTGGAATTCTGGCTGGTGACATTTGTGTCACCTCCTCTTGGAGGCTGAGTTCACCTAGAGAAGTCTAAGAATGGCTGCTTCCTTACCCAGAGCTGCTCTTCCTATCTGTCCTTATCCAGATCACTGTCAATCCTAGCCTGTGAGGGTCCCCTTCCCTACACTCCATTTCCAAGGTTTTTTTTTAAGAAAACCTCAAACCACTGTGTATCCTAATTCCCAGCTTAGTTTATGAGATATATATGATTGAACTCAAGTTGCATGTGTAATTTGAAAATAATGATTTTATCTTCTTTGTGTGGTGGCTCACTTGACCACTGAGGACCAGAAAACAACCACATATCCTGGCTGAAAATCTCTTCCCAGACTTGAGTAACAATGCTTCTGTTCCTTGAGTTTCCCTGCCTCCAGATACCAAGCAGTCTCTGCTTTTGTGCCTTGTGGCTTCAAAGCCCAGAGTCTGGAATGAAATCACCTGGGAGAGAGGAGGTCTAGGATGAGAGAGTGTGTGTGTTCCAAGCAGTCTACCTTCCCAATGCTGTACATAATAAAGAGCGAGCTGTCCCAACTTTCTTTGGGTGCGAGCTGTTTCTTCCTGCATTTAGTGTGTGTGGTTTTCATTTTTCAGAAGTGGCACAGCAGATCCTCCTGTCTTGGGCTGCCTGTCTTGGCTTTATTACGTGCTCTTCCAGGGTCAGAAGAAGAGGAGAGGCTATCGTAGTCCATCTGCCATCTCTCCCTCTGTTGCACCTGCCCGCACATTTTCCCTGGGAATTTGAGATCCAGGCATCCCCTGAATCCTGGGCTGCTTTCATTTCCCTTTGCCTCAATCCAAACAGGATAGGACTCACTTCTTGCCATCACCCAGCTAATCACACAGGCATACTGTCTACTCTAAAAAGAGGCAAATAAATGATGTGAAATCAATCATTTGGGTGTTACCTGCAACATTCAACCTTCGAAGAACTGTCTTGACTTAGTGGCTTCCATTTGTGCTCAATGGTACATACATTCTATCATTTTATCCTCAAAACAGCTTGATGAAGATACTTTACTGTCCCCATTTTACAGATGAGGATACTGAGGCTCAAAGGTTAAAACTTACCCAAAGTCACATGGTTGGTAAGGAGCAGAGGTGGGATCAAACATGGAACTGTCCTGCGCCCAAGACTCAGGATGTCTAAATGCATTTCCATGGGGTGGTGCCTGCCCCCAACACCCCCATATACACCGGGCCAGCAGCAGTTATTTTATATACAGAAAACACCTTCCCAAGACTGACAGTTCATTTGACTAGTAAACTTTGCCCTCCAACCCAAACAGGCCTTAAATTTGAACTTTCATTTTGGGCCATCAGAGCTAAGCCAAAGTTCAGTCCAAGATTGGGGGTTTGTAACCACAACATGGTACAACACTAGCCTGAGCTGGAGAATACCCGGGTTCCATGGACCTTTAAACTACATTATTTCTGTGATCTTCACAACAATACAGGGTCTTCCCAAGGTTGCTCAGCTAGTGAATAGTGAACCAGTGGTTTTTAAATATTTTAGCAGAAACTCCATCCTCTTTTTTTTTTTTTTTCCCAAAGGAAACTGTACACTGGTAAAAGATTTGAAGTGTCTTATCAGGATAAATTCTTAAATTCACATAACATTTACTTAAAGCCAACCAATGAGGCTGTTTTAAAAACAAAAATACAACGGGGGGGTAAGGGCATGAATGGGGGAGTTGCAGGAGTACTGGGGGAATAAGAACACATATAATACCTTAATTAATAAAGAAATTAATAATAAAGTTACAAATGAAAAAAAAAAGTAATCGAAGTTATAAAAGGAAATTACAGCCTTACATCAGTCTCTACATTTCCTTAATTCCTCCATTTTGTTTCAAGGGCCCTGTGCTATTTATTATCACTTTAAAAATGGAATTTGAATCAAATTGTCATAAAAATCACTGAAGTATCTCAGAAAATTCTACAGAACCTAGTTTAAAATCATTGTGATTCAGTGTTTTCCCACTACATCGGGAAACTTGTAATGTGACCTCATTTGCCTCACCTGTTAAAATAAGAAAATGAACTCTTACCTGTTTGGGTCCTCAGATCTTTTGAGAATGTGTTGGAAGCTAAAGAGCACAAATTTGCATACAACTTCAAATTTCATACAAATATGTGCTGACCCCATCACTCTGCCTGTCAGAAGATTTAGGAACCCCTGAACCGGATAATCTCTAATATCTTTTTAAATTTCAGCAGCTCTGGGCTCAGATCAGGCTGGTTCACTTCTCTCTTGCTGTCCTCTAATGGGAGATGTTAAAGAACCAGCTCTGGGAATCCTCGCTCCCAAATGAGGTTCATTCTGTTTACCATCCCATTAAAAAGGATTCACATGTGCTAATAGGATAAAGCCCTTTTCAATCTGCCCTACAGCCAAAAGAGTTTACGTATTAAGAAAGAAAATTGAAACCACTAAGAAAACTGAGATTTTAGGAAACTCGAGAAAGTTAGTCACCACAATGGAAGCTAGAAATCTTCCCTGAAAATTTAGAGAGGTAAGGGAGAGGGGGTGAAAACAGGCTGGAAATTAAGCCCTCTGAAAATTACTAGATGTCCCAGGACTGAAAGGAACCATTACTGTTAGTAATTATTTTCAGCATCTGGCCCCCAAAAAGTATCCAACAAAATAACTGTCTACCTATCATCTTATTATCCCCTTTCTCCGTCCTAGGCTTAAAAACTCTGAGTCAAAAAGATATGTGTACTCCAATGTTCACAGCAGCATTATTCAAATAGCCAAAAGTGGCAAGGACCCATATGTCCAGTGATGGAAAAATAGTGGTGTACCCTGCTGTCCGAAAGGAGGGTGTGCCTATGAAACCTTTCATAAGCCAAAATGGCATCAAACAAAGAGTATCCTCCGCTTTACAAAAGTGTAAGTTGCACCACTTTGCTTTTGTGAAAGACCTACTTTAGTAACTGGCTTAGCTAACCAAAGGAAATCCGAAGATTTTTTACATAAAAGCTTTAATTCTGATCTTACGCAAAAGAGAGGAGGCCTAATGGGATCTTTTGGAAAGAGGGGCCTACCCATCTACATTCAATGGCATATTAGTCACAAAAAGGAGTGGCATTTTTACATATGTGACAAAATGTTTGAATCAGTGAAATAAGCCAGACACCCAGGACAAATAGTGGATGATTACAGTTATATGAGGCACCTAGAATGGTAAATTAGAGACATAAAGACTATACGTTAAACAGGCTAGGGGAACAGGATAGGGGGTGGGGGAATAAGAAATTACTGTTTAATGGACACAGATTTTATGTTAGGGATTATGACAAACTAGAGGCCCGGTGCATGAATTTGTGCACATTGAAAGGAAATTAATTAGAAGGTGGCCAGTGGGGTGGGACAGATAGCCAGACTTGCCCTGGAGCCAACCTCCCATAGTCCCTTCCTGGCTGGATGCACCTGGGATGGCACCGTGGCTCAAAAGGCATCTGGGGAGTGAGCTGAGTCCCTTTAGCAGGTGGGGTCCCTCGGCCTGGCTAGCGGGGATCGGGCAGAAACCAGCTCTCTGACATCCCCCGAGAAGTCTTAGAGTGCAACAGGGCACTCTGCAAAGTGGCTGTTGTACAGGGTGTGGAATGCAAATGCAAATGTTCAGTAAACCAGAATCAGCCGACAGTGCCCCAACAGCAACAGAACCCACGGCCAAAGGTAGAACTGTGTGGCCTTGCGAGGAATCGGGCTCCCTCTTCTCTGGTTCCAGGGTGCGTCACCCGAGAACTATTACTGCCAAGTCACTGCAGCTCGGCAGCTCCTGCTTTGAGCGTCTGTCCCCTGGTAGTCAGCACATGTCATAGTGACCAGTCGGATGGTGGGAGGGACACTTAGCATATTAGCCTTTTATATATATAGATGTTTGGGGAAGGCCACACAACATTGTATTTAATGCCACTGAATTGTACACTTACAAGTGGTCACAATGATATATTTTGTTATGTGTAGTTTACCACACACAAAAAAATAACAGAAAGGGAACGTACCATTAAAAACATCTTTTTGGACTTCAGCTCAGGGATTCCCCTGAAGCTTGGCCGGACCTTCCTGGACTGCCCAGCATGTAGCACGCTTCCCCCCAAGCTTCCCTCCCTCTCCTTCACTTGGGAGTGGACTTGCATCTGGGTCTGCTCGTTCTCAGGCCTTCCCCAGTTCCCTCCACACACAGTTCCCCTCAGCACAGCCTGTGTGAGCTTTCATTTTCTCGCGGCACCTGCTTCTTGCAGGACCAGGATGAACCCCCAGAGTGAATGCAACTGCTGCCCCTGTACCCAGGCACTTGCGGGGCCCCTCCCTGGGCATCCTCAGAGTAATTACCGGGACGCACTGAGCCACAGCAGGCTAACTCACTTCAAAAAGGCTTTTATTGAATTCAATTCTCAAAAGCACTGATTTTTGAGACAATTCTGATAGAACCCTGAATGTTTGCAGGGCCGTTTTTTGGCTACTGTAAAAAAACACACGCACATCAGGATGGCCCTACTATGAGGGATGGACAGTTCTAGAAGGCACTGACCAGTGACAGGGGTGGGGCCCGCCCTTCCTCAGGCAGCCAGCTCCGCAAGGGCCCTGTCCAAGGGATCCGTAGACCAGTAGTCGTCATCCCAGCCAAGGAACCAGCCCACGAAGGAGGGGGGCTCAAAGCCTTGCTTGACCATTGTGATGGGGGTCCGCCTGTCGCGATTTGCTGGGTCCGTCTCGATATACCGCTTAGCTGCATGCACACACACACAGGAGAAGGAAACCAGGAATCCTCAGCGCCTCCCTCGCCAGGGAGAGGGTTCAGAGCAGGAGTTACCTTAGATGGTTTTTGGTCCTGCTGTCCCTAATGCCCAATCTCTGCACCGGACACCACTGTCCCTTAAATGCAGTGATACTCACAGGACTCTCCCACCACCCTGCCCAGGAACCCAGGAGGAGGCGGGGTGACAGCTTCACCTCCTGTCTGGGCCAGTTCTCTCTCGCTGTCCCCTAATGGGAGAGGTTAAAAGAACCAGCTCTGGGAATCTCGGCTCCCAAGTCAAGTACATTCTGTTTTCCATCACAGAAACCCCAGGAAGATCAGTCCTTGGGCATTCTGGGAACTCGAGCAGCTGCTCTCTGCTCCTTCCTTTCTCGGGCGTGACCTGAGGCTTTCTGAAGGCGCTCTCTCCACCCCAGGAAGGGCTCCTGTGGGACTGACCCTGGGTGAGGAAGTCCCCACCCCCCTGTCACGGACTCCCAGACTCTAAGGAAGCTGCTCCCACCCCGACCGTGTGAAACGACCCGCAGGCAGACTTGGGGCCTCACCAGAGTTCAAGGCTTCCGTCTTCTCCTCTTCTTGAGAGTCCTTTCCAACCCAGACAAAGACCTGGCGGAGAGATGGGAAATGAAAAGGGCATGAGGGCGCTGGCCACACTCACTGCCGGACGAGGAGGGGAGGTTCCAGGCGCAGGTCTGGACAAACGCTCAGCTGGCACAGCCCACAGACGACTAGGATTTGAAATGCACTTTTCCAGCAACACCTGGCACTGCCTCTTCCCAGTCTTCTGTCAACACCTTAGCGCTGGACGTCTAGGTCCTCCCACTCCCTCTGCCTTCTGTCCTTCACCCACCTGGTCCCAGGTGTCCAGGAGCATGACGTCATCAGTGGCCAGGTCTTCCTGCATGAGCTCGCCAGGGACCTCTTCGATCTGGGAAGGAGCAGAAGAGGTGAAACAAAGCGCCCAGCCAGCCAGCCCCCTCTTCCTGCCCTGGGAAGGCTCCCCACCGCACAGAGGAGGGAGCTGCAGAGCTGGCTCTGGCCAGCAGGGGGCTCCCTCCTCTGCGCTGTGGGGGCAGATCGGCTTCTCCTGCCCCTGCTGCCCTGGGCCCTGCTCCCTGAAACATGCCCCCTCCCCATTTATCCACCTCCCCTCCCCTGGGACACGCAGGCACTCACCACAAAACGTCCGATCTTGTTGGAGCAGGCAAAGAGGCGAGGAGGGTGGGCGTCCATCTTCTTGTCCTTCAGCCGTGGGGACGTGCGGTAGGTGGCCTTCCCACCCAGGGCCTCCCAGAAGCTGTCTGTGAGGGGAGGCCACACAAATCGCCACTTGACACCACTGCCTCCCTGGCACTTCTCATCCCTCTGGAACAAGCCCTGCCCTAGAGCAGCCACCGCTCTCAGCCCCCGCCCTCCATCTTAAAATCCCAGGGGCGCCTGGAGGGACGGGGCCTGAGAGATTCGAAGGTGATGAAACGGGGCCTCCCGAGGGGCAGACTTGGCAGTGGATGCCTGCCGGCAGGGCAGGATGAGGACAATTATTCCCACTCAGCAAACAAGCCGACTGGGGCTCAGAGAGATGCAGCAACACGCTCAGCCGTCACCCAGCCAGTCCTCGAGGGAAGCCAGGATGCAGGCCTTCCCAACCTCCCATCCCCACAGTCTTTCCCTCTCCCTGCTCGGTCCGCAAAGACCTGGAGGTGAGGCGTGAAATACAAAGTGCAGAGGGTGCCGGCCAAACTGTTTAACTTTTAAATTCACTCGGGTGCAATACAATGAAAAATTCCGTTCCCCACGCTAATTCCCACCAGTGACATTTCAAGCAATCGCTGGCTACACGCGACTGATGGCCACCCAATTGGACCTGGCAGATAAGGAGCGTGTCCGCCCTCTCAGAAGGCTCCACCAGACACGCGGCTCTTTCCCTGGTCTATGAAGCCCCAAGCAGGAGGGAGCGGGATTAAAAGAAGAGCAGAGACTGAGCAGAGAGAGGCTCCTGGCTTGAGTTCCGGACACAGCGGGGCAGCCCGTGGCCCTTGGGTGCACAGAGTCTGACGATTAGAAGAGACCGCAGCCCCTGCCAATGGTCTCTCAAGGCTTCCTAGCACATGGCCACCTCCTCCAGCAGGCTTCCCTGACTGCCCCAGCCCGCCCTGGGCTCTCCTTTCTCTAAGTCCTGGAGGCCTCTCTCTCGCACCACAGCCCTCACTTTCACCCAACGTGCTTTTACTCATCACCCTTTAGGAGACAGACCGTGAGAAAGGGTGAGGACACAGAGCCCCCAGAGAGAAGGAAGGCCGGGTAACCTGACACCTCCAGTCCACAGAGAGCGGCGGGCTCCTCTGCCCCTCGGTCCTTCCTACCTGGCTCGCTGCCTTCTGCCACCTGCACGGGTTGGGCCCGAAGCACCCTGAGCAGCTCCTGGGCGCCCGTCTTCTCCGCTTCGCTGGCTCCTGCGCCCACCCATAGGTAGGAGGCCGAGGGGGTTTTCAGGACAAAGGCATCGTTGGAATTCAGTGCACCAGCCTTTGGCATTATCTGGGAGGGGAGCATTTGATGACTAGGAAACCGGATAAAAATGCCCTTGGCCTCCCTCTCACAGCCCAGGAGACACTGCAGCAGGACCCCCGGAGGTGGGGACTTGGGTGAGCACAGCCCTTTCCAGCTGAGGGCACGGACGTTGGACACTGAAGTTAGTTGACTTTCAGGAGTCACTCATGCCCTGTGGCTAGCCAAGGTGACTCTAGAATTGTGGGATGCCTTCACAGAGGGTGAGTGCCCAAAATAAAGGACGTGGTAGCCCTATTCTCTTTTAGGCTGCTCAGAGCATTCTGTAGGATTATGTTCAGGGGGCACCTTCCATCATGAAAGGAAGTAGCCAACTGAAAAGAAATCGGAAAGTGCCCCGATGGTAAAGCCTGAGCTCCCTGCAAGTAGTGAGCTCCCTGTTAGGGAAGATGTGCCAGGGGCATCCTTGAACCAGGGGAAGTCTAAGACATACAATCCTGCTGCCAGGTACAAAGGTTGCTTCTTAACCCCTCACCCAGTACTGTATCCAGAGACCTGCCCATCAAGCCTTGGAGGTTCCTAGGAGGCCACACCCTCCTGGGGTCCCGGGTCTGGGTGTTAGTTACCTCCACAGCTCGGGTGGCTCCAGAGCTGCTGGCCCGGACTTGGAAGAGGCGAGTGCTGGCGGGGGCCGTCTGCCCACCCTCGCGGGAGGTGCCACCCTTATAGATGATCATGGGCTTCCCGCCAAACAGGCTCATGAGGTGGGCGGGCTCCTTGCCTTGGACCACACGGCTCTGGCAGGAAGACAAGAGAGCCAGTCAGAAGAGTGGGGGCATTAGTCTTTCCTCCCTCCCTGGAGGGTATGGCCCAGGCCAGGCTCCCAGAGGAGGCCATCACGCTTGTGTGCGTGTGGTGTGGAGCTGACCCTACAGCCCACAGGGCTGTGCAGGGCAAAGGGAGTTCTCGGAAAACTGGAGACACTGCTGTGACTGGAGGTCCCTTGGGCACTGGCGCTGTAGCTCTCCCATCCCAAGAGGATCTGCTTTGCTGACCTGACCCTGAGTCTAGGCCAAGAAGCAAGAGAGCCCATGTTTGCAAATGTTCCCTTAAATGGAAGCACAGGGATTGTTCGTGGACATGCTTTCAGGATGGTGACATCAGCTCCAGGCACAAAAGCCAGTGGTGGTGAGAAGCGAACCTTCCAGCTCTGGAGACCCCGCCCGCACAGTGTGCCCCAGATGCAGACTGCAGGTATAGGCCAAGATACATCATTCTAATACCCAATGTCCCCCTCTCCCCCCACCCCCCACCTCAGGGACTTTGCAGTAACTCTTCCCTCTGCCTGGAATGTGCTTGCCTTCACACTTTACCTGGCCAACTCTTACCCATTCGTTAGGCCCCAGCTGCAAGTCCCTTCCTCCAGAGAGTGAGGATAGGGGTCCTTCTCTAATTGGATTACATCCTAGCTGGATCTATATCCTTACACTTAACATGCATGTATAAGGGACCTACTATGGGCCAGGCACGGCTCTAGTCTGGATGCTTTACAAATACTAACTCTTCACCTGCACAGCACTCCTACCAGATAGGTGCTGTTATTATCCACAATTTGAGAACAAAGTATAAAGAGGCTCGGAGACTGACCCATGGTTGCCCACAGGAGAAGACAGGGTTCAGTTCTAAGCAGGCTGCCACCAAGCCCATGCTCTGAGCTGCTCTGCCAGGCTTCTCTCCGTTTTCTCCTACAGCGTCTTAGGGTTTTCACTCACTGCATGTAATAGCGTGTGATTTGATCTCCAGTGTGTGATTATGCACCTGGGGATGTGCATGTCTGGTAAATGTCATTCTGTCCCCTAAACTAGAAACCCATCAGGGCAGACGCAGCTCTGTATGTTCATGGCTACAGATGCAGTGCCAGGCACATGGGAGTCCTCCTAACTGTTTGTTGGATGGGATGGATGGATGGATGGATAGATGGATGGATGGATGGATAGATGGATGGATGGATGGATAGATGGATGAATGGATGGATGGATGGACTGATAAATAGACAGATGAGTGAACAGATAGACAAGGACCAGAATGTGGCCCAGAGAGGCGCAGGACTGTGCTCACCTGGACAGGGGTACCTCCCAGCTCCTCATCCAGTTGTGCAGTCAGGATAGCAGATGCAGCGACCTCATCCTGGGTGGACTGGGCACCCTGCCTGGAAGAGGGAGGAAGTGATACTTAGCACTGGGGTTCATACCGAGACCTGAGTCTCTCCTTGGACCTGAGAAACCCACAAATCACCAGATTACAGACAATCAAACTGATACCCTAGAGGGCAAAGGGTTCTCTGAACCACCACCACACAATGTTCATAATCGCAAAAGACTGCCATAGTCCAAGTATTCATCAGCAGGAAATCTGTTAAACTAAAGTTCAGCCACACCCTGGAATTATGCACCACATCTCTTACAATGGCCATGGAATGTTTTTATAAGAACAGCTGAAAAGTCCTTCCAAGAAATAAGACAAGTGGTGTTGCTCTTTGCATGAGAACCATGCCCAGCAGAGTGCTGTCCCTTCTCTGGCCCACATACAATCAGACGTACCCTTCAGCCCTGTTTGCCCCCTGCCCTCGGGGCTCCCACATGCCACCCACAGGACGTGGCCCCAGGACCTCACCAGTTATAGATGATCTGGCCCTGGCGGCCGCCGTGGCGGTAGTTGTACAGGATGATGTAGCTGTCCCCGCCGTAGAACTGCCCATACGTGGCGGGGTCCACGGGCACTTTGTTGGAGCCTTCAATTCTCCAGATCTGCCAGAGCAAAGCTGGACTCAGCATGGTGCGGCACCCCACCCCCCAGTTCAGCCCTACCACGGTGACTCCCCCTGGGACAAGCTTTTGATAGGTGACTCCACCTGGGCTCAGAATGAAGCTAAATCATTTACCCAAATCACAGGTCCACTCGGATTCAAACCCTTCTCTGAATTCCTGCGCCCCCTTACCTCCCCCATACTTCCTCCTCAGAGGGATCAGCACAGGCCCTGGCAGCTGGCTTTTCGGGAGCAAAGCACATGAGAGCTGAGGGCACAAATCAACATATGACCTAGATCCAGACCAGTCTCCACCCCTTTAGAGGTGTGTGATCTGGAACAGCTTGCTTAAACTCTATGAACCTCAGTTTCCTCATCTGAAAACTGGAAAGGTTTGTTGTATCAAGTGAATGTATTCATGAAAGTCTAGCACAGAGCCTGGCACAGGGTGCTAGCTCTGCAGTGCGGCAGCTACTTTATTATTAGAATTGTTACTGTTATTACTAATTTTGCCATTGTTGGTATCATTATTGAATTGTCTGGACACCACAGATCGCCTCCAGAGGCAGGGCCATCACTAGGTGACCTCAGAATGATCCCTGCTGGCAGATCTCTTTTCAGAGCTCTGGTGACAGGGTTTTTCCGAGTGGCCATGAGGCCCTGCAGCGCCACCTGGTGGTGCTACACAGACTCTGAGTCCTGCAAGTCCCAGGAAACAGAAGCCCAGAATCTCAGGATTTTCAAAATTCTAGAAGGTGATGGAATGGGATTAAACCTCATTTTAAAGGTAAAAAAAAAAGTGAAGCTCAAAGAGGTTATTTACTCAACATCACACAGCCAGACGGCCAGGACTCTTTCCATACCACCCTACCCTGAGTATTTTCACTGCATCCTCTCCTCCCACTCAACGAATGAATGAATGAATGAATGAATGAAAGAAAGAAAGGAAGGAAGAAAGCAAGAAACCAATGATACCAATGATAATAAAAATTAGCCTTTTTGCTATTTCGATCATGTGGAATGGAATGCATGTTTGCTAGAAGCAGATTCTATCTCATGAACATCTCTAAACTCCGGCCCACTCTTCGCCATCTTCACTGTCTTCCTGGTCTCAAGGTCGTCTTCTCTTCCCTAAACTACCATAACAATCTCGTTGTGGGATCTCTACCTTCATTTTCCTGCCTCTAACCCATTTTCACAGGGTTCTGGAAGCACAGAACGGAGCCTGTCACATTTCTGCTTGCATCACTAGCACCCACACTAGCACCCTCCTTGAGGATGTCCTCAGCACCAGGCTCTGGGACAGCGTCCAGCCTCCTGTAAGACCCGATGCTCCTTTCTGGCAGCAAATCCATATTCTCACAAAGAGCCAACGCAGCGCCCCCATCTCTGTGAAGACTGCCCAGACCATCCTACCCTCACTGTCTTCCTCTGTCCCCATAATCCCTTTGCTGGCCTTCTATCTTCCACTGACCACTCAGGTGACTATAGTCACCTCCCTTCCCAGGCCAGGCATTTCTCATAGGCAGGTGGGTCCTGAGACACTTGGCACACAGGGCCTAGCACACAGTAGGTGCTTAGAGTATGCTGGCTATAGAAATTAAGACAAAAGTATCTCATCCACCAGAACTGTGGCCCAAACTCCATAGAGAAAAGTCCAGGGGGAAACAGGAGGCCATGCATGGGCCAGATGTGCCTAGGAGGGAGCGAGGGAAGGGCCTGGCCATGCCCACCCCAGTCCCAGGTACCTGCTTCTGGCCTGTGCCATCATCATCCATGCCGTGCTGGGCGGCCATGGCAGTGGAAGTATGCAGGGTGGCGGCGTCGAAGGGCACCCTCTCCACATTGGCGATGTGGCTGGAGAGATAGGTCAAGCCCAGGCCATCTGTCTGGTCTGGGTCCCGCCAGTTCTTGAAGAACTGCTTGAACAGTGGGGTCTCACCACCCTCAGGAAGGACAGCAACCTGGAAGGGGTCAGAGAAGAGCAGGATGTGGCTGGGACCCCCAAGACAGCAGGGGTCCTAGGAGCCTCAGTCCACACTAAGGGGCGGACATTCACCCCAGGCCAGCCCTTTCTCACCCAAACTGGACTCACCCTCATTCTCTTACCTGACTCCAGACTCACCTGGGTCTGCCTGGGGTAGTCCATCTTGGAGATGAAGTCAGTGGCTGTTTTGAGGGCAGCTTTCCTCTCCTCGGTGTTGGCCCCCCTGCCTATCGACAGACAGAAGATAAGGGACCTGGGGTCCCGGCTGTGCCCTAATGTCCCATGGTCCAGAGAACGTAGCAGCCAGACCTCCCCCCTTACTCTTCTTAGACTATGGGCAGCCAACGTGAGAGGCACCCCCTCCTAGAGCTGAGCATTCCTAGATCCCCTGCAGTCCAACAGGGATCCTGGCTGATGTCGGCAACCACAGCCTCCGTCTTGGACAATTGACTGTGCTTAGGACTACACATATGTATTTTCATTTTAATCCACACAATGACCCTGGGTGTAATAAAGATCAGTATTATCTCAACCCCATTTACGTATAAGGAAACCAGTGTCTCAGAGAGGTTAAGCCACTTGACCATAGCCATTCAGCAGGTGGGAAAGCTCTATCTGCCACACTGATGCTGAAGCCTGCAGACCACACAATCGGGCTCCTACTCTCCCCTGGGCCATCTTTCCTCCAACTCCACAGTCTGAAGTGTTTCCCAACCCTGAGAGCATCCCTGTGCCTCCAGCCTTCCCACTGCCAAGGTTGAGGAGCCAAGAAAATGATAATGATGATGATGATGACAACAATGACAGCCACAAATGTTCAACTCTCCCTCTCTCTGCCATGCTCTGCACCCACTGCCTCCCTCCCCCGCTGTTTTCTTCCTCTGGATAATGAGAAAGCATCTGAGGACAGTGCTGATGCCAGCATCTTCCAGGAGCCTCCTTTAATCAGCACCAAAGACAGTCCACAAAGAGTCCACGACCCCCAGCACAGCATTTCTCCAACAGAAAGCAGACCACCTTTATGAAAGCCCCCATTGCATTAGCAAGTTAAAGGCTCTGGACAAGCCCTGAAGTAAACAGGCCTGGGAACATAATTTCACCCAGTGTTGACCATGAACTTATTTGACCACAAAGCTATAGATGAATGTTTTACATATTTTTTTATATGATGCCAATTAACTTCTTCAAAAGCTGGTGTTAGGACACATTTGGGAAACACTGGTTTTAGCCCAAATAGGAAGTCTGAGACCCAAAGAGGCAAGTAAATTACCCAAGATCACACAGCGAGTCAGGGCGTTAGCTCAACCCCCGATTTCCATGGAGGGGCCCGCCACTGCCTTGGGGTCCTCTGTTTCCTTCCCGAGCTGAGCGCCTGCCCGGCTCTAGGAGCTCCCACCACGGCCCGTTAGTTAAGAGCCCTTTCCCAGCCGTCGGTACCTTTCCAGACGAAGATTTTCCCGTCTTTGCCATGGTCCAGGATGAAGCAGTCCTCTGACCTCAAGGCCCCCTGGGCGAAGGGGTTCTCATCAGCCACCAGCAACACTGACATGGTGCCCGCACCATTGGAGACCTAAGGGGACAGGAGAAGAGCCCAGATGTAACTTCCACCACCTGAGGCTGCCCAGAGGGCACCCCAAGCCAATGCAAGTCCACACGCAACCCCTGCCACAAACACAGGGCAGGGTAATGCCTGCACTTGCGTCCTCAGGCTCTGAGGCTCACTCAGATCTTCTCTCTCTTTTCCTGCTTTGTCACGGCCATGTCTGTGACCCACACACAAGTGGAACATGGGAAGAGCAAGGGAATAAAATACAGGCGGCATAGGAGAAGAATGGCACAATTGGCTGAGAAGAGAGTTAATCTCATCAGGAAAAAATACATAAATAAAAAGCGAATGCAATGTGGTGGCTTGCAATGGAATCTGGAATAAAAAAATTGGGGAAACCTGATAAAGTCTGTAGTTCAGTGACTAGTGTAGAACCAATGTTAATGTCTTAGTTTTGACAAATGTACCCGGTTATGTTACATATTAAGGAGATGCTGATGGAGGAGACATATGAGAACACTCTGTACTATCTTTGCAATTTTTTCGAAAACCTAAAAACGATTCCAAAATAAAAAGTTCTTTAAGTTATTTTTTAACAGTGAACTATATCAACCAAAATTCAAAAGACTGACAGTACCCGGTGTGGACAAGGCGATGGGCACACAAGCACTTTCAAACCCCCGGGGAGGGCTATGTGGGAGCTCTTCCAGAGGCAGTGTGGTAATACAGTGGTAACTCGAGATACGAGTTTAATTCATTCCATAACCTTGAGGCGTGGGAAACTATGAGACGCTCCAGTCGAGGTAAACTGGTGGGTCGTGTGCAGCCGGCCGATCACGCGATTACTCCTATCTCAAATGTTGCTCGTATTTCAAAGCAAAAATCGCTCGCTCGACGGCTCGTATCTCAAAAATCTCGTACGTTAGGGCACTCATATCTCGAGGTACCACTGTAATATGTGTTCGAACTTCACATAATGAGTGTTCGGTACTTACTGAGCACTTCGTATGTGCTAGCACTGTTCGGAGCAATTTGTGAAACTGGTAACTTACATAATTATAGAATTCCTTCATCCTTGCCATAACCCTCTGATAATTCTATTACTATCCCCATTTTATCACATGGAAACCAAGGCGCAGAGAGGTGAGGCAGCCTGCACACCAGAGAGCACGAGCCTGGGATCCAAGCCCCGGCAGTCCGACTCCAGAACCAGTATCTTCAATCACCCACCCACTGTTCAGCCTGTGAACATGTCTAGGAACTTGCTCTACTGCCACATTTAGCACAAGTGCAGTCGGACTGTCTGCAATCGGAAAAGGCGGAAACATTTGCTAATGCCCATCATTAAGGATGTGCTGAAACTCTTATGTTCATAAATAGACCACCATAAAGGGCCATGTGGGTCTAGTTTACAAAGGAATTCATGACCACAGCTGAGGGGAGAAATGAAGGCCACAGAACAGCATGAATAGTTTGGATCTATTTGTATCAAGTAGAGATGGACAAAGTATATAATTAGATGCAGAGAGATGTAATCTGGACTATTTCCCCCCCATTAAATTGTAATCATGGTAACCCATGGAGAGGAGAGGAAGGGAGCCATTTTTTTAAATTGCATATTGTTACTTTTGAAATTAAAATACATTTTAAAATAGTACTGGTTATCTTAAATCAGTCAGATTAAGGAGATTCTTTTTCTTTTTTTAAAAATATATTTTTATTGATTTCAGAGAGGAACAGAGAGAGAGAAAAAGATAGAAACATCACAATGATTGAGAGAGAATCATTGATCAGCTGTCTCCTGCATGCCCCCTACTGGTTATAAGCCTGTAACCCTGGCATGTGCCCTTGACCACAATCGAACCTGGGACCCGTTAGTGCACAGGCCAACCCTCTTTCTGCTGAGCCAACCCCACTAAGACGTTTTATTCCCCCCCCCTCTCTCTCTCTCTATATATATATATATATACATATATATATGTGTATGTGTGTGTGTATTTACTTAATTTTTATTCAATTTATTGGAGTGACATTGGCTAATAAAAGTATATAGGTTGCAAGTGTCAGTTCTATAAGACATCATCTGTATGTTATATCTTTTTATATTTTTGAGTATTGCTATTTTATTTTTATAGTGAATATGCATTACTTTATCAAAATAAAAATCACTAATGTGGTTTTCCTTTGGAGGTAATGAACATCTGTGCCCCATTTAAGCCCAAGGAACAACAGGAATGTCATAGCTACGTGGGGCTTTCTCCTGGAGCTCAGCCACCAGGTCAAAGTTCCTTAGCTCAAGAGCAGCCTCAATTAAGTTTTAAAATCACAAGGAAGAAATTATACATAAAGTCATTAACCCAAACCTTCCCCGTGCAAACAAAATAAAAATAATGATAATAAAATAAATAAAATAAAAAAACAACAACCACATGCCCATTTCTGTAGCATTTCCCCAAGTACTTTCCTAAAACGCTTTCCTGTCATTTTTCTCTGTGGAGTCTAAGAAACTCTGCAAAGTTCACTTTACTGCCCTTCTCCCCATTTTACAGACTAGAAAACTGAGTCCCAGGGAGAGACCTCATGGATGAACATGACACAGATGTGTCTGAGGTCAATAGCTTTCTCTTGTTCTTGGTGCAGGAGGCAAAGGCAGTAGATAGCTGCCCATTGGAAACCTGCAGAACCCAAGCTCCCCACTACACCCCCCAAGCATGCTCAGCTCAAGGCCTCACACAATGGAGCTCAGGAAGGCTCAGTCCCCTGCTTCCCTGGCATGACCCAAGGGGACAGAGCAGCTGAGGCTCACCTTGTAGAGCTTGGCCAGCTTGCGGTTGGCTGCATCCTCCTTGGCTGTATCCTCAGTACCTTCGGGCAGAGTCGGCTTGGAGCCCAGCACCTGCAGAGATGGAGAGGTGGAAGAAAGGGTGGTTGTGAGCTCCCAGCAGCCTCCTCCCACAGGAGGGGCCTGGACTCCTGACAGACCCCCCTCCCGGCAGGCAAGGACCACACAGGCATCCAGAGCGACCCTCCAATTAGGGGAAAACCCCTCCAGAGACAGCCTGCATCTTCAATGCCTCAACCACATCAGCCTGCCACCTGTCTCTAAGAGTTCCGGAGAACCCCTGGGCCTCTGCCACCAGGATGGTCCTTCAGATACTTACTGTACCATTTCCTCCTAGACCTCCTAAGCCTGATAACTTTAGCTACTGACCACTCCTTCCACCCAGTGCCTTTAGGAGTTCCCACTTACTGCTTACACCCATGCTTGGAGGCACAGGTTATCACTCTTCCTTTACAGAAGTCCCAAGAGATGAAGAGATGGAGTGACTTATGCACACAGCTACGAGTGGCCACGCAGAACTGAACCTGTGACTGCAAAGCTTGCCTCACTCCTCCATCCTGGCCACACTAGCCTCAACCGCCTCAACTCTCCCAAGCCATGGCCGCTTGCAGGCTCCTCCTTATCATAATCACTTCCTGCTCTTCCTAGAAACTAACATGCCAACACCTCCAGAAAAGCAAGAGCTAAGTGGGTGGAACAGAGTTCATAGTGTCCCCCATTTTCCTGGTGAAGTTTGCCTCTACTGACACGTTCATGAAGCAAAATGGCTATCGTATCATGCAGTTGACTAAATGGGCCATAATCCAACAAGAATGGGCAGAAAAGAGAGGATTGGGTCTCGGTTGTCTTTTTTTCTGATCTGGCTCCAGCACCAGGCTTGCTCTCAAGAGACCCGCTTCCTCAGCTACTTTGGAGGACCTGGCCCTTCCAGCTGGAGGGTATGGCTCATGACCCCAGCAAACACCAAGTCGTGGATTCCAGCCCACCTCTCAGGAGAGTCTGGGGGTTGTCAGTGAAGCTGCCCTTCCCCATTTCCTAAACAGATCCAGCTGGATGGAAAAGCAAATTCAACTCAAAATTGCCTACTAAATGGAAGAAAGTAAAGAGCATCCTGTCTACATGCTCAGCTCCCGCCCACACTCCTGGGACATGGCTGTCAGTACCTGGAGCATCGCCTCGGGCTCAGCGCCCTCCTCAGACACGTGCACTCGGGCCCGGCCACTCCGCTCGTTGTCCCGGATGCCCTTGGACACCTGGGTGGCCTTCAGCCTCTCAAATCGGTTGCTGTTGGAGCCACACCACTGGTAGATGTCCTGTAAGACATGGACCCCAGGTAAGGCAATGTCCCAGCCTTCGTATAAGCTCTGCCCAGTGATAAGGTCAGGAGACCAACTCTCTTTGGTCTCTGTTTGCATGGTGAGGGCCGGTGGAATATGCACATCAAGCACCATGTGTATGATCTGAGTGTATCAGAATATGTGAGTGCATGATTCAGAATATGAGTTTTTTCATAGATACAACTACACAGAGAATGTGTATAAAAATGTTGGCCTACTGGTGGGAGCAGAAATGGTCAATTGGAAAACCATCTGGTCATAGCTAGCTACTAAAGCTTCGTCTATCGATATCCTATGAGGCAGCCATCCCTCTCAAGGGCTATGCCGAACAAGTACATCCAGATATCCACCACAAGACCTGTGCAAAAACATCAGAGGAGCACCAGGTGGAATAGTCCCAACCCAGAAACTACGCCAAGGGCCCATCAACAACAGAAAGCATAAAAAAATTGTGGCATATACAGCCAATCGAATCTCATAGAACGAGGAGAATGATCAATCTCCAATATGGATGGATCTAAGAAATGGAATGTCAAGCAAAAGTCAAACATAAAAATGAATGGTTCCATGTATATAAAGTTCAGAAAGAGGCAAAACTACTCTGTGCTGTTGAGAGGGTTTAAGATGGTGATTATCCCTGGGGGTGAAGGGCCTGGAAGAGGGCAAGAAGGGCCTTCTGGGGGCTGGTGATGTTCTGTGTCCTGATCTAGGTGTTGGTTACACAGTGTGTTCACATTGTGAAATGCACAGAGCTCTGCATTCATGACTCACACACTCTTCTGTGTGCCTGTTATGCTTTAAATAAGTGTGTACCTGCATCTGCATAGACATTATACCACATGTAAACATGAGGTTTGGGCGCAATGTCTGTCCATGTTCATTTGCAAGTATGAGGGCCCATGGATTTGGGATGAATGGGTACAAAGCATTACACATCTGTAAGTTGGGTCTGGGTAGTGGCCCACACACATTGCCAGATACAAGTGTGCATGTGCAGCTGAACGTCTGTCACATGTATATGTGGGTCCTTGAACAACACACCCAAGTTTATATGTATAAGCATTGATAATGGTGCCATGTCCATGCTTGGTGGGCAAGAGCCTAACATTTTTGCACATGCCTGCCATGCATTTTTAAGGGAGGGATTACATGTAAAAAGGTCCACAAGATGTGTATATGAACACAAGATGTCAAGGAATCTATATGTCAATTGAAGTCCAAGTACACTGTTCAGGAGGGCAGTGCCCATGGCATGATGGCCTTAAGTCTACACGTGTGGAGGTCTATAAGTGCTGGGTACACCTATATCTGAGTCTTTGCAGGTGTGTCTGATTCAAGGCTAGAGCACGTGTGCCTACTGACTTCCCTGTCTGTGTCTTTGCATGTGTTACCAAAGGTTTGTCTATCTCCCTAGAGTCAGGCCTGGCCAGGCCACGAGTACCTCAGTGTTCCCTGGGAAAGAGCAGGGCAGGACTCACATTGCCCAGGTCCAGAATGAAGCAGTCGCCATTGTTGAAGCTGTCCCAGGACACGGGCACCTCAGTGGCACGGACCACCCGCCGCCCTTTGACCTGGAAGAGTCTCTGCACCACCACCTCATTGGGTACCACGTGCTTGAATCCTGATGCCACGCCTCCTTTCTGTTGGGTCAAGCAGACAGGATCAGTCCAGGGAGAGGGTCCAGAGCAGCACACATAGGGGAAAGGAATAGGATTCAGTTGAAGGAAATCTGGCCTGTGGACCAGGGGCCTTCCAGCAGATGCCATATCATTGCACCTTGCCACCCCTTCAAATTTCAAACTCCACTAACAGGACTTCTGGGGCCACTTTCCTGGATCAAAGGCTGCAAACATTCCTTTCTCAAAACCAGCATTTCCCAAGGGATGTTCTAAGGAACCCTAGCCCCAAGACATTCCCAAGAAAAGGGTCCTGTGGGGGTAGAGGAGGAAGCACTTTTATAAAGGCCAGAGAAGCAGCCACCCCATCCTGGCCTCTCTTTTTTAAAAGGTTGTTTTGTGCAATAAATCTTGGTTCCAATAAATCCTCTGAATATAAATTTATAAAATAAAGGAATACTTGATTTCTAATTATTGTGGGCATGCATTTCCTAATTAACTCTCTCTGATCTAGTTCACTCTGAACCAGCTCTGTGCTAGCCCTTCACACCTAGAAAATTAGACTTGAAGGGATGAGTTAACAATATAATAAAAGCAATATATGCATAACCCATGGACACAGACAACAAGGTGGTGAAGGCCTGGGGCGAGGGGCGGACGCAGGCTAGAAGTGGTCAATGGGGGTGGGGGAACATATGTAATACTTTCAACAATAAAGATTTGTTTATATATATATATGCAAGCTCTTAGAAGACAGTGGATCTACAAACACAGGGCAGGAATTCTTTGAAATTTTTATTAATTACTGCTTTGTATGGTCTAACCATTAGGTGAGTAGCAACTGGTACCAAATTATTTGAACAAAATGTAATAGGTTAAATTGTTTTAAAAGCCATTTTCCAAATTAATGATACATATATCATATATAGAGATAATTCTACATCTATATGAATAGACATATATAACTCCAAGAGTAGGATCATGGGGGACTTTTACTTTAAAAACCTGTATTTCTATGATTGACTTTTTAAAAATATTTTATTGATTTTTTACAGAGAGGAAGGGAGAGAGATACAGAGTTAGAAACTTCGATGAGAGAGAAACACCCATCAGTTGCCTCCTGAACACCCCTACTGGGGATGTGCCTGCAACCAAGGTACATGCCCTTGACTGGAATAGAACCTGGAACCATTCAGTCTGCAGGCTGACGCTCTATTCACTGAGCCACACCAGTTTCGGCATGATTGACATTTTACAATAAGCTTGCAGCATTCTTATAGACAAATGAAGGACAAAACCTATAAAGATTTACATTTTTTAAAATGTTAAACTGATTATAAAACAAAGAAAAATGTGGTGATTGGGGTTGTCCCCTCCACCCCTTAAGTGCTGAGTTCCTTATCTGAGAAATGGGAAGGAGGACGGACGCTTCAAGTGATTCTATTTCTCATTGTGCTCCTTGGGGCCAGGGGTTTCTGGGATCAGCAGGCCCAGATTCTGTTTGAAGAAAGCGTTTCAAATAACCCAGCACCAAGGGGTCTCTAGGGTTCTGTCTGAGAGTCAAGGAGAAAAAGGAGAGGAGGAAAAGAAGAAGAGGAGAAGAAGGAGGAGAGTGAAGAGGAGGAGGAGGTGGGGGGGATCAACAGATTCTGAAAGGTGCAGTGACTTTTAAAAGGATTTGGGGGTTGCAGAACAAGACGAGCTGGCCAGGCCCTGTGACAGCCCTTTCTAGTAGTCACTCCTGTCCCCTCCCTGCCCCTTCTCACACAACCAGGGACAGAACTGGCACTGAGGTGCAGGCTTTCACAGGAACAAGTCTTGCATAACAAGCTCTGCTCCTTGGGATCTATAATTGATGAGGGCTCCAGGCCAAGAACCTCGGGCTGGGGCTGCCAAGCGCGGGGCAGTAGGAAGGCTTGCAGAAGGTGGAAAACAGAACCCGGCCTGGAATTTGCACCAGGAGCCAGGGCCTTTCAGGATGAAGTCCTAGATCTGGGTCTGGGTTGGAAACCCATGTCTCATAATATGGCCCAAGAACATCTGGAAAAAAAACTCCAGAGGGTGTGGGAGGCTTGCTAGCATGCCAATTCCTAGCCCGGAGGTCTTGAAATGCTCACTCTGAACCAGCTCTGTGCTAGCCCTTCACATCTAGGTTTGAATCCCAGCTCCATCGCTTATTAGCTATGCAAGCTGCTTGACTTGTCACACAGCAGCATCAATAAGCAGACACTGACTGTTATGTAATAGATAAATGTTTGCTGAATAAATGCCAAATGGGGAATGTGTGAGCACACACCCAGTGACATACAGCTGTACAACTGGCCCAAAGCCTCGCAGCTAGAGGGGTGGCCTTGAGACTGGAACCTTAATCTCTCTGGCTCCTGGTCAAGTGCTCTTTCCACTTCCTGTTCCTGGAGCTGCGAAAAGGCCAGGTACTTCTGCAGGTCAGTGGTGGGTCCTAACTTTCTCACCTCTCCTTCTTCCAGGTACCCTGGCGCCAGAATGGGGTGCAGGAAGAAGGTAGAGCCGGACAGTTCAGCAGGAGGAGTTGTGGGCATGGGTGGACTGGCAGACAGGGGGTGCTAGTAAGCTCCAGGGAATCCAGCCCAACTCCACCCAGCCAAGGGCTGAGGCCTTGTTCCCAAGGCACACCCTGCCCTTTGCTATCTCAGTCTCACTAGCACTTTCCCATTATTCAATTCCCTGCGCCCAATCTGGGCAGAGAGGGTCATCGTTCTGTTGACACAGAGCACTCTGAGGCCCAGAATGGGACAATGACTTCTATAAAGTCACACAACACATCAGCAGCACAGATTTGACTGGAGAGGCAGGCTGTGCAGTGAAAAGAAGGCTGGGAGTCAGGAGATCTGGGTTCTGGTCCCAGCTCTGGGACTGACTTGCTGTGTGAGCCTGGGCCAGTTGCTTAATCATTCTGTGCCACAGTTTCCCCTCCATCCCTGAAAATAAGAGCTTTGGACTCTGCCATTAAGGTCCATCTGGCTATCAAAGCTTGTGACCCACTCCCTATCTTGACCAAAGAGAACACCTGCTTTGCAAACCTCCAGCTTTTTCTGAATCCTTCCAAGATGCCCAGCCCCGTGCAAGGCATTTCCCGGCTACACCTTCACCAAATCTTCTCCCCAGGCCTGAAGGGCAGGTGTAACTGGCTCTCACATAACCAAAGAGGAAAGGGAGGCTCAGGGAGGCCAAGTGGCTTGCCGGGAGTCACACAGCATAGTAGGACACAGCCTCTCAAGGCCTGCTCTTAGCTTGGTTTTGCTCAGCCCCACC
Source organism: Lasiurus cinereus (assembly GCA_011751065.1). Classification (NCBI taxonomy): domain Eukaryota; kingdom Metazoa; phylum Chordata; class Mammalia; order Chiroptera; family Vespertilionidae; genus Lasiurus; species Lasiurus cinereus. The sequence continues at coordinate 900,586 of JAAGEH010000124.1, forward strand.
TGGCTGGGGGCTGGAGGAAAAGAAAGATCAGTTGGCTCAGACTCTTCAGAGTTCAAGTTCAAGGGGGATTCTAATGAAGAGAAAGAGGAATGTGATCAAGGATGTCCTTTCAAATACCTAACATGGGACCCTTTGTTGACAGGGCATAAGATCTAAGGGGTGCAGAAATAGGACACAGCACAGGGCCAGGGCAACCCCAGGCTGTGTTTCCAGCCATGGCGTACCCCTTTCTTCTGGGGCTGGGAAGACAACCCTGTAAAGTGATAGTGAATGTTTGTATCTCCGTTTTAAAATAAGGTACCAGAGGCTGAGAGAGGGAGTGTGATTTGTCCGAGGTCACACAGCTCGGAAGGGTCCAGGACTCAAACCCAGGGCTAGCCAGCTCCAAAGGCTGAAAGGAGAGTGAGCCGGAATGAGCCCTGCCATTGGTATACTTAGCCCTGCCACTCGGGACCCACCTTGTATTTGATGCCGGACTTGAAGTAGCTGAGGAAGGTGGCCGACTCAAAGCCCTGGACCTCGCGGTGCTGCACAGCCCGGCCGTTCAGATAGTCATCCAGCTGCACGGTGAAGATGGCGGCCGCGCCGCTCTCGTCCTGGCTGCACTCATTGCCTAGGGGATGGCAGAGCAGCATAAGCCTGGCTTCCAGAGCCCCCGGCACTGCACTGGCCTGGCTATCAAAGCTGGCCAATCGCTTCTGTGCACCTCAGTTAATCCATCTATATTAATGGGGAGATGGGGGCCGGACTCCATGGTCTCTAAGAGTCCTTCCAGCTCCATCACATCCCCTGCACTCACTCAAGCTTGCTGAGCATGAAATCAGGCCTGAGAGCATCAATTCAATAGAAAACTGAATCTCAGCGAGGGGGCAGGGCTTACAGAGTCACACAGCAGAGCTGTGACAGGGACTTCAGGTTTCTGACCCAGAAGGGTAAACTGGGACCTGGCTGGAGCTGGGTCAGGGAAGATGTAGAGGAAGTGCAGGGTCCCCAGGTCACCCCCAGTTCTGAGTGCTTGCTGGGGGCGGGGTCTGGCCTCACCCAGCCAGTAGTGGAGGTCATACTGCAGGTTTCCGTTCCTCAGCTGCACCGTCTTCAGGATGACATAGGCGTCGCCTGTGAAGAAGTCTCCATAGAGGTTGGGGGGCACGGGGACCAGGTCAAACTTCTCCACACGCCAGATCTGCAGGCCAGGCTCTTTCCCTGCCTTGAGGAACTCCGGGTGTTCTGCGGCCATGCTGCCCAACTGGAAGAGAAGGGCGGAGCCTGAGCGGGAGCAGAGGCTCTGGTGGGGAGAGAGACCCCAAGACCCTGGGGCATGAGGGAGGGTGGTTTCTAGCACCAAGAGCATTTCACTTGAGCTTCTAACTCTGCCCACCCCCGAGGCATGCCCGACCCCTTCTGTGACCCCTGGAGTTTAGGCTCCTCGGTCAGTATTGTCTCTCCCACTCAGCTCGCTGGTGATGGGGGACAGAGGGCTCTACCTCTTTTCTTCCCTTCTTAGTGCCAATTGGTCGGGACAGCTGAGGCCCAGAGAGGTGAAGTGACTCTGCCAGCGACCCCCAGCTAGGAAATGATGTCGCAGAAATTACATGGACTCTGGGACCATTCCCCTCAGATGGAAATGGTAAACCCGGAAGTCCCCAGGGGCTCAATGTGATCCCTTCCAGCATCCTCAGTGGCTCTTAAAACTAGAAGGGTCCTAAAAGTGATTATCACCCAATCCAATTCTGCAAATAGGGAAACTGAGGCTCAACGAGGGGAAGAGACTGGCCCAATGTCACACAGTCTGTTTGCTTTTGCTCTTTGGAAGTAGGAATATTTCCCATGCCCCATTCATGTCCCCGTCACACCCCCAAGAGGGGTCTAAATGAATTAGTCCAAGTGGTCTCCTGTGCTGTCTGCCTCCTCCCTCCTGCCCCCCAGTAGCCCACCCCAATTTCCATTTCTGGTAAAAGGCAGAGAGGATGCAGCCAGGGCCGGCAGGAACCTGTTGGAGACAAGGTTGTTAAGGATGGGGGAAAGGCCATTAGACATGCAGGAGGACTGGAGATGGAGCGGAGTGGGACTGTTAGCCTGGGGCCAAAGGTCAGAAGTCAGCACGTACAGGTCACCTGGCCGGAGGACATATCTGAGGGGAGAAGTCAGAGAAAACCAACAGAGAGGAGTCAGACGGAGGATGGAGAAACACAAAAGGGAAACGGGAGAGAGGAGAAATCAAACAGGGCAGAGGAGATGTCAGAGAGGAGAGGATAAATAATCATATTGATGATATGCAGACAGCGGCGAGATCATACAAGAAAGAAGAGAAAATACTAGAGGGAGAGAAATCAGATGAAAAAGAGGAATCTGAAAAGGAAGAAATCAGAAGAGGGAAGGAGACACTAGACAAGGAAAGGAAGAAACCAGGCGGCAGGGTGAGTAAGAAATCAGAAGGCGGCGATAGGAAAATCTGGCCAAGGTGAGGTTAGCCTCTAGGGAGGGACACAGCCAGGTCAGCACGGCTCCCGCCCCCCCTGCACAGAAGCGCGGGAAGCAGCAGGAGATACTTACAAAACAACAAAACAGTTTGTTCATTCTAGACCTGAATTACTCCCCTTTTCCTAGCGCTGTATCTGAAAGAACTGACAATAGAGAGTTACTCCGGGAGCCCCAGAGCCCCCTGGGCACTCACCCGCCCCTGGGTCGCGGGTGCCTGGGTCGCCCTTCGCGACGCGGTGGCCGCCCCAGCGGGCGACGACAGCGCGCACAGCGCCAGGACCAGCGCGCCGAGCACTGCCGGCACGGAGCTTTGCGGAGCCATGGTAGCGAGGACGACAGCAGAGGACCCAGTCGACAGCCGCCCACTCCGGGTCGGGTCGCCAACCTTAAGTAGCTGCTGGCCCATCCCACCCCGGCCGGGACCGCCCCGCAGGGAGGGCATGGGGCAGGACCCGGCCCTGGCGGGCGGCAGGGGCGGGATCTGGCCTGGATTTTGGAGACTTCGGGTTTCCACCGGGACCGAACTGACGGGGCGTGGCCACTCCTTTGCCCCAGCTCTGGGCTGGAGACCAGGCACAGGGCTTGGCATACAGCAGGAGCTAACCTGGTGTACACTACATGGGCGCGTGCATTCACGAATAGCAGACAGCCCAGCTCCGGCTCCTGTGTGACCTGTCCCACGTCTGCACTAACATCTTCAGTGTTTATTGAAATTGTCCCACATGTTATATGAAGGCTGACAGCTCAAAACATCCTTTCTCCTTTACAGAGAGGACAACTACATGCAGAATAGTCAAGCAACCTGCCCACACCAGGAAATGGTACAGCCAAGATTTGAACCCAGGCAGCCTGGGTGGCCTGCCCAACTAGGCAGCATGAGCCTCCCACCAGCCAGGGGCAGACTGGACCCATGAGCCAACAGAACTCAGGGAGGGGTAGGCCGACCTCTCACCTCCTGAGAATGCAGATTCTACTTTACTCAAGACCACCCTCTTTCCTCCTTTTTAAAAAACGTGTTTATTCTTGTGTGTGTGTGTGTGTGTGTTATTTTGTATTGGTTTTAGGTGATTAGACCATAAAAAGTTTTTATTCTTAAAATGTAAATTTTTATCAAGATTTAAAGTCACATGTTTGCACAAACTTGTTCTATCTCAACCTCATTTACCTCTCCCAGGGACAACCACATCTATCCCCCTTTAGCTGATGATTTCAGGGTTAACCTTCATGTTTTAAGTAACAATCCCTGTTGCTTCTTATAATTGTTACTAGTTTTTTTTAATTTTGGTTTGGGGGCTTTTTGTTTTGTTTGTTCTAGGTTCTATCTTTGTCCCACAAACACCACCCCCAGAGAGGACAAGGTTTAAGTCTTTTCCCCACTCCCAGGCCCCTTTCCCATTCCTCCAGCCTCCACTCCTGAGGCATACAGTCTCTGGATTACAAGTGCTCTTCAGACTCACCTAGTCCCGCCAACCCTCTCTTCTCTCTCTCACCACCCTAATGGACTCAGCTTCTCTATTTCCAAGGTCTCTTTGCCTCCCAGAATTCCTTTCCCAACAGCCTGGAAAGAGAATTGTGGATTGGAGACCTGGCTTTGATTCCCACCTCCACTGTGTGTAAGTTACTTTCCCTTTCTATGCCTAGTCACCTCATCTATTAAAGGGGCACAGTAGTTGCTGAGCATTAAATCAGTCGCAATGCGTGAACATGCCCTGGCTGACAATGAGGTAATTGGGAGTTCCCATCCTCCTTCCCCACAGCTATAGCCACCTGTCCCAGCCCCAGCCCTCCTGGATCCCATCTTCTGTTTAGTCAGGCTCCAGTTTGCCCTCCATCCACCATAGTTTCCTTGTGCTTAAGGGGATCTGTGGGTCAGATAAAGGACTAAAGGAACACACGCACAGAGAAGATGATTCAGAGTGTAAGGATTATAAGAAGACTTCATGGAGAAGGGACTTGTAACCTGGGTGTTGAAGGACAAGAAGGAGGGAGATTAAGAAGAAAAAGCATTTTCAGAGAGGGAACAGCATGGGCAAAGGGTAAGTGAACCCAAGAGCACACGCAGCAAATAACGGGGGGATCCAGTCTGAAACACAGTGAGCAAGAGGCGATGAGGCTGAAGAGTGTGGCAGGAGTCACAGGGTCCTGTCTGCCACACAGAAGACTCTAAACTTTATCCCAATGTGTGGGGTGTGGGGTGGGGGTGTCACAGCGAAATGCTGAGTTCTTAGCGCCTGCAGAGGCCAGCTCAGGCCTAAATTCAGAGAGCTCTTCCGTCTCCATAGGCATTTCAGAAGATAATAAAAAAACCCACAGTTCTCATGTCACCTCTCTGGATAGCAGTTTGATTATCCAAATTCAAAACACACAAAGAAACCACAGATCCACAGCCTTCAGAAGGACTTACAAAGGAACACAAAAATATACGTGCAAGGATGTTCACTGCAGCATTGTTGGAAGAAAACTGGAAAGGACCCAGATTTCCTGGTCACATAAATTATGGAGCCGCCATACAATGGGCCACTCTGCAGCTATGAAAACAGAAAAACTTGGAGCTGACTGTGCCTGGCACATAGTAGGCACTCAATAAGCATGGCAAGATCTCCAAGGGCAAAAAGCAAATTGTACAACGATTGGCTCCTCTCCTCTTCTGTATAAGGGTATCCGTTTTTGCAAACATCCTTATGGGGAGAATTTCCCTCTCAGATGTTGCCAAGGCTGCCTTAGGCTGCAGTGAGTGGCTGGATTGCTGGAGTGAGCACCAGGAAACGTGTTAGGGTGATGAAAACATTCTAACACTGGATTATGTGATGATTAAATACCCCCAAAATCTACTAACCTTCAGAGTGCTGGACGCTTGCTTACAGCGGGTGAATTGTGATGGTATGTGAATTATACCTCAATACTTGCTTAAAAAAAAACAACAACTTGCTATAGGGTTAAAAACTATTTACAAGTATGTATTCATTATAGTTGTTTTTTCTTTTTATCGGAACACTGATCTAGAAATAATATCTTTTTAAAATATGCTTCAAGTTATGCCTGCTCATTAGACAATTTGGAAAATTTGGAAACAAGTGGGAAGAAGAAATGTCCTTGTCATCCCAGCCCCCAGACTGACCTGAGCGGGCAGCTGCCCAGTCCCTTCTTAGAGCAGAGTTGGTGATTAACAGAGGGCTGCTAGGCTGCTATGGCTTGGCCTTGGCCCCAGGGGTCTGACAAGCAGCCCAGGGTCACTGGCTCTCAGGTTAATGATCACAAAGGCCCTGCAGCTTTGCCCGCCACATCGTTCTGGAGCCCGGGCCCTCCGCACGGGAAACCTGGTGAAGGAGCCCTGGCCCTGGCCCAGAGAGCCCGCAGCCCGGGAACTCTCGCTACAGGGCAGTGATGTGTGGAGCCTGCGATGGGGGCAGCATGGTATTATGCTGCCTCCTTCCTGAAAGAGGTGCACTCAGGGGAGTGGAGGGGATTTGGGTGCAAGAACAAGATCCCTAGGTGGAAAAGAGGAGGCCCCAGGGCTAGGCCTGGCTCCGGCACTGACTTCCCAGGTGATTCTGGGAAAGTCTCCTACCCTTCTCTGGACCTCTGGGCCTCAGGGTGTCTATTGTAAAGATGTGGTAGGCCCCTATGTTATTCCCAGCTCAGTATCCCTAGATACTGGCTTGCAACCATGTCCAGAACCTACATGTCTCTGACCCTCAGGATTTCCATCTGTAAAATGGTGTGGGAGCCGAGGCCGGTTTGGCTCAGTGGACAGAGCGTCCACCTGCGGACTGAAGGGTCCTGGGTTCGGTTCCAGTCGGGGGCATGTGCCTTGGTTTTGGGCACATTCCCCCTGGGGGGCGCGGGGGGGCGAGTGGGGGGTAGCTGATCAATGTTTCTCTCTCATCGATGTTTCTAGCTTTCTATCCTTCTCCCTTCCTCTCTGTAAAAAATCAATAAAATATATATTTTTTTAAATGGTATGGGAACAGGTCACCTCCACAGGTCCTTCTGAACCTGACCTGCAGAAGGCACCACATCACCAGTGGCAGCATGCCACCTCCCCTCTAAGCCCAGACATCTCTAGGAGAAGTGAGGGAGGAAAGTAGAAAGGGTTCCAAGACTTGAGTCTCTTCATAGCCAGGGAGAGGGGCATTAAAGTTCCCATAAACGAGACTCGGGAGGTTCAGTCACTTGCTCAGGACCACTGGGCCGGAAAGAGGCATTGCTGAGATTCAAACACAAGTGCGGCTGGCTCCAGCCCCCAAGCTCAGTGAGGTCTGGGAGATCAAACAGGACCATCCACACCATCCAGGCAGGGAGCACCGTGTCCTTTCCAGGAAAAGGGTCACAGTTGCTAAACCAGTGAAGCCCAAGCCGAGCCTGGCAGCTAGGAGTCCAGGGGCAGCCGTCCCCACCACCCCTCCCAGATCAGGGCAGGAGGCTGCATCAGGAAAACCCTCTAGCCCCCCACATACCTGTGTGAGCACCCGGGACAAAGGCATGTCCTAGGAAGGTCCCCAGGCTGTGGCCACTGAGTGGAAGATGGACTGTGGCACCTATATTCTACGCCACGCCTGGGCACGCAGGTCAGGGGTAGTTTTTTTGTCTTGGGAGGCATCCTGCCACCACTCACTATATGAGCAGCTCCTAGTTACTTCCCTTCTCTGGACCTCAGAGGTCCCTTTACCTCTGACCTTGTTGTTCCTGGCTCTTTTTTTTTTTTTAAATAAATATATTTTATTGATTTTTTACCGAGAGGAAGGGAGAGGGATAGAGAGCCAGAAACATCGATGAGAGAGAAACATTGATCAGCTGCCTCCTGCACGCCCCCGACTGGGGATGTGCCCACAACCAAGGCACATGCCCTGGAGCGGAATCGAACCCAGGACCCTCTAGTCCGCAGGCTGACGCTCTATCCACTGAGCCAAACCGGTCTTGGCTGTTCTTGACTCTTGCCCAATGCCAACCACACAGTAGGCAGCTTCTCGGTATATGCCACAGAGAGGAGTTGTACAACCCACATCCTTCCAGGACCCCCACAGCTAGCTCCTGCCTCGCACCCTCTGGGACCCCAGGTTTGTCTCTGGGTGTCTCTGGGCCTCCCAAGGCAGCTACAAGAGTCTGGAAACAGCGGCCCCGCCCCCCGCCCCCAGCCACAGTGTACACAAAGTCTTGGCCAGCCTCGGAGACACCACCCTGTTCTTTTTTTCTTCGCCCCAAACACTGTTGTTCTTGATTTCTGAGAAGCCGGTCACTCATGGGAAGCCCTCTCGCGGAGCTTGTTTGCCTTCTGGCTCACGGCTGTTCTCGGGGTGCTCCCACCCATCTGGCTGGGAATTTGCTAATTAGGACAATGGTCAGTAAACAGAGACGCCAGTTACGAAACCCAGTGAAACTGGACAGGACTTCAGTGAGGTCTGGAGAGCCCCAGGGGCTCGAAAGGAGGCTTGTTTAAGAATCTGGGAGACTCTGTTTCTGTGACCAGGGCCTGTTTCTTATCTATAAATTGGAATGATGCCTAGCTCACAGGGCAGCAAGGAGGCCCAAGGCCTGACACACAGTATGAGTACCCCAACAGCGAGTCCCCTTCTTCTTGAACGGTCTGGTTTCTTTGCAGAGGCCTTTGTTCAGCACTGACACACCAGACACCAATGGGGTGGGAGAAAGGTTACACAGTGAGATTCTTGAGATCAGGTCTGGGCTGTGTTTCCCGGAGCAAATTACTGTTCCTCTTTGAGTCTTGGGCCACTCATTTGTAAAGAGATATAGTGATGTTCAGTTGCAGGACAGTTGGGAGCTCTGGAGAGAGACTGCTGGAGTGCACTCCACACAGTAGGACTCATTAGCATTATTAGTCCATCATCTCTCTGCAGACGATGACACTAAGAATGAGAGTGTGACTTCTCAGAGTCACATGGAAGTACTTGGAAGAACAGACCTAGAACTCAGGTCCCTTGGCGACCAGGCCAGAGCTGAGGCCTGTCCCCATGACATGATAGGGCTCACAGGAAGGGCCAGCTGGACCTCTATGTTGGCACAGTCTATTCCGGGTGTGGACAGCTGTCGGGGGACAGCCAGCGGGGTTGGCTCAAGACACCTCCAGGAAGCCAACTATCCCAGGGACCAGAGCCATTGGCCCTTTCCCAGCTTCCGGAGGCAACCCCACAGAGTGCTGAGAGCCAGGGCAGGACATCCAGAGAAGGCCAGACCCCACCACTTCCTGACCCTGTGCCCTGGAAGCAGCCAGATTTGGCGGTGGGTGCAAGTCCAGCACCCTGCCTGCCAGGACCCACTTTACATTCTGTCTCCCCTTTCCTGGGGGAGGAGCTGGTCCTGGAAGGGTTGGGCCAGCAGCTGCACTGCAAAGAGCTTCAAACAAGTAGCCTGGCCACTCTGGTGCCCTGTCGCCCACTAACAGGGGAGCCCAGGCACAAACACATCAGCAGCAAGTCACGGAGGCCCAAATGCAGGTGTGGTGGCTGCAGAAGACGGAACAGAATCTCCACCAGCAAACCTCCTGGGAAGACAGGCCTAAGATGGCCCAGCCAGAGCCAGCATGAGCAGGAGCCCAGGAGGCAGCTCCCTGCGCCACAGAGGAAGGGCTTTTCAAGAGGGAGGAAAACATCCGAGACCGATTAGGCTCAGTGGATAGAGTGTCGACTTGTGGACTGAAAGGTCCCAGGTTCGATTCCGGTTGGGGGCATGTACCTTGCTTACGGGCACATCTCCACTGTGGGGCATGCAGGAGGTGGCTGATCCATGTCTCTCTCTCTCATCGATGTTTCTGACTTTCTATCTCTCTCCCTTCCTCTCTGTAAAAAATCAATATATATATTTAAAAAAAAAAAAAAGAGGGAGGAAAACAGTGTGCATGACTAGAAGGAGTTCCCTCCAGGAAAATCTGGGTTGAAGTCCCTGCCTGACCCACCACTTTCTAACTGTGTGGTGTGAGCACGTCCCTTCTGCTCTCTGAGCCTCCATTTCTCATCTGTAACATGGGGCTGAGAATGCCTTCCTAGGGTTGCTGTGGGAGTTTTACCAGGTAAATACATTTGGGCTTAGCCCAGAGATGGGCAGAGCAGCACCTACAAAGGAAATTATGATCGTTGTTGGCTGGGGACTTGAGTAAGTTCTCTCTCTGAGACTCAAGTTCCTTAGGTATAAAATTTCTCCCAGGCAAGAGGAAAGGATTGAATAAATGTGAAAGACCTGGCCTCCTCTGAATTTCTCCAAGGCAAGAGGAAAGGACTGAATACATGTGAAAGACCTGGCCTCCTCTGAATTTCTCCAAAGCAAGAGGAAAGGACTGAATACATGTGCAAGATCTTTGCCACCCACTCCCTGGGTGACCCTTTGCAATTGCTCTCAAATTTCATGCCTGGCAGAAAATAGATGTTATAGCATGATTAGAGAGTCTTCGCAATTGCTCTTCAAATTTCATGCCTGGCGGAAAATACATGTTCAAAATGCCAGTTTGCTTCTCCAGGAGCAGGGGCTGAGCCTCTGTAAGCTTGGGATGCCCAAGTGACCAACAGGGCGAGGGGTGCCTCACCTTCCAGCCTAGTGAATACAGGGAATGTCTGGATGAATTTGGATAGAGCCCAACTCCCTCCCATGGAGTGGGGGATGCGGGACTTGGCAAACAGCCTTTCTGCAGAGTTTCAAATTCCTTTCTGTAAAATGGGGTGATGATTCCTACCCTGTGGGGTGCCTCGGAGCTCTGGGCACTGTGCTTGGTACACAGCAGGCACTCGATAACCATAACATCCAAAGGTAAGCTCCCAGACCATGCACACATACAGGTCACACCCCTCATACCCACCCCTGAACTCTTCTCTGTATTCCAGTATCCAAAACTGGGGAAAGCTGGAGGGTCCCAACGAAGGCCCAGAACCCAGGGTAGTGGCTGGTGCCAGGGATGGGAAAGCATCTCAGGAGGGAACCTCAAACCAGCAGCTAAGGAGCCTGCCTTGCCTCTCATCCCCTCCTCGAGTCTCTCCTGACGATACCCTCTCCTCTCCTCCCGTCTACTCCCACCCAAAAGAAGTCACCATCTGAACCCAGCCTTGCCACTCCCTCCCTGGGTGACCCTGGGCAATGACTCAACCTCTCTGAGTCTGTGTCCTTGGGTACAGAGTGATGAGACTATGGCACAGGCTTGCCAGCCCTTGAAACTAGTAAAAATCAGTTATGGGAAAACTCTGTTATAGCATGATTAGAGATTCTTTACGACTGCTCTCAAATTCTGAACTGCAGCAGAATTTCCAGTTTCAAATATATTTGTTATTGTTACTAATCCTTTTCCTTTTAGTAGGATTTTAAAGTACTCTCCCTTCTTAAATATAAACAGAAGTATATGGCACTGGAATGCTTTTGTTCCTTTCCCAGCTCAGAGGACAATCACATCCAGATGGAAGGAGTAAACGATCCAGCACACAAAACAAGCCTGGCACACAGCCGGCTCCAAAATGTGTGGGCTTCTCTCCCCAGGTGTGCTCCCACTTCACCTCCATCAGGCACCAGTCACCGGCATCCTCCTCTGGGTGTCCAAGTGCCTGAACCTCTGGGGGCTTCCAGAACCCTCTGGGACACTCTTAGAGGCAGGGCCTAATCAGAGACAGCCCTCCAGGACTGCACATAAGGGCTGAAGCCAGAGCTGCGTGCTCAATCCCATGCACCCCGTTTCACATTCGCTTCCCACCCAGTGTCCTGTTTCTGGGTCCCCACCTCTCCTCTGGTCCCACTGCACCAGCTTCCTCACTGCCTCCAACTCTCCCATTATCCCTAGAGGTTGTATTATTCCTACATAAAACCTTTCCACAGTCCCCAGTGCATACTGAAAGCAGACAGGACTCCCCAGCCTCTTGCAGCCTCATCACCTGCTGACCCCCCATCTACAGCTCCGCTCCACCTAACCTTGCTTCTATACATCCTCAATTTTCTGCCTCTGCTGTATGTGACCATGGGCAAGCTCTTGGTCTTTCTGAGCCTCGGTCTCATTGGGGGCGCTTGTGCAGAGGAGACAAGATAAAGGAGTGAGTGGCAGGTAGTCTCAGGAACCACCAGCCTACTAAACACGGCCTCTTCCCTGCACCTCCACCCCCACTGCCTCCTCCCTGGCACCTCCACCCCAGCCACCCCAGCAACCCCAGCGGCATTGCTGGCTCTCTCCACTAAGCTTTTTCTCCTAAGCACTGGAATGCAGCATTTACAGAGAGCAGCAGCAGCCAGGGAGGGGAGCAGAGGGAGGCTGGCTTACAGGAAAATTACCGGGCTCTGGCCCTAGTGCTCACAGCTGCCGCTGGAAGAGAAGGATCTGGGGGCCTGGCAGGCTCTTCCTCAGCCATGCACTTGGTTGGCCCCAAGCCTTGAGCTCCGTCCCAGCTGGTGGGATGGTGGGATGTACTCTGGGGCCCAGTCCTCTGAGAGACACACACTCTATGGCATCAGAGACAGGGAGGAGAAGGGAAAACATACAGGAGTTTTTGAGAAGAGAAAATTGGATCTTGCCACTGTATCCTGGGGCCCCCGGCACTGACATGAAATAGGGGCTTTTTATGCCCATTGTTGAAGCTCAAGCAGTATACCCTGGGTACCATGTCCCCATGTACCCTGTCCAGCATCACATATGCCATGCTCTCTGTGGCCCATACCAGGCCCTGGGTTCTTCATGCTTTGATGCATGTCCCATGTAACTTATTCCTTGGATCATGCCCCATGTACCATGTCACATCCAGTGCATGATGCACTCTGTACTACATGCCATCTTTTGAATCCGGTGTCCACTGTATCACATCCAATCCCTTATAATTGTGTGCCCTGACCCTTGTCCTGGGCCCACCAATGGTATTTCTCCAGCCATGATTCCCATCTTCAGGTGACAGTTAAGAAAGGCAAGCCTGGAGATAGACGCCCACCCCTACCCACCATGACCTATGCAACCTGGGAAAGGTTACCTCCCTTCTCAGTGCCTCAGTTTCTCCAGCTATAAAATAAGAATGATATTGGCACTCACCTCATAAGTGCCGTTATGGGAATTAAAAGAGAGAGTGCATTTAAGGTGCTTAGCCCAGTGCCTGGCACAGCATGAGTCTGTGAAATGTTTGCCAGTGCGGTGTCCTGGTACCTGTACTATCCCAGGGACTGCATGCCAGCTCCCCCTCCCCAGCTCCTGCCATATATCACACCCTCTACCACATCCATGAAATTCAAACAGTAAGCTTTAAGGAGGATAGTTTTCCCTCTCCTGCCAAGGAGAAATCCAAGGTTCAGAGAGGGGCAATCATCTGCACGAGGTCACACAGCCAGGAAGGGTGAAGCTGGGAATGCACACAAGGCATTCAGATTGGTGACGGGCCACGAGGTGCTGTGGAGATTGTCAGCAAGCAGGCACAGTTTCTTTTAGGGGTGGCAGGAATGTTCTCAAACAGAATTGTGGGAATGGAGGCACACAACTTTGTAAATTTATTAAAAATCACTGAATTAATTAAACCGGGTAAATATATGTATATAAGTTTACTTTGCCGATTTATGTGAATTACACCTCAATAAGGCTGTTTTACAAAGGAAAAACGCCCATGCACTTCCCACGCACCACTCTGACAAAGCCTCCAGCGAGGCATGGCTCTGTGAGTTAGTGGAGACGGTCAGCAGAGGCTGGCAATCATTCTGAGGCCCTGCCGGGGGTGACCCTGATAAGCTGGGTGCCCAAACACCTCTGCAGATCAGGTGTGCAGCAGACTCACGCGGGGAGTTCCGGAAAACCTAGATTCCCAGGCCCCACGCCCAGCCTCTGAGGGGAGGGCAGGGTGGTGCCCAGGAAGTCTGGGATTCTGAGGCGCAGCCTGGACTGGAAACCACTTACCAAAGCCCAACATCTCAACATCTCCTTTCACACTTGCAAAAACTGAGGCCAAACAATGGGAGAGCCAGGGCTGGCACTGGGACCCCCTTCCTTGTCCCTCCTCTCCTTCCTCTCCTCTTCTCTCCCCCATTCCATCCTGGCCCTTAGCCTCCTCCGGTGACTCAGGGCTCTGAATCATCCAGTGGCACCACAGAGGAAACTTCTTAGGAAAAACAATCCCCAAACAAAGCTTCTCCTGATCTGAGGAACAAAATAGGCCCAAGGGGCTAAGAGAGGGAGGAGAGGAGAACACAGGGTGGAGTTGCAGGCCAGGACCAAGGCCTGGTCTCTCCTCTTGGCCACGGACTTGTATGGGGCCTCAGAGACAGTGCTGCACTATACTGAGCTTTTGTTTCCCCACCTATAAATAATACCTATATTGCACACAGAAGCTCATTTATGGACCAGGGAACATAAGTACTTATAAGCTTTGACTTGTTGACAATGCTTTCCCAAAACCCATAGGTAGCATCATTTCCATGTTACAGATGGGAAAACTGAAGCTCTAAAGGTTCATCCTTCATTCCTAAAGGATGACTATTAGGAAGCACAGGGCAAAGTATGAATTAGGACTATCTGACCTTGAAGTCTTACTTTCATGCCGACACACCTTTGAAACACATGTGCTGCGCAGAGTGGCATGCAGATCGCATGTCGTTAAACATGTCAAGTGAATGACCACAGAAGGTGCTCAACCACAAATGCCTTGCTCCTTTTCTTCCTCTGAGTCGGGTCGTGCCTCAGGATTTCCTGGCCCAGTGGACAGCACACGTGAACTCGGGTAATCACTCAGGTGATACAAGCAGGGAGCACCAGGACCTGACAAGCCACAAAGGAGGAGCATTTGAGCAGAGCCTCAAAGAATGAGCGAAGGTTTGTTTTGGGGAAACTGGGAACAGGCAAGTCAGGTGGAGAGAACAGCAAAGGCTCAGAGATGTAACTCTGGAAATACAAACACTGAAGAGGTGTGCCTGGGGTGGAGACCAGGGCATGTGGGTGAGGAAGGCCTACTCGGAGTCCTGAACTGATCTCAGACAGGGAGGATTTTTAAACAGGGAGAGAACAGGCTGGGACTGGTTTCATCTCTGCAGACGGCCTGCTGCAGGCAGCTGCACTGGGAGCCAGGACTGGGACTTCCCCTGAGGCTTTCCTGGAGTCCTACTTCTGAGCAGACTTCAGGGACCACCCCAGATCCCTTACTACTCACCCATGGGTCAGAATTGCCCCCGAGGGCCTCTTCCCCGTCCATAGCTGGGCTGGGTCGCGGGCAGGCAGGCCTCTCCTGACCACATCAACCTAATCACATCGGCCTATAAATAGGAGCTTGTGGCTTTAGTCTGAAATAGCTGTGCCAGGCCCAACTCCACAGATATCACATGGGCACACACAGCTCTGGAAATGGTCCTTCTCCTTGACACAATTAGAAACCAAATCTTCCTCAGGAAACCCCTGCTCACACTCCACTTTCACATTTCAACAGGAGGCAGGGGGCTGGGCCAAGAGCCGCGCACCTACTGCTTCTTACTGAAAGTGGGCCTGTGACTGCTTCTCTGCGTCCCACTCTCTGGGGATCCAGAGCAAGCTACTACCTCTCTCTGGGCCTCAGTTTCCCAAAATGTAAACTAAGGGTGTTGGATGATATCCTTAAGGCCTTTGTGGTCAGGATGCTCTCTGGAATGGTCTGGGGAAATGGTCGGCAATCTGCAGCTCAAGAGCCACATGCAGCTAGCTCTTTGGCCCCATGAGTGTGGCTCTTTCACAAAATACCACGGCCTGGGTGAGTCTATTTTGAAGAATTGGCTTTAGAAGAAGTTTAAGTTTAAAAAATTGGGCTCTCCAAAGAAATTTCAATCTTGTAGTGTTGATATTTGGCTCTGTTGACTAGTGAGTTTGCCAACCACTGGTCTTAGGGGGAGCCCCTAAACGCAAAATGCCCACTCCATTGTTACCCCTTCCCCAGTTGACTTGAAATTTTAATTATGAGCATTTAAAAAATTAGAATTGCAATATCTGTTTGAGCCAGGAGAAATGAACAGGCCCAATCCCTGCCACTAAAGGGCTGGCTGACCTGGGAAGAGTCACTGTCCTTCTCTGGGCCCCAGTCATGAGATGAAGGTGCTGGCAAGACAATGCTCGGAGTCTATGACTTTTTTAAATTTAAAACTGTTTTGTTTAGTGCCGATGAGAACCACGACAGGCCAGCCTGTGCTGAGAGCTGCAGCTAGAGACAAATAAGATCTCGTCCGGCCCTCTGAGCCCAGCCGGGCCAGACCCCAGTGAGGGAAATGTAAAGGCATTTCCAAACCCTTCAGAGTCCCATTAGAGACCTCCCTAGGGCTGCAGGGAACACCTTGTTCTCGATTCAGATGACAGATTTATGGCTGCAGAGAAGGACTCCCCAAAGGGCAGATTACGACATGGTCTGGGCCGTTAGCAACCAACGGGGAAGTAAAGATAAACAGCCACCCCTATGCATCAGGCATATGCTTAGGACTTGAGTTCCCCATCACTTAATCCCCAACGACCCTATGATCACCCCCATTTCACATACGAGGAAACGGAGGCTGAGAGGGGTTCAGAGACATGCCAAGGGGCACAGAGCAAGTCAGGCCAGAGTGATGTTTCAGGCTCATCCTGTTGGCTTCTGGAGCCCAGTGCTGCAGTAAAACAACAGAGGGTAGCTCCCACGATTTAACCAATGGGGAAACAACCCAACAAGGGCTGGGGACAGAAAGGGATTGAGTGTTTTACTGTGTTTGTGTACAGGTGAGTGGGAGGACAAAGAAGGCTTCACCTGGTGATGCTCATTCTTTCCAACCAGCTTACAGCGTTAACCCCTCTGATCCACCTCCCTGTCAATCAAGCCACTCCCAGCTGAAAATTCGCCCATGGCTTCCTGGCTCCCAGAGGATCGCCACCTGACATTCAATGCCTCTCCCAGCCCTGCACTCCCCACCTCAACCCTCACTCCTGTTGCAAGAGCACTGCTCACTAGTCCCCAAGCACAGTGGCTCCAAGTGGCCAAACCTTTGCACACGTGACTGGCTGAAAGGCCGACGCGCCCTCAGCCTAGTGCTTGCCTCCGGAGAAAAAGGCCTCCTTGGCCCCTCTGGGACTTATCCCAATGACTCCAGGCTCAGCCACCACAATTCTGGACCTCCAAGGGCAGGGCAGGTCTGATTCATCACCCCGCTCCACTCAGAAGCTCAGCAATGAAAAAAATGCAAGGAGCCCAGAGAATGCTGGGACGTGTGCATTTGCCAAGATTGCCCAAGACCAAGCCTCATCTGAGGCACGGCATCAGGACGCCACAGTGTGGAAGGACCAAACATTACACCTTGGGGGTTTATCAGCATGGGACTTGGGTCTATCTCTTTCCAGGGTTCGAACAAATGAAATTTGGGCAAATCTCTCCATTACTTTAAAATGCCCAGTAGTTCCCCAGCGGCTTAGGATAAATCACGGTTCCCAAGGGCTTGCATGACTAAGGGGCTATCTGGTCTCCAGGCCCTTGTCCCACCATGCTCCCTTCCTTCTGATTCCCAACAACTCCACACGGGACCTCCTGTCTCAGAGCCTCGGCATACTGTTCCCCCTGCCCCGGTGCTCCTTCCCCTGCTCACACAGCACCTTCCACTCTCTCTTTAGGTCTGGGCTTTTCAGGAAAGCCTCCCTTGTCTGTCCAGATAAAATCCCATCACACCCACCCAATCCCATATGCGCTCAGACCCTGGTTGTCTCCTGTATGGCTGACGAAATAAATTTGCTGTGTGTGTAATGACTTACTGTAAGACCCAGGACTATAAGATCACGAGGGATGGAAAAACCTTGCTCTCCAGCACCCAGTTCAAGGCCTCAATAACTGTCAATTAAATGCACCCATGAATGAGTAAGTGAATGAACAAGCGGACCTACAATGTAAGTCAAGACAAGATGGTAGTCAGAATTCTGGTGAACATTAGAGGCAGAAAAGCAGGGTCCAGAGAAGGTCAGGGAAATGGAGATAAACTGGATGGTGCCGCCTCCCAGAAGCAAAGAAAGGAGAGAGCTTTTTGAATATTCTCAACTGCTCCAAGGAGGTGGTACATGGAGATCTGAGGAAATACCATGGGATTTGGACAAGCAGGAGCCTTGTTGAACTCAAGTTCAGCAGAAGTGGGCACAAGGTGGGCACAGTGCAGGGGCTGAGCCAGCCAAGCTTAGTTAACAGGTATTCATCTGGGCATGAGGCAGCCTGGCCCTGCAGGGTCTGCACAAGCGGGGAAAGCAGAAGACAGGTCTGTGTCTTTGTCACCAACAGCACGAACAGAGAGTAACACTCTTTGGTGACAGATTAGTTAAAGGCAATTCAGCTTTAGGAGCTGGAGTGGTGAGGGCTCAGTCCCAAAAGCTGGAGCTTTAGAACCAAGACCGCCCCCATCCCTCCACTCTGGGCAGCATCGGGGCTGCTCCCTGCTCAGCAGAACAACAGGCTTCGGCTGAAGTGGGACAAGTCCCCTCTCTGGCCTGGTGGGCCTTCTAGGAATCCTGGCTTTGAGGACAAAGCATTCTGGAGACCCTCAGAAGGCCCTTTCATCGCAGCTTTGGGAAAGAGGAACAGCTCTGTACGTGGTCGCTGTCACTCTCTGAAGCCAGCTGGGCCACCAATGAGTAAGCCTGTAGACATTCAGCCCCTTCTCTTTTTGGCAACCAAGGATGATGTCATGAGCTGGAGGGTGTTTTCCAGGCTCTCCAGATCCTTGCTGTTAGACATTCACTTCCTTTCCAGCGTTAGAAGCTGGGTTAGTTCCCTAGCAGGGATCCTTCCCGATTCACAGCTCACAAAGCCCTGCAGCATCTATGAGCTTGTGCAGTCTTCACTACAACTTGCAAGGTGGGTGTGGGGGAGACCCACACCCATTTCTTTAGACAGAGAAGCCGAGGCCCACGCAGGGAAATAACCAGGGTCTCCTGCTTCTGGAGAGAAGGCAGAAAAAGCCCAGGACTCGGCACCCCACCCCTTGGAACGCAGCATACTTCAGCAGGTCACTTGGAAGGGTCACCTGGGAATCCCGAAAGTCAGGTGGCCCCACCCTGCAAGCCCTGCCAGCGGTCCCCAGGTGGCGCTGACTCATCCCCTTCCCCATGACTCATACTCCTCGGGTTCTCCTCCTCCAGTCAACAAGCAGAGGCTTGGCAGCCACACCCCAGATTCTCTTACCTCCAGTGGAGAATCTGTGCATCTCCTTTTTCCTCAGGAAAATCCACCCTCTTACCAAAGAGCCGACAGAGGCCTTGACAGGGAAAACAACTGTCCTGCAGCCAGCAAGCAGCACCGCCAGGTGGAGGCCCAGGCACCCTGGCACCCAGCCTACTCAGTCCTGGCCTTTCTCACAGGATCACCCTTGCCTGGCCTCCCTCTCAAAGGCAGGTGAGAAGCAAATGAGGTAATGGACAGAAATGTGCTCTGAGCTTAACTAGAAACACCTCAGAGAGTCCCTTTGAATCCACAATGGCAACCAGCGCTGCTCCCACTGTCCTCTTCAGACTCCCCGAGTTTAAGAGGACTCGGGGTCTGCACTACTCGACCTACCTTGCAGAGCTCAGAGGGTGAAGGGGGCTGTTCCAGGGGCAGGTGCTGGGACCACGGCAGAAGCTGCACAAGCAGGTATTAGCACTTCCTGTAAATGAAGAACCAAGACTCTCAGTGTCAAGGGCTCAAGGTCACCTGGTCAAATCTAAAGCGTCTACTTCTCTCCAGATCTACTACCAAGGTCACAACAGCCCCTATTTGCACACCTCCACCAATGAGGCTCTCACTTCCTGCCGAGGCTTTAAGACCTACTACGGGAGAGTTTGGCTGGTTTAAAAAAGTTGTCATTAGGGTGTGCTAAAATCTCTGTTGTCACCGGGGGACAGTCTGTCATCCTGTTTCCCAATGGCTCTTTGGAGACTTGAAAACAGTGGCCTGGGCTCTCAGTCTTCTACACTTTATACAGCCCCTTTCCTTCAGCTTTTCCTGAGACCAGGGGGTCTTGTTCCCTTACCCTTTCCCTGATCTACTCCAAATGAATCCTGTCCTTCCTGAAATAATAATTTAAAAAAGACCCAGAATTAGACATTCTAATGAGTTCTATCCACAGCAAGCAAGTAGAACTCTCACCTCTGTCATTCCAGATATCATGCCTCTATTAATCCAGCCTAAAGTCCCATTAGCATGTAAGGTAATCCCATTCCATGACTGAATTAACCTTTACAATCAACTTCAGAGCAGTGGTTGAGGATTCTGGAAGTAGACACAAAGGTCCTTCAGTTAACTAACTGTGTAGCTTGGCCATGTTACTGCACCTCTCTGAGTCTCAGTTTCCTTCTCTGTAAAAAATGGATTATGTTAGAACCCAACCACAGAGTCATTATAAGGATTAAATGAAATAAACTATGTCAAGGGCTTTGAACAGTGCATATATTTACTCTGATTATTAATTAAATCCTAAGTCTTTTTCTAGAAATTATATCTTTCTCATCCTGTATTTGTGTAGTTCAGGAACCCACGTTGCTTACATGCCATAATCCCACCTGTATGGCTAAGTATCATTCTATTCTTGCAATACTGTGTTACCAGTACCTGGTGACAAGTCTTTCTCTGCCATCAGACTGCTTTGCCTCTGAAGCTTCGGCCCTGGCACATGGCCTGGCAAACTGCAGACCACTGGCTATATGCTAGGTGACTGAATGAAGGACCAGACTATGTGGGTCCTAGGGTTGTACAGCCCAGCCTTCCAGTCCCTCCTTCTACCCCCCAGGACACACACACACACCCTTCAGGGACACACACACCTCGCACAGTCCCAGTCATCTGCACCCAGGGACAGCTAAGTAAGCTGGCTCCGGCCCACACGGGAAAAATTCCTGCCCAAACCAGCTTCTCCAAGCCAAAGAGAGAGCCCAGGTTCCCAAATGGAGCCAGGCCCTACAGGCTCCTGGGATTCAGACACAAAAGGGGCCCTGTTCTCAGCTGACATTAAAATGGCCCAGACATTCCTGATTGATTTCTGCATTGTGAGTGGCATGTGTGCACAGCAGGGGATCTGGAAGGAGGCTGGACCCTCACCTCTGTGGGCCTTTCAAGGAGGACAGATCAAAGCAGAGCTGGGTTTTGTTGTTCTGCCAACGATTAATGACCTTTCACTTTCTGTTAACTCTGTGAGAGAATGAGACTTTCAAATCCATCCCCCTCTTTTCTACAAACCTCCAAATCACACCTTCATCCTCACTGGCGGGGCTACATTTGTTCCCAAGTGCATCCTGCTCCTCCCCCAGTGCTCCCCATCTCAGCAGCAGCACCACCACCCACCACTCACACCGGGCCAGACACCAGGCACCACTCTTCTCAACCTCCCCTTCTCTGTCACTTTTGTCTCCAACACCACTGAGTCCTTGCATTCTCCCCCCTCCATCCCCGTCCCCGCTCAACTGCCAATATCTTGGTCTAAGTACTATCACCTCTCACCTGGATGACTGCAATGCTTCATAACTGGTCCTCCCACTTCCTCTCTCCTTCCCTAAGTGCAGTCTCCTCAGAGCAAGCCCAGACCATGTCACTCCTTGGCTCAGATTCCACCATGGCTCCCTATGGCCCCCGGATAGTCCAAGATCCTTAATACACTATTTGACATAATTTATGAACTTCCCCCGCCCCCTCCCCATAGCCCCTGGAGCCTCAACTCTCACCAGTTCCTGTCTCCCCACCACTCCTACACACACACCCCCACACACACATAAACACCCCCAAGCTCCAGCCAGACAGCTGCACTCTGTTCCTTAAGTCCTTGTCTAATCTTCGCACAGACTGCTTCCCGTTTCGGAACTTTTTCATCCCTGTTCTTTTCTTCTTCCACTTTGATCAAGCCCAGCTTTCCTCCCGGAAATCTTCTTGGACTCCCCTTCCCCTTAGAGGCTGAGCTCATCTGAGATTCCACAGGCCTCCTGTCTTCCCTGTCATGCTGTATTATGATCTGTTTCCAAGTCAGCTTCCCTCATTAGACTAAGATCTGCTCCCTTGTATCCCAACACCTAGCCTAGGGCTGGGGCCACAACAGCTCAAGATTCACTAAAGGGAGAAACTAGTGAATCACATGTGCACACATGTATCGTACACATGTGCACACGTGTGTAAACACATGCACACCTTCACACAGAGCTGGCTAAGAGTGCAGGTGCTGCCATCTATAGGCTAAAAGAGCATTGCACTCTTTTCTAGGATTTGGGCTCAGGGAGCCCCCGAGTTTTAAAATTGGCTGGGTTTAGAATTAGAATTAGCCCCAGCTAACTACAAGTTGGTCTGTTTTCCATTTTGGACTTAAAGCTGCAGCAACTTAAAAACAAGGTCCACAAACCGCTGACTCTAGTCCATCGCCCACACACCCCAGACAGAGCCATAAAGAGAGGCGGCTCCTTCCGGCATTCGGATCCCAGCCCAGGCTTGCTAGGTGCCTGTTTGAGGAATTACATCTCAGAGCACTGGGAGAGGAGGTACTTTCTAACAGTCAGAGCTGCCCACCAGTGCCAAGGCTGGTCTTCAGGTAGAGGGCTCCCCATTAGCGAAAGTATGCAAGCTCCCAGGAACCGCATCTGTCTAGAAGGTGACTGCAGAGGCACTTTCTGTCCTGGGCTGTGGGGTAGGAGTGACTGGAGCAGAAGTGTTTTTCTCCTGAGAGACTGCTCCCAGCCCACTGGGAGGACCTTCAGATTTGGTGAGAGAAACAAGGTATCTGACCAATAAAAGCCAGAAGGGTTCAAACGGCCACCCAGTGAGAACAGTTAGCATATTTTGATCACTTGCCCTACGTGCGAAACTCTGACATACATCATCTCTCATCCTCACAATAACTCTGCCAGGCAGATGTCATTGTTCCCATGTTGTGAAGGGCAGACAAAGCTCAGAGAAGTGAAATTATGTGCTAACAGTCACACCGCTAAGGTCTGGGCGAAAGTTCCTACCGAGTCAGGCTGCCTGCCCTACATCTTGGTCTGACTACATTTCAAGATATGAGGCCAAGCCTCTTGCTCACTGATGGACTTAGCAAACTTTTACTGTAAAGAGCCAGGCAGTAAATACTTTAGGCTTTGCAGGCCCATACCTTCTCTTTTGCATCTTCTTCCTGGTTTGGGTTTGGGTTTTTATTTTGTGTATGTTTTTTTAACTATCTTTTCAAAATGTAAAAAGCACTCAGCTCAGAGGCATGCAAAAACAATCTAGGGGCTCCCCAGGGCTATAGTTTGCCATCTATAAGTTGTAATTGGTGTTTATAGTCTTAAATATAAAAACTTCAGGTGGAAATGTTTAAGCCAAATGCTAGGTCCTACAGCTGTATTTCTCCCCCTCAGATGGCTTCCTATTGAGTCATGCTCTCTTAGAGAAGAGCTGGCCCTACTTTGCTGCGATATTAGGTGCAAAATATTTCAAGGGCTGTTCAGATTCTAGAAACTCATAGCTGTGAACCAAATAGTTCGACTCAGTGTTTGGGAAGAGAAGAGGGAGGCACATACAATGGGTAGGAAGAGCCTCAAAGATAAGACATTAAGAGATCTGGAGGCCCTAGCTGGTTTGGCTCAGTGGTCAGTCTGCGGACTGAAGGGTGCCAGGTTCGATTCTGGTCAAGGGTACATGCCCGGATCGCAGGCTTGTTCCCCAGTTGAGGGGGTGGGGGGGTAAAGAGGCAGCTGGTCATTTATTCTCTCTCATCATTGATGTTTCTATCTCTCCATTCCTCTCTAAAATCAATAAAAAATACATTTTTTTTAAAAAAAAGGTATATCTTTAAAATAAAATTTAAAAAAGAGATCTGTGGTCTTGTCCGAGCCCTGAACAGGGATTTAGACTCTTCCTGTGTAAAGTGGAGGGAAACTGGTCAGGTTTCCGCTGGGTGCTTCAGGAAACTCACTCGCTCCCTCTGAGCCTGAGTATCCCCAGCCATGAAGTAAGGGTTGGGGCCAGGCAATTCCCAAGGTCCAAGCTTTAAAGGTTGGGGTCTGGAAACTGGTTTGAGGTGAGAATGGAGTCAGGAGATGGGTCTTCAGCTGAGAGTCATCACAGTCACAACAAAGTCAAGGGGACATAAATAAAGTCAAGCCCTTCTGTTCTAAGCACAGAGGTGGAGCAGTGACCTGGCTTAAGCTCGAGGTCTTATGGCAAGTGCCAAGCAGAAACTAGAATGAGAACCAGCGTCTTTCTACCTCTTCTGCCTGGATCTTAACATTATATTCTACTGATGCTGAACTATGCAAATGTATTTGCTAAATGAATGAATGAAGTAAGATATTCCCGCAAATGGTCCCTGAGCTAGAATTTTGATAACCACTTCCGGAGCTCCCACAGAGTCCGTCACCCTCATGCATGGCTGGTGGGAATAAAAATGGCTGCAACTTTTCTGGGCAGCAATTTGGCAAAATGTAACAAAACCTGTAAAATACGTCATTTTTGACCCAGAAACTCCAACTCTTGGGTACCCTGCTAAGAAATAATGAAAAAAGAATAGTTTAAGCACTAGTATTGCAGCACTGTTTATAAACAGGCTAAATGCCTAATGATAGAGGGTCAGTTAAGTGAACCATAGTATATTCACTCCTTAAATATAATTATACAGTGATTAATCAGGTCAACACATATTTTCATAATAAAAAGGTAAAACCTGATTTTTTTACAAATAAAAGGTATAATTTTACTTCTTTAATTCCCCAGACTATTGGAACAAAAGATTTAAAATAGCAATAGACATGTATTTATCTATTTGTGTTATAGTATATTTTAAAAACTCCTTTAAAAAGTAAACTTAGAGCCCTAGCCAGTTTGGCTCAGTGGATAGAGCTTTGGGCTGCTGACTGGAGTTCCAAGTTCGATTCCGGTCAAAGGCACATACCTCAGTTGCAGGCCCAATCCCCGGCCCTGGTCAGGCGTGTGTGAAAGGCAACCAATCAATGTGTCTCTCTCATATGGGTATTTCTCTCTCTCTGTCTCTCCCCCTTCCTTCCACTCTCTCTAAAAATCAATGGAAAATTATCCTTGGTGAGGATTAACAACAACAAAAATTAAACTTACAGCCGAGACCAGTTTGGCTCAGTGGATAGAGTGTTGGCCTGTGGACTGAAAGGTCCCAGGTTCAATTCCGGTCGGGGGCCTGTACCTTGCTTGCGGGCACATCTCCACTGTGGGATGTGCAGGAGGCGGCTGATCGATGTCTCTTTCTCATCGATGTTTCTGACTTTCTATCTCTCTCCCTTTCTCTCTGTAAAAAATCAATAAAATATATTAAAAAAAACATTTAAAAAAAATTAAACTTACAGTCCTGAAAAACATGAGAAAATATCTGTTATACTGTTGAAAGAAACAAAAAGTCAGAATAAAAAATTATAAATGTGGTATGACCACAATTATGTGAGGATAAAAAAAAAGTATGAAAATATCAGGAAGGAAATGTTATCAGTGATTATCTCTGGTTGGTAGAATTATAGACAGTTCTTATTTTCCAAATTTCCTATCATCATTTGTTATAATTAAAAAAGAAAAAAAGGTTCTTGGAGGAGGAGAGTAAAAAGCACCCCATATTTCAGAGGTATCCCACCCATAGCACTTTGCTCCTCCCCCCCAAAAATTAACTAGTATTTACCCAGTACATACCTACCAAGGGCCCAGCCCAGCCATAGTCGCTATAGAAAGGAAACAAAGGGCCAGGCTCCACCCTGAAAACTTACATATATCATAAAACTATCCTTTGCTTAGCAAATAAACTGGTCACACATATCTTTGTTGAGGCTGGAAAGTAATAAGGCGGTTTGCTCAACAGCAGAATCAATGAACCCATTCCCAACGGTGTGGTGCCTTCATCAAGAGTTCCCTGAGAGACACCATGGCTCAGACCATTTCTGGAGTCCCTTTGGGAATAGAAAATTTCAGTGATGCTTTACAGCCCAGGAAGAAAACTGTTATCCCTTAGTCCAATCATCGAAAGCAAAAGGCACAGAGGTTCCTTCTGAGGCAGAAAACGCAAGGCACCAGGAAGGAGCTGGATGGAGGGCCCAGGGTGGAACCTAACTGGCCAGGTGGCCTGGGCAAGAGAACTCCTATCTTTACAGGCCTCAATTTTCTCACCTGTAAAATGGGGCCCTTAATGACAAACCTCAGGGCTCCTATGGGGCTCAAAGAAGAAAAAGTAAGTCATTTCATCTCTCTCGGCCAAGCCCCAGTTTCCTCATCTGTAAAACTGAGTCATTATCACCTCTTTCACAGGGACGTTAAAAGATTAAACAAGACAGTATAGACAAAGGTCAGTGCGCACAGTGAGCATGCTACATACATATGATGGCCATGATTCTTATTGCTTGTAGAACAGGGAACAGGATACACAAAGGAATCAGACCTCAACTTCCTTATCTGCAGAATGGGGCGATCAATTCAGTCCACAAAGACCAAATTCATGAATAGTGGTCGACTCTCCAGCTGGCACTGGCACAAGTAACTTAAACACCGACAACTGCTGTGGGCTCACTTTGTGCTCCCAGAGGTGAGATCCCAGGTTCCTGCCTTGAGCAAGAAGCCCTCTGACTCAAGGCCATCAGAACCCAGAAAGCCTGACATTACCCTGTCCACCCCCACTAGTGCAGAGTGAACACGGGGGTCCAGAGAAAGGTACAATTAGCACAAGTCACCCCGTGCTTTGTCAGTGCCAAAACCAGGACCACGCTCACCGCTTTTCTCTGCCCTGCCCTGAAGTTGCTGATGTGGTCCAGGCAAATGGCAGAATGAGGAAGAGAGGGGAGGCCCGAGAGCAGCAGGAACCCAGCCTGTCTGTGGTCTCCAAACTCACAAACCACATCAGGCTGAAATATGACACGCGCTCACGCACTTGAAAGAGAGGAGATATTTTTACTTAACATCCCCCAGCTGCCTAAACACTGGTCTTTTTCTTTCCCTCCCCCCCAAAAATGCATAACTCCTAGGACCTGCTTTTTCCTGCTTCTGCAGGCATTTTCTCAAGAAATAACCGTGGGGCAGGGGTGGGGGGCTTTCACTTTTCCTGGCGTTCCCAGAAAACTTGCCAGAACATGGGCTCAAATGGTAAAGGGACAGCGGACTGGTCCTTGCTGGGGCACCAACTCAACAGGTGACCTTGGGCAAGTCTTGCGTTGTCTGAAATACAGGGAAAAGTGAGCTGGAGTCCTCTTGATAGTACAGAAAAGTGTTTACAAACAGCCCTGGGCGGCCCCTCCAGCCCTTTCTGCTACAGGACTGAGCATCCCCAGCCATGCACACTGACTCGTGTTCATGATCACAGCCACAACAAAACTCCCCCAGCAGTACTCATGTTAGAATGAGATGGAACCTTCTGGAGAATGTCTGCAGTGATTAAGATCTCTGGCTCTCCCATCAGACCTCTGGAGTCCTGGTACCATCACCCAATAGTCTCACAACCCAAGGCAAGTTATTTAGCCTCTCCAAGGGGGATAATAATATGGACCCCAGTGGAATGGTTGTGAGGAATCAACAAAGTGATTAATGTCCCAGCTATTGGTATGCTAAAAGGCAGCTTTCTGTGATTATGATGCAGATCAACGCCCCACTCCCCCATTTTACAGAGAGCGAGGGCTTGCCCAAGTTCACTCAGAATTAACAGCGTGGCTTCACTCCCAAGTCGGTGCTTTTAACTTCTCTCAGTCCTACAGTCTCGAATAAGAATATTTATATCCTTAGAGATTGCAGGGTTAGGCTGTAAAGTTGATTAAAGAAAATCAAAGACCAAAGCTTCAGCCAAGGACTACAGACCACGAATAAATCATCTCTATGACTTGGCAATTTCTCCTGAAAGACCCACACTACCCACACAGATGGAGCAGGGGGAAGCGACCTACTGACACTGGCCAAGACGTTGTGAAGGCAGCCAATCAACAGCTCTTGCTTGTAATAGTTTGGCACAAGTGCACACACAGCTGTTAACAGTGACTACCTCTGGGGACAAAGGGGTTTTGGAGAGATGAAAGTCACCCTATACTCTTCTCCCTGTTTGAATCTTTAACAATATAACTGCTTAAAAAAGAAGAAGAAAACAACACAGCAACACTCAGAATAACTTAGCAGTTTTATCCAGTAGGTATAAGCCTGTTGTCTGCTTTTAGATGAAATTTATGGCAAGTCTGGAGATCTTCAGCTGGGCTTTTAGAATCTGCCCCTCTGATCCATCCCGGGGCCACTGCTCTGGCTCAGACCTGGCCTCTCTTTCACTTGACCATGTGACACCCATCCTTCATTATAGTCAAGTGGATTGCTCAGAAGACCTCAGTGCCTTTGCACAAGCTGTTCCTGTTTCTTAAAATGTCTTTCCCCTTCAATCTCTTTACCTCCTGGGAAACTATTAGTCATTTCTGAGGCCTGGGTCACCCAGACATAGTCATCCCCTCTTACAAACTATCAGTATCTCATGACTTTGTCCACCATTCTAGATGGGAAGTATCTTGAGGATAGAGAGCTGTGTCCTCCTCAGGGGTTCTTGGGACCTCGTAGAACAAGGCACTAGACCCAAGAGTACTGAATCAAGGAAGCAGGGAGGAAGGAAATGCCATGAGAGGCAAACCCTCAGCCTCCCCTCCAGGGAGCTGCCTGCTTTCCAAGTTCACATTAGTCCATAATAAAAAAAGACTATGGAAAATTCTGGAGTAAAGTTTCCTTCCCTGATTCACAGGGAAACCTTCTTTGCTGCTGTATAACTCACAACAGTGCCAACTCAGGCTCCTCCGCTGTTTACAATTTCCCTGGCATTTATAAATAGGGAGGCCTCAGAAAGGAAAATGGAGTCTCAAGGGAGCTGGATGCCACTGTCTCCTTCCCTTTTTCCTGTTCTAAGCCTCGTCCTCTTAACATCCCCAAAGAATACCAACCAGCACCCCCAAGTGTGTGTAAGGGTGGAGGGGAAGTACTCAGTCCCTTAGTGAAAGAAACTAGAGAGAGAGAGAGTGAGAGAGAGAGAGGGAGAAAGAGAGAGAGAGTCTAAGACCCAGTGGGAGTGGCTCAGTTGCTTGAGCGTAGTCCTGTGCACCAAAAGGTTGCTGGTTTGACTCTTGGTCATAGCACATACCTGGGCTACAGAATGCAACTGATCGACGTTGCTCTCTCACATTGATGTCTTTCTCTCTCTTCCCCTCCCCTCTTCCCTTCCTCACTCTCTTTCTTCCTTCTCTAAGCATATTCTTGGTGAGGATTAAAAAAAAACCAAAAAACTATGTTGTTGTTTTTTAATATTTTTTATTGATTTTTTACAGAGAAGGGAGAGGGATAGAAAGTTAGAAACATCGATGAGAGAGACATCGATCAGCTGCCTCCTGTACGCCCCCTACTGGGGATGTGCCCACAACCAAGGTACATGCCCTTGACCAGAATCAAACCTGGGACCTTTCAGTCTGCAGGCCGATGCTCTATCCACTGAGGCAAACCAGTTTCAGCTGTTTTGTTTGTTTGTTTGTTTGTTTGTGTGTGTGTGTGTGTTTTAAAGAAGAATCTAAGGTACCACCCCAAGGGCCCACTGGAACTGGGTCCCAGCCCTGCCCCTTCCTCACTATGTGACTATGAGCCTGTTCATAAACTCTCAGCGCCCTTCAGTTCTCGCAGCTATAGCATGGGCCTAGAGTCAGACTTCAGCAAGCGATGCTCACTGTAAAGTACAGAGCACGAAAAGGTCGAGGTGCCCTGATCAAAATGTGATCCTGGATAACAGGATGTGCAGGACTAAGTCCTCCAGGCCAAACAAAAGCAGAACCTCCCCCAACGGCTCTGCCTTCTGCTCTGAGGAAGGTGTGAGGGCAGAATAAAGGGTAGATGTCTGGGCAGATGAGGGGTTACAGAAGATGTCCCAACGCTTCCAAGGGCCCAGGCTTGCTCTTAGGCATGGCCCAGAGGTCTGGGGGGGCCAGGGAGAAAGGGCGATTCCAATCACTACCTTCAGTTTTGAAAGAAGTTTGCCTGTGAGTCAGGGAAGGGAACAAATACTGTAGCACCGAGAAGACCACACCTACCGGTAGCAAATGCAAGAAGACTTCCCACGAGTACAAGGAAAACTTTCTAACAGTGCTGGGTCCAGAACGAGGAAGGAGGTGGGAGGCTCCTCATCACCCAGGGCGAGCAAGCAAAGGCTTTCATTATATTTACCCTGGAGTCAAGAATCCGGGGAGCAGGCTCCCCGGCGGAGCCACCGCCCAGACCTCGGGAAAGCGATTACCTGCAAGCCCGGGTCAGGTACACCGAGTGCCCTGCCGAGGTAGCCCTGGGCTCAGTTCCACCAGCCGCGGGGGCGGGGTCGATGTTTGCGGCACCGCGGGGCCTGTGGGTGAGGCCCAATCCCCTCTTCCCCTGCCTAGCCCCCCAACCCAAACCTCCTTGGTCCTCTGGAAGACACGCTAGATGAGAGAGAAAGCCCTTTTCCAGCGTTGCCCCCGCCGCCCGAGGTCCAGGCGCCAGACCGGGAGGGGAGCTCTAGCCCGGAATGGGGGGCCGGGAGTGAGGGTGGGAGGGAGGATCCGTAGGACCGAGATCTCCAGATGACCAGATCCCCAGGTGCCCCGGGTCGTAGCCGCCCCCTTCCCCTACCTGCGGCTGCGGCGCTGGCGACGGCGGCTGCTGGGTCCAGCTGTGCTCAGCTGGTTCCGGGAGGGCCGGGCGAGAGCGGTGCGGTCGGTGGGCCGGGATGGGCAGGGCGCTGGCCGGAGCCGCCCTCGGAGCGGGGCGGGGCGGTCGGGGTAGGGGTGTAGGGGGGAAGGGAGGGGGCAGGAGCGCCGGCCCCTCCCCTAGGCTGCCGGGAGAATGGCGACACTGCCTTCGGGCTAGCCTTCTGTCTCTGGACGAACCCTCTCTCTACTTGCCCAGGAAGGAAACAGGATCCCTGCTGGAGATGCGAGGAAACTGAGGCCCGGAGCCCCCCGGGACAGCTGCTGGCGCTCGGAGCGGGGAGGAGCCGCTGGGCTGGGCTGGAGTCCGAGAGCTCAGTTGGGAAGGGCAGCGGGCCATGTTCCACTAGGACCAGCGGAGGCTTATTTCAGCTCCCGCGAGGTCCTACTTCCCAGGCAAAGCCTTCCGCGGCTGAAAAGAGCTGCTCACAAAAGCAGGGAAGGTGCAAGCAGCAGCTAGACCCGCTGAAGGGACTAAATAAATGCGAAGGATGATTCCCGACTTCATTCAGAGAGAAGAAACAAGAAATGGCAGATTGCATCCCTGTCCTTCAGTTAGAACGGGGAGCAGAGTTTTTGCAGGCAGGCGCCTGGGTTGCAACTCCTGACACTAGTCTGTAACTTTAGGCAAGTGACTTAACATGTCAAAGTCGCAGTTTCCTCTTTGTAAAAATTGCGACTTCATGGGGCTGTTGGGAAGTCTCAGTGAGAGAAGGACTCAGCACAATGAAAGGTACTGTGAGTTCTCTATAAATGGAAGTTCTTGTTCGTGTAAAGGCAGATATTATTTTAGGTGGTTAAGCACATCCACAGTTAGAAAGATGAATGCAAGGTAATGTAAACAAGGGTAGTATTTTATTTATCTCAAAGCACGTCACATGCATCTGAGAGAGAGCTATTTAGGATGGAGCAGGGCCACTCCTGGTGCAAAAGTGGGTTCCCAGGCCTCCTGCAGCTGCTCTGTGGCTCCAAGCCAGGAGACTCACACAACAGGTGACTGGACCAGGTGACCACGATGTCCATTCCCAGCGTAGGTGCTGGCAGCAGCCCCATGTTCAGGTGGGTCAAATCTCCCTCTAATTCGAGGTAACTGTCAGGCTGGGAATCAGAGCAGGAAAGTAAAGAGGCTAAGAGCAGAGTTCCCGGTTTTTCCGTTGAGTAGCAGCCAGGGAAGCAGAAGGCCTGGGGAACCCCAGCCTGGCTCTTCCTCCCGACCCTTCTCTTTGTACAACACTTGGAATTAGAGGAACCATTTCTTGAACACCTGGTCCATGCTCTAGGCTTCTCAGGTGCAACCAACTCTCCACCTTACTTCCCTCCCCCTGCCTCCAACATACACACACAAGGTAGGCATTACCTGGTGCAGTTTGGAGATGGGGGAGCTAAGGCATAGAGAGGTTTGAAGAGCTCTCCTGAGCACCCAAGTGACACCACCCAGACTGAGTCTTTGGCCCTCTCTCCTCTGCTCAATGTCCTGTGTCATCCTCTGCCACCCTCCCTGACTTGGGAAACTCTGCCCAGGTCCACTTTCTCCCGGAACTGAAGCAGGATGCTCAACCTCAGAGAGGCTCTCTGCCACCCCTGCTTTTTCCAGACTCCTGGGGCCCGCGGTGGGGTAGGTGGGAAGAAAAGCAGAAATGCAGACTGTTTGGCTTTGAGCTCTTTGATTACAACTTCCAGCATACACATGTCCTGTTATTATCCAACATATCATTTCCAACCCTGGCAACTTCTCTCAGGCCCAGCGAGGTTAACCTCTGAATCTCTGTGTCCTCTGAACTGGAGAATATCATATTAGGATGGAAGAGACAATGGAGAACATCTGGTCCAACCCCTCAATGTAGAAATGGGGAAACTCAGGCCTGGAGAGCAGAGACTTGCACCCATCACTCTGTGATTGCTCCATTTTGTACTGGAAAAGCCTGTAAACCTAGGCTATCACTAGAAATAATTTAAAATAATGATGATGCTAACCAATATTTATACCGGAGGGCCGCCCAAATGCCTAGTGGTTTGCTTTGCATACATCAACACATGCCTTTCACAGGTGGTCAAGCTGTATCTTGGTCTGATTTTTCAGTCAAGGTAAAGTCTGTCTTGCACAGATGCTTAGACATGCCCTCTGCCTTGGTGTCTTATTCTCATTTCTTTCTAGATTCCCTTTTGTACTCCTCCAGCCTTGGGTCTAGGTCTCAATGAAGCCTCTTTGCCCTTAATCTTCACCTTGAGAGTGAATGCCTTCTTGTCCTTGCTGATATGGATCTCCTCTCATAAAAGAATTTCGATGCATCCTTTTATCACAAGTCCACCTCCTCCCCAAGAAGGAGGAATTGGAGAAATAAAGGCCACACCCAGGCCATGCAGTAGACAATTTGGCGGTGCCTAGTCCCTCTTCTGAGAAGGCCTCTCCCCATCCTCAGGGGTGACCCTTGCTAGGCACCCAAGTTAGTACTATAAACTCCACCCACCCTAAACACAGTGGACAGTGTTAAGAAAAGTTACCAGAACCAAGCTGGACTATCAGAATTTGGGGAAGACTTCTGGACCTGTGAAGCTTTTTTGGCTAAGTATGTATTGAGCATCAAATGCCTTATAGCAATGCCTTCCTAGAAGTGGAGTGCAAAATGGAAAATTGGTGCCAAGGTTTAATTGAGGGGATGCTCTCAGGAGATCCTGAAATATCCCCAGGAGCCCTAGGGCAGGGATACAGTGGGCCCTGGGGTCAGGCCAGAAGCAGGACAACCTAAGTACTAAAGGAAATTGGGGAGGTGCTCTCACCCCAGCTTTCACTGCTGCCCATCTTATTACTGCTCTGGGTCTCTTCAGACAAGCATTTCTGCCTTCAGTGAGCTAAAATCTTTGTCTGTGACCCATAGCTAACTTGGTTCAGATGCCTTCCTTTCATCCAATTGACTCCAGCCAGAAAGGCAGGGTCCCACTGCACAAACCTGGATGCTCCCACTGTAACCTGTGGATGGAGAGAAAGGGGAGGGGAATCCAAGCAGAAAATATAGCTCCACTAAGCAGAAGGACACATCAGCCTTGAAAGAAAGAGGATATGGAGGTGAGGAACAGGATGAAAGAATAAGGATGGACGTGAGGAACAGGATGGCATCTGCTAAGGGCACAGAATAAGCAAAGGTGTGGCGGCTGGAGGAAGACAAGCCTGGAAGAAGGGAAGGAGTCTTTTATTGGCTCCAGTCTCCGTCCCTTCATTGCTGTGCTAGAATCAGCTTGCAAGAGCTGGTTGTTAAATTTCCAGGAATTTTGATAGCTACTTGTTAAACACAGCCTTCATAAAATTAATTTATATAAACTTATAATTAAACTAGAGGCCCGGTGCAGGAAATTCATGCACTTGGGGCGGAGGGTTTCTCAGTCCAGCCTGTGCCCTCCCACAGTCTGGGAGCCCTCAGGGGATGTCCAACTGACGGCTTAGGCCTAATCCCCATTATATTACCTATTTACCAATATAGTGGAAATAATATATAGATGTGTACCATTACACATAACTTCCCAATTCCACATTCAGTAACATCACACTGGTAATCTGAAATCAGCCATGGTGGGAGAAATCAGCAAAGGCTCCACATTGAGACTTCCCTTCTCCCTGATCCCAGAGCCTGTTGTTTAACATTTCCCAACACACAACTTCCCATTCCTGGGTTCCCTCATTCATCCCTCTACACTGAGTGCCTGTTTATATGTATCTCTCCTTCAGTGGGAGCTCAGAAGAAGAAAAAAGTGGTTCCTTGGTTTTCTAATATATCTTAAAATAAGTCTACATTTATGCTTGAGAAATGTAGACTTATTTTAAGATATATTATGTTTTCAGTGTCATAGAACAGAGGCTTAGCAAATTTTCATTGAGTTAATTAATCAGTAAATGAGGGAAATGGGAGATGAATTTGGGATGCAACAGGAGGACTCAGCAGAGAGTTGTGTTTTGAATTCCAAGAGTTGCCAATTCTAACGTCTTCTGAATCCATGGGCAGGAATGTGTTTGTCCCATTATTTTAATGATAACTTAAGAGTACTGGTTCCATGTGATCACTGTCAGCTCAGCCATAAAAGCCACAGTTGAATTTCCACATCATTGGATCCCTAGCAGGCACGATTCCATACCTGTGCCCCATCAACAAACGCCAGTCAGATGCTGGACAGCATGAGCCTGAGCAAGGTCACTGTTTCTCTTATCCAGCAGCAAATCTCCCCTCCATCCACCTCCCAGCTTAGAATTTAAAGGAAATAGCAAAAGCACCTCAATGCCCTTTCTCCTTCTACCGGGCCTGTCACTGCTGTCCCAAACTGCACACCGGTGGTCCTATGACCGTGGCACTCATAATAGCAACTAAAATTGTAAGTATAACTACGACTTTTTAGGCACTTATATGTTAGCTGCATTATTATTTCAATTAAACTCACAACTATCATCCAGGTTAGGTATAATTATCTTAAAATGTTCAAATAAATAAACAGGTGCAGAAAAGATAAGTAACCCGCTTCAGCCTCCAGAGCTGGGTGAGTGGTAAACTGGGATTTGAACGCAGGTCTGTCACCAAAGCCCTGCTTCTTTCCACAGCAAAAGTGAAAGAAAGTCAAGGGGAAGGGAGGTCTTTTCCATGCCTCCTATTCAGGATCAGGAATCATTTCATTTCATCTGGACAATGTAAAGGCTTAAGGTTAGCCCCTTCCCTGTACACTTGATATACTGCTTTATGACAAGTCACTTTCTCTTTATATGGAAGTTATTTGGAGTTGCTTGAGAAATGTAGACTTATTTTAAGAAAGACCGTAAATGCCTATGCTGTAGAAATAAAAAGTAACTCATAAAACCCCTTGAACACATACACCAAAAAAGATCTTTGAGGCAGTGCTATTTTTGTATTCTTTCAAACTGTACCCACAAAAGGAGTTTATGTTTTCTGTGTTTTTTTTTTTCTTACTATTATTTACTTATTGCTCTTCTGAGTACCAGCTGTGTGCAGGCCCTGCACTTGGGGCTAAGGGCATACAAAGAAGTCAGTCATAGATTCAATCTTTGCAAGGTCTGTGGCCAAGGAAACAGGCATTTACAATAGGGTGGTATGGGAATTAAGATAGAGGAAGATCAGGTGGGGATGGGAGGAGAGGCTGGGGAACACAGGGTCCAAGGAGACTACAAAAAAGGGGATGAGCTAGGCTTTGGGGGACACCTCCCTGTGCCTCGGTTTCTTGATCTGATAGTTGTGTCCACCTCAAATAGTTATGGGAAGATGAAGTTGTCTATGTCAAATGCTTGTTGCAAAGAATGGGGCATACAAAGGACACTGTAAACAGTAGCTGGTATCATTGTGGGTACCCTGTAAGTAAAGGCAAGGAGGTGTTTAAGATGAGTATGTCCTAGAGTATTTGAAGTGCAAGGTACATGGACTGAGTTATGGAAGACAAAACCAGACAGCAAGAAGATAACAGGGCGCCGAAACCGGTTTGGCTCAGTGGATAGAGCGTCGGCCTGTGGACTGAAAGGTCCCAGGTTCGATTCTGGTCAAGGGCATGTATCCTGGTTGCGGGCACAGCCCCAGTGGGGAGTGTGCAGGAGACAGCTGATCAATGTCTCTCTCATTGATGTTTCTAACTCTCTGTCCTTCTCCCTTCCTCTCTGTAAAAAATTAACAAAATATATTTTTAAAAAAAGAAGAAGAAGAAGATAACAGGGCAGCAAGAGGACAACGGGATTCATGGGTGCCTGCTCTGAGCATTATCTCCTTCAAATCTGACAACAAATTCCTCAGACTGAACTTATTCTCACTCCCAGTTCACAAAGAAAATGAGGCTCAGAGAAGTGAATTCACTTGTTTACGTTGCACAACTGGGAAATGGCAGAGCCGAGAACCCAGATTTCATTCCAAAGCCACTGTGTCCCACTCTTTGAAGTGAGGCTGAGAATAGGCCAGACTAAAGGGATGAGGAAGTTGTCAAAGGCTCTCACGCAGGGGACTGACACTGTTGGAAATGGATCAAGAAGGGCACAGGGGCCTGCTGGCCTTGCAGCCCATGCCTGCCAGGGATTTAGCAGGAAGAACTGGCTTTTGTTCTGGTTGAATAAGCCCAGCTGTTTCTGAAAGCCCAGCCCCACTCTTCTGGGCTCAGCAGACCAGAAGGCATTCAGCTGTCTCCACAGGTTACCAGCAGGGTGGGAGGGACAGCACTTTGCACATTGAACTACAGTATATTATCATAACACAGAACAATGGGCTTTTCAATGCAGTGCTGCCATCTCGTGCTCCATGCTGCAGGGAAAACACACAAGCCAGCAAGTCGTTGAGGGTGACTTGACATAAAGGCAGATGTTGGAAGGATAATTCACTGGAACTTATGAGACAGGTGCCCTCTGGCTCTCATTGAGGCAGGACATTCATGCTGAGGCCATTGCAGCAGATCCAGGGATTGGAAAAACTCCTGGTTTTATGAGCCAGATGTAACCTCTCTTAGAAATTGTTACCTCCAATGGGATTTGGAGAAACTAATAAAACAAAACAAAACAAAAAAACAGAACACATACAAAACTACCCATAACTGCTGATTGGATTAAGGTTTTAGTTTAAAGTCGATCTCCCTTCTCCACTTTCCTCCTCTTGCACTTTGCTCCTTCTCATTTCCCTTCTCTCTACTCTATTGTGCTTCTTTTTCATTTTTCTCCACCTCTTCCTCTTCTCCTTTCTCACCATTGTTTCAGCAGTGGCAGCACTTTGCTAGAGTCTAAACAGCCTCACTAGAGGAATTGGGACACCCAAGTTCACTCCCACCTGCCTCTTTCTTACAGGATGATCCTTTTAGCCTCCTGTAGACGAAAGGAGCCACATGCTAACCTGACAAGCTCAGGGGAGGCCTGCGTGGCAGTCTTGCAAACTCAGAGACCTAAAGTAATCACAAAAGATGGTTTGAAAATTAAATATTTAACTACAAACAGGTTATAGTGAGTAGTCATGTCCTAGGCTGATATTTTCCCTGACAGAGGTCAATTTAGATCTTTACTGAGCCCTTTTGCCTTTTTGCCTCTAAGATAACATGTCTGTGAGATGTCTGGGTAACTTGTAACTTCCTTTTTACCCCAGACCCTTCAGGGTACAAATGGCACTGGGACATTCCCTCATTGTTATTGTTATCAAGTTAACTGTCTACTGTTAATTACCTTACAGTATCCTGTATCCATCTCTGTAAAGAAGCACATGTCCATCATTTCCCTTTTTACCCTATCCCAGAGGTTTCCCTGCTTTGCTTTATCCCACCTCCCTAATTTATCACCAATGAATTTCATGTAACTCACCTACTTCCCTTTCCTTTGATTGCAATGTATAAATACAGATGTAACTCTCCATTCTCGAGAGCATTATCTCAATTCATTGAGGTTCTGCTTCCCGGCATATGTTTGTCTCAAACTCACAAAAATTCTTTACAGGTTTCAATGTGGTTTTTTTTTAATACTCCATTGTCTCATCTACAAAATGGGACAGTAGAAGTAAAAATTTCTAAGAGCAATTACATCTGGCTCATAAAACCAGGAGTTCTCCCAGTTTTGGGTGAGACCCTAGGGACCCAGGCTCATACGGGTCGCTGGAACGCACAGAAACTTAGGGAAGCTGTGAGAGGCAGAGGTCTGGAGGTGCACGAGCACCAGGCACAGAGAGGGCTGCAGCGATTACCAAGGGACACAGAACCAGGACCCTCATAGGACAGGGTTGACAGGAAGCCAAGGTCTGTGTGCTCAGCCCTGAGACTTCGCCCCATCCAAACCCAGCACAGAGGCTTTTGCAATTTTGCAAGTCTTGTCTGATAAGGCTGACTCCAGCACAGAAGTTCTCCTGGCATAGACACAGCTGATCCTCACAGCCAATTGGCCTGGAGGTCAATTCCCCACAGTGATACCAACAACAATCAAGACTTACCTACAAGAAGGCTGTACACACAGTCCACAAAGGGGTGCACCAAGAGTGTCCACCTCAGGTAACTTATAGGACAACTAGCACACGAAGCTACTCTACCAACTCAGGGAAGCAGCGAAAATGTGGAGAAAAAAGAACAGATCACAATTGAAAGAAATGGAGGAAAACAAATGACTGGATATAGAGTTCAAAACCACGATTATAAGCTTTTTCAAGAATTTCCTAGAAAAGGTCAATAAATTTAACGAGACCCTCAAGGAAATGAGGAACAATTGTAATAATCTGAACAATAAAGACTTATTAAAGTAAAATAAATAAATAAATAAATAAGAAAAACAAAAACAAAAACAACAGTAGTTCTTCCAGTCCCTGGTTCTGCTACACTGGCCTCAGCATGAATGTCCTGCCGAAGCAGAACCAGAGGGCATCTGTCCCATAAGTTCCAGTAAACTGTCCTTCAAAACATTTCCCTCTAGGTCAAGTCACTCTAGATTACCTCATTTTACATCTGTAATTTGTAAAAAAAAAAAAATGTCTTTAAAAACTCACAGTGCGAGTGCAATCACTTTAGATCTATTTTTTCTCAAATCAAAACCAGCTCTGGTGAGGCTATTTAGACTCTAGCAAAGTGCTGCTCCTGCCCAATGCCTGATTAAGGAGAAGCTCAATGTTTCCTGGTTGGAGGTTTCCTTTCCTTTTGAATGCTCCCAAACTCAGAGGCTGATGTGGCCCCAGCATGGGGATGAGGGGAGAGTCAGCCCACATCCACACCAAGCAGGCAATCTGGAGTTCTGCTTCCTCCCTCTGCACCCCTCTTGCCATTTTGACCCTGACCTCAGACAGATGACCCTAAGACCCAGGCCCCTGGGCAGGTACCAGGTGTCTTCAGGAGCTATCTGTCCAGCAACCTCACTGGCCCAGACAGTGTTCTCAGTTCCTGTCCTCAGTTTCTCACACAGCCATTCTCCAAAGCCCAGCCTGCCAGGGGCTCTGTATCAAAATGCCTCCCCTTAGGGACTCCAAACCTCCCCCCTATCTTGTCTCCAGGTGCCCTACATGTCCCCCTTCAGGAACCAAGGAGCAAACGAAGGAACAACTGTTAGGTAAAGGTGAGTTTCCCCCAAAGGACATTTAATGTCATCTTTTCCTGGAGCTAAAAAAGAAAAACAACCTGTGACCTCTCTGTTCAAGTACACAATTTAATAATCATGGCATAAAATACATCAATACAGTCTGATTTTAGGGGGCCCATGAAAAGCTGTGGAAACCTCCTGTGTCAAGGCCATGGGTTGATAAGCTATGTATTTTATCACCATTCAGACAAATTCCAAGCTTTCTTAGTCTGACAATGGTGGCCACACATGGCCTGGCCTTGCTTTCTCTCCAGCTTCATCTTGTCCCCTCCCACCTCAACCCTGAACCCATGGTCCCCCAGGAGATACTGCTTTTTGTACCCTAGTTCTGCCTCAGGATTGCCCATCTTGACATTATTCCCTTATTTAACTCTTCCCTACCTTTTCAGACTCCGTTTTTGGGGAAGCTCCTTGGCAAAGCATTTCCTGACTCTTCCAGGGGATACCATTTTAGCTGCCCCTCCAGGCTCCCAGAGTCCCCTGCAATGACTCATCATAGCACTTCCTGGACCATCCTGCCAAAACCGGTTCCCCTGTCCTCTTATTCTCCATATCAGACCCTGTTTAATCCCCCTAGAAATGATGGTATTTGTAATGATTTAGTTACCAGGTTGTTTCCTGTTTCCCCCACTTGCCTATGGGCTCCCTGAGGGCAGGCCAGCTTTCTCATTCTTTCCTGCCTATGAAAGGGCCCAGCACAACACCCTGGACAGAGCAGACCTCAACACACACACACACACACACACACACACACACACACACACACCTCTTGAATTGAAATGACACATCACACTGTGTTATATTCATCTGCTTCTGTTTCTAGCCCTACCAGCAAACCCTTCATGGCCAGAGACCAAGTCTTGTTGCTATTATGCTCTCAGTGCCCAGCACAGAACCTGGCACACAAAAGACTAGTCAATGTGGAATAAATGTATAAATGAAGGAATTGGATGAGTACAGAGAAGAACTAACAGGAAGGCAGGATAAACAAATGATCACATAAAGGAATTCCAACTGACCTTTCTGTTACTTTCACTGTTTGAAATAAATATAAGGCTCCTGCCTTGCTTCTGTGCATTTGCACTGCTGAAAAATTATAATGGAGTCGGTCAAGGTTAACCTTTAAAAAACAATCACCACAGAAATCTAATGACTGTAGTAGCCTTTTAATGAATAGGAAAGACATTGATATCAATTTACATTAATTAGTAAGGCTAAGATATCCTCGCAAAATGTCTGCTTCCTTAACCTTCTAGATTTGTATCAAATATCACCTCTTGGGGTTTCCAAGTTTCCTATTTTGAAAAAGTTTGAGTCACTCTAGCAACTCTGAAGTGTGTGTGTGTGTGTGTGTGTGTGTGTGTGTAAGAGAGAGAGAGAGAGAGAGAAAGAGAGAGTTTGTGTGTAGGGAAAACTAGTTTCTACTACTCCTACAGAACTTCACTTCTGACACCAAATACGTGGGTTTCTCCCACATCGACAATTCTATTCAATTCTGACACTATCTACCTGGAAATAGCATCAGAACCCACATGTTCAGGGCCCAGTCCCACAAAATTGGCCCTACCCCCACATCAAAGGCCGATAGCAAGTCCAGGCCTCCAGTACTTCTGACCAAAGAGTTTAAATCAAGCGTTCCCATGACCCATTTCTTGAGTTTCCAAATTTGCTAGAACGGTTCACAGAACTCAGGAAAAGAGTATACTTACTAGGTAACAGTTTATTATAAAGAACAGAGCTCAGGAACAGCCAGTTGGAAGAGCTGCATCAGTAAGGTGTGGAGGTGGGGGTGGCATGGAGCTTCCCTGCCTCTGTGGGTGTGCCACCTCTGTGTGTTCAGCAACCCAGAAGCTCTCTGAACCCCGTAGAGTTCAGGGACTTTTGTGGAGGCTTCATCACATAAGCACAATCTTTTATTAACTCAACCTCCAGTTCTTCTCTCCTTCCCAGAGGATGGGATAGGGCTGAAAGTTCCAAGTTCTAATAATGGCTTGGTCTTTCTGGTGACCAGACCCCACCCTGAGTCTATCAGGAGCCCATCAAGAGTCTCATCAGCAGAACAATAAATGCTCCTATCACCCAAGAAATTCCAAGGACTTCAGGCACTCTGTCAGAAACCGAGGTCAAAGACCAACTATCAGAACATGAAACCCAAAATATATATTTCTTATTATATCACAACATCACAGTGTTTGTTCCATAATAAATGCTCATGGTATTAAAAATACAGTCACTACTTAAATGTCTTTAGCTGTAAGTAAAGTAATCATAATGCCCCAACTTTCCTAGATAGAGCATAGCACTGATAGAAGACAGACAACAACCAAAAACTTTAAACCTGGGACTGCTCGAGGATATTTTGAGTGGGTATGCAGCACACCCACAAGTATTTCTGCTTTTACATAGGTGTGATTCTCATATTTAAACAATTATACAGCAGCTTTTTCTCTCATTATTTAGCAAACATTTTTCTAGGTTACGATATACTCTTTTATATTTCCTCCCAAAAAAGTCATATATCCTTCTGAGCCTCTTTTTTCTCACCTGTAATCTCTTCATCTCCGATGACACCTCTCCCAGAGCCCTTGAGAGGAGGCATTCTAATGAACTGGAGAATGCAGGCTGTGGGGGTCTCACACCCCTTTGTGGAATCCTGGCTCTGCCACTTCCTTGTTATGTTACCTTGGGCAAGTTACTTGTCATCTTTGAGCCTCCATTTTCTCATCTGTAAATTAGAAATAATAGTGTCTTATGCAGAGTTGGTATAAAGATTAAATGGGGTTTTAAATAGTATTTAATCCAATGTTGACACATAGTAGCTCTGAATAAACAATAGCTGGTATTATTGTTGTTCTACTTTGCTTTTCCATAGAATATCATTACTTAACCCTTACCAAATGATGTTCTACTCCAGTGGTCGGCAAACTCATTAGTCAACAGAGCCAAATATCAACAGTACAACAATTAAAATTTTGTTTGAGAGCCAAATTGTTTTATTTTTATTTTTTTAAACATTTATTTTTTATTTTTATTTATTTATTTATTTTTAAATATATTTTATTGATTTTTAACAGATAGGAAGGGATAGGGATAGAGAGAGAGACGCCCCCTACTGGGGATGTGCCCACACCAGGATACATGCCCTTGACCAGAATCGAACCCAGGACCTTTCAGTCCGCAGGCCAACGTTCTATCCACTAAGCCAAACTGGTTTCGGCGAGAGCCAAATTTTTTAAACTTAAACTTCTAACGCCACTTCTTCAAAATAGATTCGCCCAGGCCGTGGTATTTTGTGGAAGAGCCACACTCAAGGGGCTGAAGAGCTGCATGTGGCTCACAAGCCGCGGTTTGCCAACCACTGTTTTATTCCTTACTCTTATTGGTAATTCTGCAAGGTATTTCCTCAGGCATACAGCTTTTTTTTTTCCCTCACCAAATTATCTATCTATCTATCTATCTATCTATCTATCTATCTATCATCGATGGATCGATTTTAGAGAGAGACAGAGGGAGGAAGAGAGAAAGAGATGTGAGAGAGAAACATCGACTGGTTGCCTTGTGTACACATCCTGACTGGGGATCGAACCTGCAACCTTTTGGTGTATGGGATGACATTCCAACCAAGCCACCTAGCTAGAGCCCAAAATTATCTCTTCATGTTAAATTCCCAGGAAGAGCCTCTCTGTGTCTGGGAGCTCTTGGTTCTTCCAGAGCCTCATCTTCAAGAGAACCTCTGATCCCCAAAGAGAATGAATCTCCCCTGCCCCATTTTACCTACAACAAACCATCTCCCTCACAGGCACTCCGTGGTCCTCTCCTTCCTATCCAACTCCTCCACGGACCTAGAGGGGTTTTCTATGGGGCTTGGGGGGAGGAGGAGTGTCTCTTAATGGCTGGCAAAACTGTAATTTGGAACAAGCCAAAGACAGGCAATTAGAATATTTGTCATTCTCTTTGATCCAGCAATTGCATCTCCAGGATGCAAACTGGATATCTAAGATTATCAGGGCAGATTATCACTGCTTAAAGTAAAAACACAGAAATCACATAAATGCGACTGGGGATTATTTAAATAAATTACATAAAACCCATATACTGAATACCATAGAAAGATAAAACTCTTTGTGTAGTAAGATGAGGGCATTCCCAAGCTACATTAATATTTTTAACTGAAAAAAAGCAAGGTGCAAACCAATGTGTAGCATGTGTGAAAAGTCAAAAATAGTGGAAAGAATAGATGTATGTGTTTGCTTGTACTTGTGTAAAACACTGTGAAGGACACATAAAAAACTGTAACATTGGCCACTTCTGGGAGAGTACTGGTAGCTGGTAGTCAGGGACTGAAAGTAGGTTTTTCTGTTCTTACCCTTTGTTGTGTTTGAATTTTAAACCACGTGACTGTGTTCTGTAGTTAAAATAATAACAATAATAGAAACAACACATGGTGAAGACACAAAAATACTGCTATATGTGCTGTTACTAAAAGGATGGCAGAAGAGATTCATCTTCTGGAGAAAACTGCTCCTGTGTTGGGGGGAGAGAGGGGAGAGAAACCC
This sequence comes from Lasiurus cinereus, assembly GCA_011751065.1. Classification (NCBI taxonomy): domain Eukaryota; kingdom Metazoa; phylum Chordata; class Mammalia; order Chiroptera; family Vespertilionidae; genus Lasiurus; species Lasiurus cinereus. The sequence goes on from JAAGEH010000124.1 coordinate 944,252, forward strand.
ACAAAACTTCTGAGGGCCTTTTGGTTGTGTAAAGCCAAAGCTTAGAGCCAATCTGGAAGGAAAGGTTCAAACCATCAGAAAGTAAAGGACGATCTCTTCAGGTGTAAAGGTAATTCTGATTTTAAGTAATTCTCCTCTGGGGTAGACTCCAGGGGCAGAAGTTGGGGGGATTGGGAACTGGGAGGAGAAAAAGGGAACGCGAAGGGCCTAAATAAGAATGAGTAAGGAGAATGGACCTCCAGCCCTGAGATGGCTCTCTATAATGGTGTAAGGCTGAAAGCTTTTAGAACAAGTGGGTTGTCGAGGAGGAGGCCAAATCCTGCTATTATATGTGTGGCAGGATGTGACGGTTCAATTTGCTTTCATATTAAAAACAGTCTGAAGTTGCCTCCCTTTTCTTGCCAACTTAGGGCAATGATTTTTCCTCACCTATTGTGCAGTCTGAAGGTTGCTCCCTATGCTTAATGAAAGAGAAGTCTATTCTTTTTTGGTTTGTTTGTATTAGTTGCTGATGAACCAGGTCCTCGATTTAATAGATCAACTAGGCTGTTAAGAACTAGAGAAGAATAAAGGAACCAGGAGAGAGAAGGAAGTACGATGGAAGAGGCCAGAAAAGGGGAGATTTTCTTAAAGTAGAAGGAATCAGAGAATAGGAAGAGGAGAAGAAAGTGGCCGCAGGTCACCACAAGCACCGCACTGGCATGGAGCCGATCTGGGGCAGTTTACTAAAAAGAAAGAGGACATGAAGCTCAGCTGAGCCAGGTGAATGGTACTAGCAAAGAAGGCTTCGAGGGACACAAGGTACAGGGCAAGAGGTAAGTCACTGCCACAGATCGCTCAGCCATGACCAGAAAGAGAACCTCTTCTTCCCTGTACCAAATTTGTCCATATACATTGTGTCTCTGTAGGCAACTGGTGAATAAATAGGTCACTCCATTAGCTTTGGTAAACTCATTGGATGCCTGCCCAGCTGGAGAGATGCCCATCCATACCATACAATTTCAATAGGAAGCTGCTGTACTATTCCAGGTGATATGTGCCCCAGGGCAAAACCTATAATCCCAGAGCAAGGGAATGGGACCCTGGACCCAGTGGAGTGATGACAAGAAAGCTCTGGGCATCTGTACCTAGTGGGGGAAAGGGAACAAGAAAAGTGGGAGCTGAACTGAACAAGTTCAAATCCTCCTGAGATAGGACAGTGGATAATGACACTGCTGTTACATGTAAATAGGGACAATCTGGATGACAGGGTCTGACAAATTTGACAGTATTACCTCACCTGATTAAACTTTCTGAGGGCTACTCTCCATCTCTAGGGTAAATTCCAAAATTTTCAACTTGGTGCACTAGTTAGGATAGGCTAAGTTAAGCTGCAGTAACAAATTAACCCCCAAAACCACATGGTACATCTGCTCCACATAATCACTCATGGACCCAGGCCAATGGAAGGGCCACCATCAAGGAGCTACACCACTTAGAATGTGTAGCCTACCTGGTCAATGTGGCAATATGTAGGCTCCTAGGAAAGCTAATGGAAAGCTTGCTCTTTTTATACTTTAGCCCAGAACTAACACATGTGACTTCCATTTACAGCACATTGGTAAAACTAGCCATGGGAAATGTGGGGAGTAGTTGGATATTTGGTGAGCAGTAAAAATCTCTGCCATACATAGCACTCAAGAATCTTAGTGATCTGAATCTTCCAAATCTCTAGAGAAATCAAGATGGCAGCATAGGTAAACATCTGAAATTGCTGCCTCGAACCACTTTAAAACTAAAACTAGCCAAAACCGGTTTGGCTCAGTGGATAGAACGCAGCCTGTGGACTGAAGGGTCCCAGGTTCAATTCCGGTCAAGGGCATGTACCTTGGTTGCGGGCACATCCCCAGTGGGGGGTGTGCAGGAGGCAGCTGATCAATGTTTCTCTCTCAGCAATGTTTCTAACTCTCTATCCCTCTCCCTTCCTCTCTGTAAAAAATCAATAAAATATAGTAAAACAAACAAACAAACAAACAAAAAACTACATCTAAAAGACAAAACAGACATCATCCAGAACTACAGGAAGGCTGGCTGAGTGGAAATTCTACAACTAAAAGAGAAGAGAAAAGCACACTGAGATTCAGAGGAGCTGTGGAAGTGAAGTGCAGAGATACTGAGGCGTGCACATGGAAAGGGCTGGCAACTGAGTATGCAGCTGGCTTTTTCAATCCACAGGAAGACACAAGCTCCTGACTGCTCTGAACTCCAGTTCCAGGTGAGACTCTGGGGACCCAGACTCATACAGGGAGAAAATGGACTGTCTGGCAGCAGGTGGAACTCGAGGGCGGCTTTCTCTCAGAGGTGCCTGCAGCTATTACCAAGGGACACTGAGACCCAGGGCCTCTTAGGGCAGGACTAATGGGAAGCCATTGCTGTTTGCTCCACCCTGAGACTCCATCCATCAAAGCTGTGTGCAGAGGCTTTTGCAAATGAATGCCTGGTCCTTTGAAATCTAAACTTACCTAACAAACTGCAGCTGTGTCAGAGAGACCCAGAACATCCAAAAGAAGGCCCAGGGCCCCACAGCAGCTTGCCCTGCTTCACAGCTGGGCCTCATCTGGGCATCTCCAAAACTCAAACAAAGAAGAGGATTCTGCAGATCTCTCTGTAGCTACTGCTGGGTAGCCTCAGGCAGAGGCTAAATTAGCACCTCCTTGGAGATCCAAGAGCCAGTGTACCCAGGGGTCAGAGTAGAACCATCCAGATTACAACTCCTCAGCTCCTCAGGGAACAGACTCAGTGAGCACCAAAGCCCCACTGAAACAAGTCTTACCTCATAAGGGTGTCTTCAGCACAGAAATTCTCCTATCATAGATACAGTTGATCCTTATAGCTAATTGGCCTGGAGGTCAATTCCTCCCAGTGATACCAACAACAAGCAAGGTTTAACTACAACAAAACTGTGCACACAGCCCATAATTGGTGCACCAAGAGTATCCACCTCAGGTAACTGGGAGGGCTGACCCATTGGGCCCTATATGAGACCTAGCACACAAAACCACGCTATCAACTCAGGGAAGCAGCTAAAATGCAGAGACAAAGAAATAGGCCACAAATGAAAGAAATGGAGGAAAGCAAAAGACTGGATATAGAGTTCAAAACCACAGTTATAAGGTTTTTCAAGAATTTTCTAGAAAAGGCCGATAAATTTAGTGAGACCCTTGAGGATACGAAAAAGGACCAACTAGAAATTAAACATATACTGACTGAAATAAAGAATAATATACAGAGCCAAAACTGGTTTGGCTCAGTGGATAGGGTGTCAACCTGCGGACTGAAAGGTCTCAGTTTCAATTCCAGTTAAGGGCATGTACCTTGGTTGTGGGCACATCCCCAGTGAGCGGCGTGCAGGAGGTAGCTGATCTATGTCTCTCTCTCATCGATGTTTCTAACTCTCTATCCCTCTCCCTTCCTCTCTGTAAAAAAATCAATAAAATATATTTTTTTAAAAAGAATAATATACAGAGCCATAACTGGTTTGAATCAGTGGTTAGAATGTCAGCCTGTGGACTGAAGGATCCTGAGTTTGATTCCGGTCAGGGCATGTACCTTGGCTGCAAGCACATCCCCAGTGGGAGCATGCAGGAAGCAGCTGATCAGTGTTTCTCTCTCATTGATGTTTCTAATTTTCTATACCTCTCCCTTCCTCTCGGTAAAAATCAATTAAAAAAATATATATATATTAAAAAGAAGACTATAGAGAGATCAAACAGCAGACTAGAGGATTGCAAGAATCAAGTTAAAGATTTGAAATACAAAGAAGCAAAAACACCCAACCAGAAAAGCAAAATGCAAAAAGAATCCAAAAAAAAAAAAAAAAGAAGATAGTGTAAGGAGCCTCTGGGACAACTTCAAACATCAGAATTATGGAGGGTGCCAGAAGAAGAGAGAAGCAAGATACTGAAAACCTATTTGAAGAAATAATGACTGAAAACTTCCACCACCTGGTGAAAGAAATAGACTTAAAAGTCGAGGAAGCACACAGAACCCTAAACAAAAGAATTCCAAAGAGGACCACACCAAAACACATCATAATTAAAATGCCAAGAGCAAAAGACAAAGAGAGTATATTAAAAGCAGCAAGAGAAAAACAGTTTATTACCTACAAGGGAGCACCCATATGATTGTCAGCTGATTTCTCAACAGGAATGATGCAGGTCAGACAGGAGTGGCAAGAAATATTCAAAGTGATGAACAGCAAGAATATATAACCAAGAATACTCTACCCAGCAAAGCTATCATTCAGAATTGAAGGTCAGATAAAGAGCTTCACAGATAAGAAAAAGCTAAAGGAGTTCATCACTGCCAAACTAGTATTATATGAAATGCTGCAAGGTATTCTTTAAGAAGAGGAAGAAATCAAAACTGGTTTGGCTCAGTGGATAAGAGCGTCAGTCTGCGGACTGAGGGATCCTGGGTTTGATTCCGGTCAAAGGCATGTATCCTGGTTGCAGGCACATCCCCAGTAGGGGGTGTGAAGGAGGCGACTGATTGATGTCTCTCTCCCATCGATGTTTCTGACTCTCTCTCCCTTTCCCTTCCTCTCTGTAAAAAATCAATAAAGTATATTTTTAAAAAAGAAGAGGAAGAAGAAAAAGGTAAAGATAAATATAAAAATTATGAACAACAAATACATATCAATCAACAAGTGAATCTAAAAATCAAGTGAATTAAAAATCTGATGAACAGAATAATCTGGTGAATATAATAGAATCAGGGGCATAGAAAGGGAGTGGACTGACAGTCCTCAAGGGTTAAGGAATGTGGGGGGTGTGGGAAGAGACTGAACAAAAATGGTACACCTATGGATTAGGACAGTGGGAGGGGTAAAGGCATGGGGTGGGGTGGGAACCAGGTGAAAGGGAACTATGGGGGGAAAAAAGAGTAACAATTGTAATAACCTGAACAATAAAGATTTAATTAAAAAAAGAAAAGACTCTTAGTGATCTGGCCCCAGGGTCTCATCCAGCTTCCTGTCTTGCCACTGTACTGCTTCCCAACTCATAATCTCCCTCTGGTCATGGGAGTCATCTTTCAGCTCCCCAGATATGACCTTGAACCACTGCTCTCCCATACCTTTGCTCATACTGGTTCCTGACCTTAAAATGCCTCCTTTCCATCTTCTCCACCTGCCCAAATTCTAAGCCCAGCTCAAATGCCACCTTCTCCAATCCTGGCTCCTCAGGGCCACATCTGTTTTTATATACTACTATTGGCCTGATGCATGAAAGGAAATTAATTAGAAGAAATATTTTAATATTGCTATTTGCCCCTTCTCTGTAATAGAAGTGTCAACCAAATTCACAATCAACAATGACAGATCAAAACACATGGGTGCAACTGGCACCAGCAAAAGCTTTATATGTATCCTGCATGAGGAAGTCAACTTAGCCTTTTATATATCCTATATAAGAAAAGCCTAATATGCTAAGTGCCCAGTCGTCCGGTCATTGTTCAACCAATCAAAGCGTAATATGCTATATAATAAAAGCCTAATACGCTAAGTGTCCAGTCATCCGGCCGTCTATTCAACCAATTAAAGCATAATGTGCTAATGATATGCTAAAGCTGCTCAATCGCTCGTATCATGTGCACTGATCACCAAGGGGCAGATGCTCCGACTGATAAATTAGCTTGCTGCTGGGGTCCAGCTGATCAGAAATGAGTGAGATGGGCTGGACATGCTGTGGAACCCTCCCACAGTCCCTCCCTGGATGGCTAACCTCCTTCATCCCTCCCCGGCTCCAATGCACTGGTGGGGTCCCTCAGCCTGGCCTGTGCCCTCTTGCAATCCAGGACCCCTCTGAGGATGTTGGAGAGCCAGTTTCAGCCAGTTTCCCCTAACCTGCCGGCCTGGCTGAGGCACCCCACTGCTGCATAAATTTGTGTACCAGGCCTCTAGAATAGAATAAACTTGTTTAATTGGACCTGCTTTCTGATTTAACTAAACTTTTTCCAGCCCAATGAAGCACCCTAACTTCTCTTTCAGGTAACTGTCAGCAACACAGCAGTTAAGTATCAACATGAAGCAGATTATTATTGTAGATCATGCAGGGAGAACAAAGGGTAAATTATTTAACTGCAGCAGTGTTTGACTATATTCTGCACTGTGAGAAAACCTGAAGTCGTTTTCAAGGTCCACCATTTCTTACTTTTTTTCAGTTAGGTCAAGTTTCTAAGGTTTCTAAATCTCTGTTTTCTAGCTAATGAAAAGAAAATAGGACTCCACCGAATCTTCTATCTACCTACTCCAAGACTTCTGTGAGGATCAAATGAGATGAGGCAAGGGAAAATGCTTCACAGACATTTGGTTAAAGTATAAAATGTTTCCACCTGGCTATAAAGCAAGTCGAGTTCCTGGGCTGAAGAAACTGCAAGGAGGCTAGTCATTAGGAAGAGGAAGCTGGGTGTTGCTATGTGACGTCATTACTCAGACAGACACTTAGCATATTAACCTTTGTTATATATGTAGACACTTCCATTAGCACTTAGGGCCCATGAGACTGACTTCCTGCCATAGACTCTTTTACAGAGCCTGTCACGTAGTGGGCACTAAATAAATATTTGTCAAATAAATGCTCTACTCTAGAGTTTTTAAAATAATACTTTGTCTGTCTTTGTTCACACCCATCCACCCACCCCCCTATAGGTTGTGTGTTCTGGATGATATAGACTGAATGCTATTCATCTTCACTTCCCCATTACCTTGTGGCACTGGGAATTCTTTCAGTAAATGTTTGGGGAAGAAATGATTAATTTGCCTTCTATTTACTTTTAAGTAGTGACGTAAAAAAAATAATTGCAAATGGGTCTTTTAACAATGAACATCAGCTGTGTGTATATTATAGTTCAATTTAAAAATTTATTCTAAAAAAACAAACAAGAAGCAAAAAAGGGAAGTAAATTGCACAAACACAAAGGCACTTCTGGAAGATGCAATCACTGGTGTGTGACTTTTGTAATAGCTTCTGTAGACAAAAATATTAAAGTGCTTTTGGGCTCAGTAACGTTGGCCAGAGCTAGCTAAAGCAAAAGGAACCCCACAGTTAGAAACACCCTGGCCTCTGGATCAGGGGCAATTAGGGCCTCGAGTGGGGAACACACAAGGCCCTCTTTACTTCTTTCATGTTTCTCTGAGCCTATACTTCATTATTCCCACTCATTGAAAAACAGCTTTTTTCACTTCTTAAAAACAGCCACTTGAACCATCAGCCAACAGCTACCTACTTGTTAATTCTTTTCCAGAGAATAGCAGCCATATCCTCTGACCCAGTTTTAAGACACAGAGAAGGATTCCGATTGGCCCAGTTTGCAAATGTGCCCACCTGGCCCAATCACAAGTGACCAGTGGAAAGTCCCCGGGCATGGCTAGTTTTCACCAAGATCTTTATGGAGGAAGCAGGGGCTGGGAAGAAAAAGCCATTATAGCCCACTAAAATCATGAAGAACCATCCATAATAAAAAAGAAAGAAGAAAAAAGGAAGAAGGTAGCTTCAGAGAGAGATCACATAAATATAAATATATCCTCTGAAAAGAATGAAAGATAAGGTCACATTATTTGGGAAGGAATTAAAATGGCAGGCACCACTTCATACTTATTCTTCCACATCTCCTAAATATCACTCTGCAGGTATTACTACTGCCAACTCTTATCAAGTCTATCTCCTCCATCGCTTGTACAATGGCTTCCTCCTCACCATCTCCATTGCCTCAGACCCTACCTTATCATCTCTGGTCTGGAGTGTTGCAACAATCTCTTAACTGGACTCGGGAACCCCTCCAGTCTAACCTCGTTCTAACCATCCATCACAAGATGGCCTCCAAATGATCTTTCTTACAAACAGGATCCTACCATGCTCCTGTTTAAAACTCTTTAACAGCCACCACCACCTTCCATGCTACTTCTTTTTTTAGATGTATTTTTTATTATTTCAGAGAGGAAGGGAGAGGGAGAGAGAAGTAGAAATATCAATGATGAGAGAGAATCTCCTACACGCCCCAGACTGGGGATCCAGCCCACAACCGGGCATGTGCCCTGACCAGGAATTGAACCATGACCTCCTGGTTCATTTATCAATGCTCAACAACTGAGCAACACTGGCCAGGCACCTTCCAAAGTTCTTAGCATCACTTTCAATGCCTTGTTTGATCTAGCGCCAGCTTCATCTGCTCTCACTCTTTCCTAGACATCAGGACCTCTCCCCTACCCTCCCTACCAGCATTCTATGCTTTCTTGTCTTCCCAAGCATTTGCTATTCCTTTCCCTCCACCTAGGATATACTTCTTTTTTCCATTAGCTCTGTCTGGTGATGCTACTTACCCTTCGAGGTCCAGTTAAACGTCCTCTCTCCCTCTGTGATGCATCCACATTATGTTCATTTTTGGCTGTGTATCTATCTGTCTCCCCTGCTGTGCTCTTTCAGAACAGTAACCATTCTCATTTATCTTTAATCCCTAGTTTCAAGCCTAGGATCTGGTCCACAGTAAAAACCAACAAATGCTTATGGGAGTATGTAATGAAAGGAGGTGCACAGGAGGGAGTGAGAAAAAAAAGGAAAGAAGAAAGAAAGGAAGAAAGGGAGGGAAGGAAAGAGAGAGGGAAGGAGGAAGGGTTGATTCATGGTTCACACAGATACTCAGATCCTAATTCCTGATGTTACCTTCTATGTCAAAGAGATTTCAGATGTGGTTAAGTTAAGAATATTGAGAGGGAGAGTATCCTGGATTATCTAGGCAAACCCTAAATACAATCATAAGATTCCTTTATAATAGGGAGACAAAGGGAAAGTTTACTATGGAAGAGAAGGCCATAAGAAAAAGAGCAGAGAGAGTTTTGAAGATACTATCTTGCTTGTCTTGAAGATGAAGGAGGAGCTATGTGCCAGGGAATGCAAAGATTGAAGCTCTAGAAGGTGGAAAGGGGGAAGAAATAGAATCTTCCCTTGAGCCGCCTGATGGAGCACATCCTGTCAGCATCTTGGTTTCAGCCCAGTGAGATGTCTGACCTAGAACTTTAGGAGACTAATTTGTGTTGTTTTAAGTCCCCAAGTTTGTGGTAATTTGTAGCAACTGGAACCTAATACACCCTCCATAGTGGTAGTACTGCTTTTGCAGTTCCATGAGAAGTACTGGTAGGGCTTTTTTTTTTTTTTTTAACAATGAGGAAATTTTTCTTAGAAGCCTCAGAGTAGACATCCCCTCCTATCTCATTAGCCAGAATGGTGTCACATGGCCATTCCTAAGACAACCACCAGCAAGAATGATCAAAATTCCTCCTAGCCCTTGCCCTGAGGTTGCATCCTTCTTTCCTGACTCACATCAGAATTCTGCCTTCAAGGAAGGAGAGGGGAGTAGCTTTGGGTTGGCCACCAGTGGTGACTATCTCAAAAATCAATTGCAGAAAAAAAAAAACCCTCAATTCAATATATATTTTGTAAGAATTAAAAACTCTTGGACTAGACTCTCTGAGGGGTCATCAGCTGCAGCCACCCAGGCCAGGACTTTTCCCTGTTCAGCCCCATCTGGCTTTGTCTAACTCTCTCCCCCTTTTTCCAAAGCAGACAGGGCCAGTGAGTTCTGGTTGTGAGTCACCAAGGTTAAATAAGGCTCTGTGAGCACATGGGCCTGTCTTCTAGAAAACGGTCCCACTTGTAATACTGACTCAAGTCCTATTAAGGGAATCTTTTCTTCCTGTTTTAGCTTTTCTCTGACATATTATCCTAGAATTTCAGAGTTGCAAAGGCCCTTAGAGGTAGTAGCAATAATCATCATCATATTAACATATAATATTTTATGGTAATTATAACAGCTGCCATTTTTATTGAGCATTTACTATGTTCTAGGCACTTTGTATGTATTATTACATTTAAGCCTTGGGTCTTCTTGATAAGATAGATATTATCATCCTATCTGTAAGATTTTTAAACCTGGGAAAAGAAAAAATGATTTATTTAAGGTAAATGCTGGCACCAGGGTTCAAACTGAGATCTGTGAAGACTCCAGGCTTTTTCTTTTCTTTCTTTTTTTATTTCATTGAATTTTCACAGAGAGGAAGGGAAAGGGATAGAAAGCCAGAAACATCAATGAGAAAGAGACATCAATCAGCTGCCTCCTGCACGCCCCCCACTGGGGATGTGCCCACAACCAAGGTACGTGCCCTTGACCGGAATTGAACCTGGGACCTTTCAGCCCACGGTCCGACGCTCTATCCTGAGCCAAACCGGTTTCGGCGACTCCAGGCCTTTTGTTCTCAAACTCCATGAAGTCCCTAACTTTTCATCCTACAGAAGATATATGATAACGCAAGGTGAGGAGGACGAAGCAGAAGGGGTGCTGGAAGGCTTGAGCATCTTGCTCAGTTCACATGACCCCGGAGTGGCCACACCAATGGCTGCTTCTCTAGTGCAATAAGCAGCTCATATTAGCTTTCCTCTCTCCTCCGAAGGAAGCGAGTATTTACTAATCATCTGTAACTGTGTTTAGAAAGAGAAAAGGGGTTGGTTCTTTTGCAAAATGAGAGCAATGAAAACACTTCTCATTGTGACTGTTAAATTCACAATGTTGAATTTATCTGGCGTTGTTAGAGGATTTTTAGAAAATTGTATTATAACTTGATGAGTGCCTTACAATTTATAAAACTATTTCAAATATTTTCTCTCATGTGATACTTGCTTCAGCTCTGTAAACAGGAAGATATGATTACCCTACTTCACAGTAAGGACACTATGGCCTGAAAAGATTACATTACTTACAGAGCCAGAGTCAAAACCTAGGCCCTGTCCCTTATAGCTTGTTGGCTATAAGGGCCTGACATCCAAGGTCAGGCAAATAATTTCCCTATGAATTTTTTTTTCAAGTTAAAAAATTAATGAAGATTTTAGTTGGCTGAGATGATTTTATTTTTTACCGAGATTTTTGCACTAAATAAATAAATTTAGAGAGTAATGATATCTTTATAATCACAAGTTTTCCCACCCTTTATCCTTTATCCTCTAGTCTCCAACTAGAATCTGAGACCCTTTGCAGTTTTTGCTGAGTTTAATCCTTTACAAATTGCCTTGGTAGCTAATTTGAATAACATCTTCATTTCTGTTATGCTTTTTTCCTAATTGATTATACTGCATTATTTTTATTGCCAGTTAGAAATTTGATACTTGGTTGAGCATTCCTGTTGTTTCCAAGAGCTTTTCAGTTAATTTGCTTCAGTTTTCAGCATAGGATTATACCATCTGCAAAAATAAAAAAACAAAACAAAACCTGTTCTCCTCGTTCCACCATAAGTGCTCTTTCTACCACATGATATTGCATTTTTCCACTACTTTGCATTTTCCAGATGACTAAATAGCTTCTTTAGATGCCAAAATATTTAGAAATATAACTGCCTGAGCTGACAATCTTTCTCAAATGAATTACAATGTGTAGCAAACAGCTGTGGTTTTTGCCTGCACAATACATCTTTCCCCCATCTTTTTTAAAAATATGTTTTTATTCATTTCAAAGAGAGGAAGGGAAAGGAACAAAGAGACAGAAACATCATTGGTGAGAAAGAGATAGAATCATCTATTGGCTGCCTCCTGCATGCCCCCTACCGGGGATTGATCCTGCAACCACAGCATATACCCTGACTGGGAATGGAACTGTGACCTCCTTCCTGGTTCATGGGTCAATGCTCAACCACTGAGCAACACAGGCTGCGCAATCCTCCCTATCTTTTGATAAAAGCCATTCTCTTTCTTTGGAGGAACTATCCCTCCCACACCCATGAGGTCCAGTTAGACTGCCCATCACTTGATCCCATCCACATACCCCTAACCCTGACTCCACTAAAGGCTGACCTAAGGGACTTTTCCAAGAAGTTGTGTCTTGAGAGAAGGGAAACTTGGCCAGAAGCACTCAGGAGTAGTGTCATCTAGAAGGCAGGCTCTAAGGAGATGTCCGCATTTGGGCCTGGGGTGGCCCTGATTTCTGTCCCCCAAAGCCTGATTATTCAAGTGCTCCTTCTATTCCAGGAGTTTCCTAACATTCTTCGATATGTTCTGTTTGCTTCTGTTACAAGTGACCCAGATATCAGTGCCCAAAAGTTGGTTGCAGATATTAGACCCTGCTTTCAACAGAACTGTATCCCTACCAAGAAGATATGTTGAAGTCCTAACGCTGAAAATGTGGACTTATTTGGAAACAGGCTCTTTATAGAAGTAGTTAAGTTAAAAATGAGGTCATGAGAGTGGGCCTTAATCCAATACATGTGGGGTCCTTAAAAGAGGGAAATTCAGACACAGAGACAGACACATAAAAGGGAAGACAATGTGGAGACACATAGCGAAGGCCATCTCAGGACAGAGATGGGAGTGATGCATCTACAAGCCAAAAAACTCATAGAAGTGGCCAGAAGCTAGAAAAGACATGAGGACACGTGGCCCTAGCGACACCTGGATTTCTGGGCTCCAGAATGTGAGACAACAAATCTCTGCTGTTTTAAGCCACCAAATGTGTGGTATTTTGTTATGGCAGGCCTAGGAAACTAACACAGATCCTCAAGGAAATGGAGGCTATGGCAGAAATTGCTGACTGTTCACCAAATCCTTCCTCGCTTTTTTGCCTGTGAGTAGACCTGTGGCCAGGCACACGGCTACCCCACCAAACCATCTTTAGTTAGCCTCCCTTGTGGTTAGGGTGACCATGTATCTGAATTCTCCCCAGGGGAATGAATATAAGTGGGAATAACCTGTGCCACTTCTGGGTCTTCTTCAAAATAGTGTCCTAAATGAATTACAACTTCAAAAAAGCTTTTCTAATTAGCTTTCTTCAATTGAGGATTTGATTCTGGGCTGGCTGAATCTCTGCTACCTTCACCTAGTAATTGCTTGAATATAGGAGGAGTCCTTGGTAAATGATATCAACCTAAGACTCTCATGAATTATCTCAAGAATGGAAAGGAAGAAAATGATGTACCCAAAGTCTCCTGCTGTCCTTCATTACATTCTCCGTAGCAGGAATGTAATTAGGCGGATGAAATATCTTTTACCTTTATAGGGCTCTACATCTTCATGGAGTGTTTTCACATCTAATGCTCCTTTGCTCTTCTGACACTGTGACCTAAAGGAAAGAGGACAGGCATAGAGATCAGGGAGGGTTGGATGGAGTTGCCGCTTTGCTATGCTTTGGCTCTGAAATGCCGATTAACCATGTGTTAGAGGAGGAGAACAGCAACGTTCACTCTTTGCTTTTAATATTAGGACTGTGATTACTCTGCACATAGTAGATACTCATGCAATCTGTTGAATGATGCTATGAAGTTTGCAGGGTAGGGATTCTGAGCCCTGATTTACAGGTGAGGGAAATGAAGTTCATCAGAATGAGGTCAAGAATTGTTCAAGGTCACAGAGCTGGATCTGCATCTTCAAAACCAAATTCATTGTTTCTATCCCCTTAATCCACTGAATAACAGGATTTTCTCAGATTTAAATAATAACACTGTTGGCAAAAGTAGCTTTCATTTATTGAGCATGTAACATGTGTCTGACACTAGACTAAGTAGTTAATATGAACGAATCCTTTTTACAGATAGGAAAGTCAAGAATTCAACAAGGTGAAGTCACTTGTCCAAAAACAAGGTCATTAATAATGGGACAAGCTGATAACATGCTTTCTGATGGGATGCACTAGAAAGGCATGACACCGTCTAAATAGCATTTTGCCCAAAAAATGTATGAACTGATTGAATAATGAGGAGACATTTGACAAACTCAAATTGTGAAATATTTTATAAATAACTGTTCTGGATTCTTCAAAAATGTCAATGTCAGGAAAGACAAAAAAAGGCGGGGAGGAGATGTTCCAGACCAATGGACACTAAAGAGACATGAAATTAAATGTTTCTTATACTTCTGGGTGAAAACTGGAAAGTTATAAAACAACATAATCAGGACAATCAAAGAAATGTAAACATTAACTGTTTTTTAGGTATTACTGCATTAATCATATATTTATTGAATGTGACAATAACGTTATGATTATGTAGAAAAGTATTCTTAGGAGATATGTGCTAATGATTTTAGAGGTAAACAGAAATTATACCAGCAACTTTCAGATGATTCAGAAAAAAAAGGTGTGTGTGTGTGTGTCTACATACAGTACACAGAAATAAAGCAACTATGGCAAAATTAGCAAATCTAGATGAAGGATGTAAGGTTGCTTATTGTACTGTTCTTTCTTTTTAAAAAATATTTTTTTATTGATTTGAGAGAGGAAGGGAGAGGGAGAAACATCAACAATGGGAGAGAATCATTGATTGGCTGTCGCCAGTCGAGCCTATAATCCGGGCATGTGCCCTTGACTGGCATTCAATCTGGGACCCTTCAGTGTGCAGGCCGATGCTCTATCCACTGAGCCAAACCAGTTAGGGCTATTGTACTGTTCTTTCAATTTTTCTCATTATCTGGATTTTTTCAACATATAAGGTTGAGGAAAAAATGGAGGCAAAATAATGCCAATCTCTAAAAAGCAAATTAATGAGGTAACATTAGTAATATGTCTGGCACATAGTAGATGTTCAATAAAACATAGCTCGTATTGGGAGATAACAGTTACCTAAGATCAAATGAGTAAATCTTTGCAAAGCATCATTTATTATTCATTCAACAGACATACAATCAGCAGCACCTCAAATGTGCCAGGTCTGTGCCAGGAACTAAGGACAGAGGGAGGAGAGAGACACATTCTCTTCTTACAGGGAACTCAAACAATAGTGGAAGAAGATATACAAGCCAATGATTACAACACAGACAAATGCTAAAAAAAAAAAAAAAAAAAAAAAAGATGGATTTGGCAAAAGAGAGCAACTGATTGCATCAGGTTAGGACCAAGAATTGGGGCTAGCTGTCCAATTCCTGTTTGTAGTGGTACAGTAGCCATCAGGTTGCATCTGAATTTCTGGGAGCACCTATAAAATCCCAGATAGACCAGGTCACCTTAGAAATTCCGAGTTCCTGCCCCGTTAGAATGATGGACTCCTCTCTGGGATGCCAGAGCCAGGATTCCTGAGCTGGAAACACCCTGCCCAGGCTCCAGCCACACATTTGGCTGTTCCAGGACTAACCCTGGTTTGTCCTGTTCAGGTCTTACCAGGGCTTCCCTCAGCTGTGACCAATGCTAACTGCCCCCATTCCTCATATCCCTTCCTCAGAGTTCTTTACAGAACACTAGAGGCCCAGTGCACAAAATTGGCTCATGGGAAGGGGTGGTGTCCCTCAGTCCAGCTTGCACCCTCTTCAATCTGAGATCCCTCGAGGGATGTCCAACTGCCTCTTTAGGCCCAATCCCACCAGGGCAATCAGAAAGGCAGGCAGACGAGCAGTTGGGAGGCTTGGACATCCCTCTCACAATCCAGGACTGCTGGCTCCCAATTGCTCACCTGCCTGCCTGATTGCCCTAAACACTTCTGCCTGCCAGCCTGATCACCCCCTAACCACTCCCTTGCCAACCTGATTGTTTCCCTACCAGCCTGTTTGCCCCTAACTGCTCTCTTCTGCAGGCTTGGGTCCCCCCCTAACTGCCTTCCCCTGCAGGCCTGGTCACCCTTAACTGTTCTCCCCTGCAGGCTTGGGTTCCCCCTTACTGCCCTCCCCTGCAGGCTTGATCGCCCCCAACTGCCCTCTCTTGCAGGCCTGATCCCTCCTAATTGCTCTCCCCTGCTGGCCTGATTGTCCACAACTGCCCTCCCTTGTAGGCCTGGCCCCTCCTAACTGCCCTCCCCTGCTGGCCATCTTGTGGTGGCCATCTTGTGTCCACATAAGGGGAGGATCTTTGACCACATGGGGCAGCCATCTTGTGTATTGGAATGATGGTCAATCTGCATATTACTCTTTTATTAGATAGGATAGAGGTCTGGTGCCTGGGTGGGGGCCAGCTGGTTTGCCCTGAAGGGTCCCAGATCAGGGGTTCTCTTGGGGCTGGGGTGGCCTAGGCGAGGGGCCTGTGGTGGTTTGCAGGCCAGCCACACCCCACAGCAACCCAAGCGGAGACCCTGGGATCTGGGATTTATATATCTTCTACGATTGAAACTTTGTAGCCTGGAGTGGAGCCAAGCCTTCTGCTCACTCTGTGGTGGCAGCCATTTCTGTTGGGATTTATTTATCTTCTATAATTGAAACTTTGTAGCCTTGAGTGGAGGCTTGGCTCTCTCCATCGCCTGGGAAACCCAAGCCGCCCTCATGCTCGCTCTGTGGCAGCAGCCATTGGTTGGGGTTAATTTGCATACTTACTCCTGATTGGATGGTGGATGTGGCTGGTGGATGTAGCAGAGTGATGGTTAATTTGCATATTACTCTTGTATTACATAGGATTCCCAAGACTCCTGCTATACTCTGAGTTTCTTTTCTTCATAGCTCTCCTTCAACTATAAATAATTCGTTTTTGCCAACTTATTTGTTCTGTATCTAAAGTCCTCATCAGATTGTAAACTCCAGGAGGGCAGAGACAGCCTCTCTCATATTTACACTGGTTTCCCCAACATCTGTGGGATACCCAGTATGCACAAGGACAAGATAAATCTTGTTGAATGAATGAATTGGATTGGAGAGTCCAGGAAATCTCTGTGAGTTCTCAAAGAAGGGAATGGGAATGGAACACATTTTAATAAGTGGCTCTGTGTCAGGCAGTCCACATTCACCATCTTATTGATTCCTTAAAAACATTTTGAGACAGATGTATCATTAGCCCCATTTTGCTAATGAGAAGATAGAATCTGATCTGTCAAGTATCTTGTCAAAGGACTGATAAATGCCAGCAATGGCAGGCTTCAGATCCTAGGTAGTTTCAAAACCAAAGCTCCTCCTCTTGTGAGGAAAAGTGATTGACCTACACCTCTATAGCCCCCTTCAGACCTGCAACAGTATCTATTGCTTTATGACATAGATGTTGGCTGCATTGTTAGAAATCAATCATAAAGGTCATGATGACAGTATGACAACTGTGCCAACTTTGATGAAATGCCTTTGAATAAACCACATTCACAGGCATTATCTTTTTCAATCCTATAATTGGTCTAAAGGATGGTGAATGCCTAACTAATGTCTGGTACACTTTTGTTTGTTTAAAAAAGTAGGATGTCGCCGAGACCGGTTTGGCTCAGTGGATAGAGCATCGGCCTGCGGACTGAAAGGTCCCAGGTTCGATTCCGGTCAGGGGCATGTACCTTGCTTGCGGGCACATCTCCACTGTGGGGCGTGCAAGAGGCGGCTGATCGATGTCTCTCTCTCATCGATGTTTCTGACTCTCTATCCCTCTCCCTTCCTCTCTGTAAAAAATCAATAAAATATATTTAAAAAAAAAAGTGGGATGTCATGTACATTCTCCTCTTGTCTTTCAAACTCATTTGTAGTGGCTTGTTATTGTTTTGCTATGTAGACATGTTAGTCAACTTTATTAAACTTGCATGATTAGTTTTAAAAATCATAGAACTAATTTACTACTCGTGTAGTCCATTTATTTATTTGACCTTTTTTTTTTATGTTTAAGCGCTTGTCTGTTGGTGATGAGGTAGACATTTTTTTTAAGTGACTTAGCTAATTATATCATCTCCAGTGACTGTCTAAGCCAAAGAAGAGCTTACTTCTAATAGATTCCCATCCCTCCACTAGTATTTGGATGAAAAGCAACTCTGGTGGCAGGGGAACTCAAGGAAAGGCTTTATTTATTTCAGAAAGAAGTCAGAAAACCCTGAGGGGGCGTCCCAGGTCTTCCCCTAGAAGTCTAGATGACTTTGGACTGGCCCCTTCCCCACTTGGCATTTTGCTCTGAGTTCAAAGTTCTACTGGGGGGGGGGGAGGAAGAGGCAAAGTGACCGCTGACACTGATGATTATTCTTCTAAAAGAGTCCTGCCAAGACCAGTTTGGCTCAGTAGATAGAGCGTCGGCCTGCGGACTGAAAGGTCCTGGGTTCGATTCCAGTCAAGGGCATGTATCCTGGTTGCGGGCACATCCCCAGTAGGGGGCGTGCAGGAGGCGGCTAATTTATGTCTCTCTCTCATCGATGTTTCTGACTTTCTATCCCTCTCCCTTCCTCTCTGTAAAGAATCAATAAAATATAAAAAAAAATAAAAAATAAAAGAGTCCTAAAGAATCATTGGGGTAAGAATAAATACTATTTTAACTATCTGAGTGGCAAGTATTGAAAAGATAGATACTATTCATTGTTGGCAAAGATATAGGGAAATAAAGTTGCCTAAGCTGGTTACTGATGGAAGTGTAAATTGATTCCACCTTTTGAAGGGCAATTTGGTCACATCTTTGTATAATACACTAATTCTTGGACCCACCTATTCCACTTCGAATTCTGAGAAATGGAAAATGATATAAAAATATTCATTGCAATCTTCATCATAGAAAAACATTGGGAACAACCCAAATGTCCATCAGTGGAAAGACAGAAACATAAATAATGATATAAGATAGTAGTTAGGGCTTTGAATTTGGGCTTCCCCTCTTGTAGCTAGGTGACATTGGGCAAGTCATTTCGCCTCTGCATTTTTTCATCCATAAAAATGGAATGATAATAGGGTCTACCTCCCAGCCTTGTTGTGATGATTAAATAACATTCATCAATTACTTACAAAAGTGCCTGCTATACAGCAAACAACCCCAAAATATTAGCTATGGTAGCTTATATACATTCGGGAGAAAAACTGTGTAAGTTTGTTGAGTGTCCTCCCAATTAAATTTTGGGTGTTACCTTTGGGGATTACCTGCTTCTCTAGGGGCCTGAGTTTTTCACTATCTTTTAAAAAAAACATTTTTATTGACTTGAGAGAGAGAGAGAGAGAGAGAGAGAAACATCAATGATGAGAGAGAATCACTGATTAGCTGCCTCCTGTATGCCCCCCACTAGGGATTGAGCCCGAAACCCAGGCATGTGCCCTGGACCAGAATCTAACCCCAGACCTATTAGTCCAAAGGCCAACACTCTTTCACTGAGCCAAACCAGCTAGGGCTTGTCTTTCACTATCTTTGACTAGGCTATTTCACAACCCTATAAACTGTAGAAAAATGATAATAATGCAAATTATTCTTACTCATAGAAATACAAATTGATTTTGTCTGTAAATGTACTATTTAAGAGATTATTCTAAACATCAGTTTATTGTGCTAAAGTTAGTTATCAATTTTAGATCTATTAGAAAATGTATTTCTGCAATCTTGATTATATGTATGTATCACTGTGTGTATGTTAATCAGATTCTCCTTTGAACTGGTTTTACTATATGACTGGTTCATTCTGCAGAAGACTAATGGGAGGACCTAGGGCTATGGAAGTTCTCACACTCTATGAGAATTAGAATCTTGAAAACCTTACAGGCCAAACCTTACAAGAAGAACTCTGTTTATAATAAAGCCCTATCACTCTAACTTCCTCTTTCCTTAACTTTCTTTTCCCTTCTATGACTATCCCTCCACCTAGGCCTAAAAGCCAGAGTGGGTAGGTACATGGCTAGCCCTATCTGCATACACTGGGTTGCAGCAACCCCTTCTTTTTCCAAAATAAATCCTTTTTGGTGACAAAACATCTAGTCAATATTACTTTTCAGTCGACAATTCATTAATTACTAAGTTAAGAAAACTTTGACAAATGTTCACTTTTTATTTTCATAAGTCACAATTTGAACTTTTAAAAAATTATAATAGTATTTATAGTATGGTCCTATCTTCATTATAAAGACACTAGAGGCCCAGTGTACAACATCTGTGCAATTGGGGGGAGGGGAGGGCCTTCAGCCCAGCCTGCACCCTCTCGAAGGCCCAGAGCAATAGGCAGTCGGACATCCTTAGCGCTGCCCTGAAGGTGGGAGAGGCTCATCAGCTGGGAGCCTGGCTTGTGGCTGAGGGGCACTCCCCCAGTGGAAGCATACTGACCACCAGGGGGCAGCTCCTGCATTGATAGCAACTGATTGTTCCGCCATTTGGTTGATTTGCACATTAGCTTTTTATTATATAGGAGGAGGGTATGTCTTTATACAGGTAGTGCAAAAGTAGGTTTACAGTTGTTCCTATGGAAAATAATAACACAAGAATAAACTCTGTTTCATGTACTTACAACTATAAACCTATTTCTGCCCACCCTGCATATCTTAGAGAAAGACTAGGAGTATGAACACAAAAATGTTTATGAAAGATCACTCAGACAGGGGTAGGTAGATAATATTTTCAATGGACTTTTACTCTTCTTCATATATTTCTATATTGTCCAAATATTTTTGCTGAACATCTGTTTCCTAGCAAGTTTTTTAATACATATTTTTATTTATATCAGACAGGAAGAAAGAAGGAGAGATAGAAACATCAATGATTAGAAAAAATCAATCGGCTGCCTCTGGCACTCACCCTACTGGGGGTTGAGCTCACAACCCCGGCATGTGCCCTTGACTGGAATCGAACCCAGAACCCTTCAGTCCACAGGCCAATGCTCTATCCACTGAACCAAGCCAGGTAGGGCTCTGGCAAGTTTTAAAAGCACCTATCTTCCTTTTTAAAAGACAAGACAGAAAACTGCTGAAACCAGTCATTTGGGATGAGAGGAGTGTTAAGAGGGATTAAGTACAAGCAGCTTCCTTAACCTATAGGGCTTTTTGGCTGATTATTTACATGAGAAGACCCATTGGGAAGCCAGGAGGCCAGCTCAATTCCCAGCAGACCTGTTTTTTCCTGACATGGGATGCCACAGGCATAAAACAATGTGAAATGGCAAAGCATCAAAGTCCTCCCTGTGGCTGGGCTAGGTATAGTCAAGTCTGAGAGCTGGACCGCAGTTCTGGCTCTTTCAGCCTCTTAGATCTTGAGCTGGTCAATTAATTCAGGCTCAAGCCACAGGCCACAAAATGTCAGCTCTAGAAAAGACTCGTCTAAATCCATGATCGGCAAACTGCGGCTCTCGAGCCACATGCAGCTCTTTGGCCCCTTGAGTGTGGTTCTTCCACAAAATACCACGGCCTGGGCGAGTCTATTTTGAAGAAGTGGCATTAGAAAAAGTTTAAGTTTAAAAAATTTGGCCCTCAAAAGAAATTTCAATGTTTGTACTGTTGATACTTGGCTCTGTTGACTAATGAGTTTGCCGACCACTGGTCTAAACCAATCCCTTCTTTTTTTTCTTTTTTCAATAATTTTTTATTGTTTAAAGTATTACAGATAGTAGTACATATATCTCCTTTTCTTTCCCCATGGACTTTCCAATTCCTTCTTTCTACTGATGGTTAAACGGAACCCAGAGAGGTCACACTGAAATTAGGGCTCACTCTAGCACAGTGGTTCTCAACCTTCCTAAGGCCGCGACCCTTGCATACAGTTCCTCATGTGGTGGTGATCCCCAACCATGAAATTTTACTACTGTTAATGCATCGTGATGTAAATATCTGCATTTTCCGATGGTCTTAGGCGACCCCTGTGAAAGGGTCGTTCCACCTCCAAAGGGGTCGCAACCCACAGGTTGAGAACCGCTGTTCTAGCACCAGAATCCATATATCTAGCTAGAGTCCTGGCCCCATGTGCTTTCACCTCACTTTACTGGAATGATTGTGAAGATTCTCAGATGCCAAGCCAAGGAGACTGGCCCAAGAAAAACTGGCATGTTTGAAAAGAAGACACCAAGGCCAAGGTCAGAACCATGCTTTAGGAAGAGTTTTCTCTCTGAGCAGGGAGGAGCAAACCCCTCCCTGTTGGTAGGCTGCTCTTAGGACCTAACGCTCTGCCAGGTCTTTAATGGACCGAAAGGATCACTTTGGCAAAGCTGTCATTTAATTGCATTTAAGGAAAAAACTGGCTGCTCTGTTTTTGTTTCAGAGAAAAGTGCCAGTGATTTTTATTATGCAAAGAGAGATGGAACCCCTCACCTCCCCAAAATGGAGAAATTTAGGACAATAAGGCAGCATAAGGGAAAGGCTACACTCCTGGTGAGTCTGGAGTATTTAGATGTTAACTGGCTTTTCTGGGGGATAAGGGGTCCCTGCCAGGAACTGAGGAGAGAGGTGATCCCTGGGGACTGAAGAGGCCAGGCCAGGCAACGGATTCTGGCATCCTGTCTTAAGTTCCCTAGCATTGAGGCCCCAAACCTACAGTTTTTTTTGTGGTTTTTTTTCCCATTTTAATGAACTAACCATACTATTGTTGACTTATACTGTTCCGTAAATCTACTCACTTTTAATAACTTAAATATATTTTTATAGAGCATTTATATGGGAAACTAACATTGTTTCCATAAAAGCAAATACAAGGAAAACAAAACAATGTCATTAAGTTCCAGCTAGATACTGTCTCCTGTTCATTCTGTGTTAGAAAGGGAAAGTGGTAGCTTAGAGCACTTTTCAAAGGGTATTAGAAAAACACCCGAGGCTTTCCTCCATTGAATCAGAAGGAATGGAAGATAACTGAAAATAGAATACTATCTCACTATGTGGTTCAGTTACTTTAATGCTTTTGTGTGAAACAGCTTAAATGAGCTGTGGTTTCACCATTGATAACTAGCCAAAGGCTGGAAAAGGCTTTGGGCCTGGCTCTCCCGCCCATTAGCTGAGTGAACTTGGGGAAGTTCTTCAACCTCTTTCAGCCTCTGAGTCCTCACCTGCTAAAGGGAAACGCTGACAGGACCTACCCACCAGGCTTCTCTGAGAGGATATGATGAGGGGGAGGATAATGATGCCATCAGGAAGGCTCTGGTAAAATACTTAAGCTGAACCTTCTGGTATTAGGTGTGCTTTGGGGAACTGAGACGGGAGTCTGGGTAAAGAGGAACAGAGAGAGCAGACAGCCCCTCTGAAGAGCGGCCTGGTCAATAGATGTTAGCTTCCGTCGGGATGGTTTTTATGGAAAATGGAAACATTGCCCAGATTCTCAGAAATATCAAGGAAATGAAACTGAATAAATATATTGGACTTCCCGTTGACAATGCTGGTTGAGTATTATAGTGAAGGGTGTTAAATAAAAATTCAACCGAGTAAATGTAAACATCTATTTGGCTTTATTCAATGATTCATGAATCAGATAGCATCCCATTTGGCAAATAGAAAGGAGCTCCGAAGAGGTACAGAAAAGGAAAGGTTTTTAAAGGCAGAAAGGTGTGTGCGTGTTGGGGGGGGAACGCGGGGGGGGGGGCAGGAGGGAACTCAAAACAAGAGAAAGGATTATTTCAGGCAAGATAAAGGGGGTCTATCAGATGAATTATTTCACTAGTGCTGACCAGGAAATTCCAGACTGGCCAGTTAAGATTATATTCCTGGGGGAGGTTGAAACTACAATTAGGCTAGGTATTAAGTCTCGGTTTGGTGACGTGGACTTAGCATAAGTGACTCCATTTGGGGCCCGTTGTCTTTTTTTGAACAAGGATATCATCTCTAATTGATCACTTGAGGACTGGAGGAGATGAGTATTATAATTATTGTTCTCCATTTTACACTGAAGAAAGATGAGGCCCTGTGATATTAGGTGACTGCTACAAAACTCAGTAGTGGGTTTATATTCCATACCTTGATTCCTTTCAATATTTAAACAAATGCTCTGAACATACTTAGCCATAGCTAAACTCTGGGTCTGAGCAAGGGCAGATGAATACACATTTAAATAATGAGGAGGAGGATTTGCAAAAAAAGTCTGGACACTATAATGTTATTTAGGTAAAAGAAAAATCAACTTCATCTTTATGTATGTTCACCATGTTTGCAAAGGCTAGAAACAGTCTGGTAGCGGTAGTAACAGTTGGATGGAGTGGGGTGGGGAAAGGATGACTTCATCTAAGTTTACCTGTATTGTTGGAGGCAGTAACAACAAGTTTCTATGTTACTTGGTTTACTAACATTTTTTAGAGAAATGAGTGTTATGGGCTAAATTATACCACCCAAAATTCATGTTGAAGTCCTATTCCCAATATCTCAGAATATGACTGTATTTGGAGACAGGATCTTTAAAGAGGAAATTCAGCTAAAATAAGGTGGGTGGACCTAATCTAATATGAGTGGTGTCTTTAGAGAAAGAGGAAATGCAGGACACACAGGGAGAAAGATTGAGCTCCACTCCAAATACAGCATGGGCCAGGGAGAAGGGTGGAGTCAGTGGATGGAAAATTACTAAAAGAATACATCATAGGTAAAGGGGAGTTCTTGCTAGATTGACCTAACAGGATTTTTGCTAAAGACAGACATCTTTTTTAAAAAAAGGATGAAGAACCTGATTGGATACCGAGGATGATCGGATATCAAGGGTCAAGGGTTTGGGTTTAAACTGACTTAGAAGAATTCTTGCTGAAATTCGTTTTTACAAGGAAGTGCACAGTTCCCCAGAAGAATCTTAGAGTTTGTTCAAGCAAAAAATCTTTGTCACAGCCCTGACAAAACTACTACAATGACCAACGTAAAGTTCCTGAGAAGCAGTGACTAGTAAAACCTCTCTGTGAAACCCGGAAAACCAGAGTGTTGCAAAATGCAGAAGCAAGGTACTGTGGAACCCTGTGGGAGACTCTATAATGCCTGGCAGGGTTCAGAGAGGAAGGTGGCTTTTGAACTGGGCCTGGAGTGAGCAGCAGAGAAAACAGGGAGTGGGTTGTTGGGGGTGGAGAGTTGGGGAAATGGAGACTGTTTCTGAAGAAAACTCATAAGCCTGGCAGTGCAGGTCTGTTCCAGGTCAGGTTCAGACAGGGGAGCTACACCTGAGCACAGGCTCCACTAGGGGGTGTGGGGGAGGGAGATGTAGCTGGTAGTGTTCATTATAAGGATGCTATTGCTGACAGCTACTCGCCATCATGGAGGGCATAATATTACCATCTTTGCTTTATAGAAAGACTACCCTGATAGTCCATGAAGCCAGGGTTGAAAAGTGATGGCCTAAGGGCCTTTCAGGTCCACAGAAATTTTTTTAAAAATATATTTTATTGATTTTTTACAGAGAGGAAGGAAGAGGAATAGAGAGTCAGAAACATCGATGAGAGAGAGACATCGATCAGCCGCCTCCTGTACGCCCCCAACTGGGAATGTGCCTGCAACCAGGATACATGCCCTTGACCAGAATCGAACCTGGGACCTTTCCATCCGAAGGCCGATGCTCTATCCAAACCGATTTCGGCCATAGAAATGTTTTGATTCATTATAATAAATTATAAAATGAATTCAAACAATGTATTTTATTAATAATTTATTAATGGAATTAGAATTCATATAATATATTGTTTATAATAATAAATGCATTAACTTTATGTAATCAACAAAATAAATCAATATAATTATTAATATACCTTATATGTAAATAAAATATTAATAAATTGGAAGAGCTCATTAAATTTTTTTTAAATATCTTTTTAAAAATATATTTTTATTGATTTTAGAGAGTAAGGAAGAAGGAGAGAAAGAGAAACATTGATGATGAGAGAGAATCATTGATCGGTTGCCTCCTGCACATCCCCTACTGGGGATTGAGCCCACAACCCAGGCACGTGCCCTTGACTGGAATCAAACCCGGGACCTTTTAGTCCGAAGGCTGACGCTCTATCCACTGAACCAAACCGGCTAGGGCTAAAAAAAAAATCTTTTAACAATTGTTGTGGGTTGTCTTGTGCTGCTCCCCTTAACATCTCCTCCCCCATGAAATGTTGAAGTCCTAATCCTTGGTACCTGTGAATTCAACCTTATTTGGAAAAAGGGTCTTTGTAGAGAGAATTAAGATATAAATACTGAAATAGAATGGGGCCTATCCGATAGGCCATTAATCCTATATCAATAATGTCCTTATAAGAAGAGAAGGGACAAGAACACACAAGAGGGAGGATGCCATGTGGCTGATGATAGAGGAAGGGATTGCAATGATGCAGCTGTAAACCAAGGAACACAGATTGATAGCCACCGGCAGAAGGTAGAAGAGGCAAGGAAGGATTCTCCCCATCCTCAGAGGGTACAGGGCCCTGTCCACACCTTGATTTCAGATTTCTAACTTCTAGAACCATGGAGAATACATTTCTGTTGTTTTGATCTACCAAGTTTGTGGTTCTTCCTTACAGCAGCTGTTGGAAACTAACGCATGGAACCTATATGCCTTCCTGGCAGCAATTGGCTGGAGCCCAGCAAGAGCACCCCTTGAGCTGAGTCTCCAGCCACATGGCCTTGCTCATTTCCTCCCAAGGTGCAGACACCATTGCAGTAGTCCACGGGGGAAAAGACCTAAGATCTCAACTATTGCAAAGAGGAGTGGAAAGTTGTGAAGAGCTTTCTTTACCTCATGGAAAAGGATTCAATAATACTTATTATACACAAGGGGCCCAGTGCATGAATTCCTGCCCCTTAAAAGGAACTGTGGGCCGCTCAGGGGCGGGTCTTGGCTCATCCTTTGCGCCCCCGCCCAGCCCCTCCTGCTATGGCCTCTTGGTCCCCTGTCTGCTGGCAGCCAGCTCCCACCACTGTTGCTCTCACATGCTTAAGACACCAGTCCCACTTGCACCCACTGATGGTGTGAAACCATTATGGCTGGCGCCAGCAGTGGGTACAAACAGGGCTGGTGCTGTCAGCACGTGGGAACAGTGGCTGCTCCCCTATCGCCCCTCAGGAGCAGGTGGAGAAGCCCTCAGGAGTGATCAGGACCAGCAGCTGCTGCTCACACTTGCTGACAGCACTCAGGGATCGGGACCAGTGTGCAGTGCAAGCAGCAGCTCTGGTGCCGTCAGCAGGTATGATGGAAGCTGTTGGCCCCAAACACTCCTCAGGAGCAGGGGTAAGTGGAGAAGCCCTGAGGGGCGATCGGGTCTGGCAGCTGCTGCTTGCACCTGCTGACAATGCCAAGAGATCAGGGCCGGCACCAGGCACCAGCAGCAGGTGGGACCACAGCACACAGGAGCAAAGAATTTTCAGTAACCAGAGGCTCACCCTGATGACAGAGACCAGTACCCCACCTTGGTCTGGAGCGCCCTTCTCTTCCACCCCGCCTCTCACCTGCTCCACCATCCCACCACAGCCGATGCCCACCATGTTCTGCATGCACCCCCTGGTGATCAGTGCATGTCATAGTGAACAGTTGTTTGGTTATTCTGCTGTTTGGTCTGTTTGCATATTCGAGTTTTATATATATAGATTGTATATCATTACCATGAGCAAGTTTCTTTGCTGAGGTTGTGCCATCCATAATGATATGCAAAATCACTCTATAAATGTGAGCACAAGCTCGGAAAGGTTACATGACCTAGATAAGAACTAACATCTATACCTTGCCTCCTAGGTGCCAGGCGCTGAGCTGAGCACTTTATATATAAGCTCATTAGATCCTCACAACACCCTTTGAGGTAGATACTATTAATATCCCCGATTTCTACCCTTTTCCCCATTGAGATGAGAAAACTGAGGGACAAGAAGTCAAGTAACTTACTCAAGTTAGTCACTGCTAAAGCTGGATGATAAATACAGCAGCCTGTGTTTTTTCTGGATGCAAAGTCCTTCTCTAAAAGAAGGCACATGCTTGGTTAAAGGACTTATTTTTCATTCATTCATTCATTCATTCATTCATTCATTGCTAATGCTCTTTTGCAATGCATTTCTAAGAAGGCAGCTGTGTGTAGCTGAGAACACAGGCTCAAGTGCTCAGAGACTTCAGTGTCCCTCATCTGTGAAACGTGGGGGCTCTATTGGACAATCTTAAAAGTCCTTTCTTGCACCAAGAGCCTGTAATTCTGCGATTCCCTGGCTTTGGGAGTAAGTTACCATTTATTAATACAATAGCTCAAAATGCTAACTCATGTGCCAATATCTCAGCAAATGACAGAACCCAGGATTTTAATCCAAGCCCACTCCACTTCAAAAGCTTCTCTTCTTTCTGGGTCAGGTAAAGAGAGGAACTAAAATATGGACTGAGGAAATAGTGCTGTGGAACCAGATTTGCGTGAGCAACACACTGGGACCAGTGACCAGGGCCAGAACTTCTGCTGAGGAGCTGGCCCGGTGTGGGCCTGTTACACCCCCTTGTGGAGCACATCAGAAATGCTCGGCTCTGCCAGTTTTTTCATTTTGATACCAGACTAGATGAACGGGGAAGCAGGAAGTGGTTTTCTCGGTTTTGAAAACCACTGCCCCTAGCTATTGTCAGTTCTCAGTGAATCAAGCTACCCTGTGTTCAGTTATTGATGAAATACATTAGTTTTGTTCGTTTGTTTCTATTTTTACATCTCAAACCAGGTATAGAGCAGGGAACCCAACACAAATGACACCTTTCTTTCGGTGGGGGACACCAGACATTAAACCTGTAACATCCAGAATAAATATAAAACAAGAAAGAATTCTTCTTCCTTCACACTACCTTTGCTCCTTAACTTTCTCTTTAATAAATGGAGGGGAAAAGGATCTTTGGCAAGACCAAAGATGAGAGATAAAGACTTTTAAGCATAATAATTCATTTAAAATTAATTCAGATAAAATTATTTCTATCTGTTCTCAAAAGTTTCATTTGTCTCACAGATGCTGTGTTCTGGGTATCCTAAAATATTTCAGTTTTAAATATATTTAAAACACATACACACACAAAGTTTCATTTGTCTCACAGATGCTGTGTTCTGGGTACTCTAAAATATTTAAATCCTCATCCCTACAGAGGAAGGAGATAGCCCTGAGGTTTTGCCACCCCAAAATATATGCCTTTGGGGGATAGTTCTTATTTTAAGCTGGTTATTTTTAAGAAAGAAAAGACTCAGGAAACACCGTTGACCTCCCCCTCACAGCCTGTAAGATTTTTAGATAGAGGATCTGCCCCAGGAAGGAAGCTATCATCATAGAGAACTACAGTTTAATACGATCTAAAGTGTGATAGACAAGGAGGAATCTAGTGAGGCCCCTTTTATCAAAGCCCTCTGTGTGTCCCATCATTAAAGCTAGCCCAGCAAACATTTATTTTCATCTCCATGTGAATTGCCTTCCTCCCCTTTGAAGTCTCAAACCACAATCCCCTTTCTCCTTAGCTCAATATGACAGATAAGCCTCAAGTGTCTAATTTGTCTTGGGGCCCTGTATTCTTATGGAACCTCCATATGTACATAGGTAATTACATTTGGTTATTTTATCCTGTTAAATTGTCTAATGTAAATTTGATTACTTGACTAGATGAACTAAATGGGAAAATTCTCCCTGTCCCCTCCCCCTCAGAGAAACCAGGAACAATGTTCAGAATCAACCTTGAAGGCCATAGGGGCCTCCTCCAGGAGGTAGCTGAAACCCTGGCAGGAGAGCAGAGGGATGAAAATGAGAATTAGGGGCTTCAGTGAAGTGGGATATTATATAAATTTCTAACCTTCACAACAATCTAATAAACTAAGGGCCACCATTCCCATTTTATAGATGTCCATTGACCCTTCCTGCCTGCCAATATGAGGGCCTGAGGACAATAGGGAGGAGCTCCAGGGGACAGGAGAGAGAGGCCCAAATTCAAGCATGGTCATTGGTCAGTGATGAGTGAATTGCTGATGTCTAATGAGTGAACACCCTATTCCCTGTGATGTATGACCACTAAATAGCCTCTCCTGGGTGGATCTCACAACTTTCTTATCAGAAAACACAAAACATTAAAGACCCTAGGAGTAGAGAGAACCTAAAGATTCCCTTATCCAGCTGATTTTAAAGTTTTTGAACAAGAGTTCCATCTATAAAACCCTTCAAGAAATTAAGTGCTATGTGGTTGTTCTTTGAGGGGGAGGACATTGGAAGAGGACTGAGGGGGAATAGAACCTCCCTGGTAGACTCTGCAGTCCCTTCATCTGAAAATCATTGGACTGGATTGCTCTCTTAGATCATATAACCTCTCCACATTACAGATCAGAAAAATGAGGCCCAGAGAGAGGAGGTGACCTACCCAAGGACACACAACTGGTTTCAGATGCGTTGAGCCAAGCCCTCATTCTCAATTCAGTACTGTGTTTACCCCATTTCTATTTCGTTCTCATCCTCAATTCATTAGCAACATTTATACCTGGAAGTACTGTATTTTTTTAAAATACCAGCCCATCAAAATGTCATCATCAACTTACCCAGTGGCTAAAGTATTTACAGTGTGAGCCAGATCACTCAAGGGTTGAAGACACTGTAATACTTGTTTTTTAAACATTAGCTACTCTATTTTATTTAGAACATCTCTTTTTATTTTGTTTTAAAATTAGCAGTTGCAACTCCAAAGCATATGGAGT
Source organism: Lasiurus cinereus (assembly GCA_011751065.1). NCBI lineage: Eukaryota > Metazoa > Chordata > Mammalia > Chiroptera > Vespertilionidae > Lasiurus > Lasiurus cinereus. The sequence continues at coordinate 974,466 of JAAGEH010000124.1, forward strand.
GTACCATTCTCTAGCTGTGTGACCCTGAGCAAGCAACTTTAACTCTTCGTTATCGCATCTGTGAAGTGGAATTAATAACACTCCCTACTTTGCCATGCAATTGTGAAGACTGACTGAAGTAAAGGGCTGAACACGGTACTGGGTTATGTGCTAATAAGCTCAACAAATCCTTTCTGTGGGCAGAGAGAGGGAGAAATACTCTATAAAAACCTTTATTGCCCTAACAAATTTGGCTCAGTAGATAGAATGGCAGACTGAAAGGTCCCAGATTCGATTCTGGTCAAGGTCATGTACCTTGGTAGCGGGCACATCCCCAGTAGGAGGTGTGCAGGAGGCAGCTGATCAATGTTTCTCTCTCATCGAAGTTTCTAACTTTCTCTCCCTCTCCCTTCCTCTCTGTAAAAAATCAATAAAATATATTTAAAACACATACACACAAACACAAAAAAAACCCTTTATTATCTCTTCTCATGAAATCACACTAGTAATGAGACCCCCTCATGGGAGTGTAATACTTCCCATTTACAAACCATATTCAGACCTGTGATCTCATCTGCATTATACTTATCTCTTCTCTGTGAAGCTCACAGGACAAGTACTACTATCTCCATTTCACAGAGTAGAAAGCTGAGGCTCAGAGAAGGCTCAGGTCAGTCAGCTAATAAACAGCTCTCCGTGGCTGGCAGGCCCTTTGGAAGTGAGTGTGTCTGGATGGGGAGGGAGTCCACTGTGGTAGACTGGACTACTCTCCCTATTTCACCTCCCCAGAAGAGAATTATGTGCCACAATTCTGCTGGCATGAGGCTATAAGACTTGCTTTGGCCAATGGAATATTAGCAGAAGTGATGTGGGTTCACATTGGTATACAAGCTGAAGACTCGGCATGGTTTTCACCATGTCTCTTTTCCTTCTGCCACAAAATCTGGCAATTGTTCACAGAGAGAGAAAGAGTGCTTCATCAGTGTGGGTCCTAGAATAGGACATAGTTGACCCATCATGGAGTTAGGGTTGAGTAAGAAGTAAACCTTTGTGGTTGTAAGCCACTGAGACTTTGGGGTCATTTGTTACACAGCAAAATCTAGCCTCTCCTAACGAATACGTCTATAAAGGCAATATCCTATCCAGGAAACAGGGAGAAGTGATGCCATACTCTTGATATTGATTGGCCTATGGTGTGTGTGTGTGTGTGTGTGTGTGCATGTGTATGTGAGTGTACCCCATGGCACGGTGGGTAGGGGAAAGGGAAGGGCCAGCCCAATTTACCCTGGACGGTATTCCAGTCAATCTTTCAAACCAGCTAAGCCTACAGAGGCCTGTTTCCCATTCTCCCCCTCTCCTTCCTCTCTTCCTAATTGTTTTATTTTGCAGAAACCCTTCTGATTTCTGTTGAATTCTATGATAGCAACTGCTTCAGGAGCTATTGATTGGTTCTCAGAAATAATCATCACAGCTACTGTTTCCAGAGGGCTTATTTACTTCCAGGGACGCTGCTGACAGCTTTTCATGCTTTGCCTTATATTCTCTTCACAACTACTCAAGGAATTAAATATTTCCTCATTTCAGAGGCAAGAAGTAAAGAATTAGAGAGTTTACAGGACTTACTTAAAACATTCCAGCTACTAAGAGGCAAAGTTGGGACTCCATCTAACCATAAAGTTAGGTAGTTTCTGACTTGGCAACTTGAATCCTTCTTGTATCTGTGGGTTGTGTTATAGTTGTTTTCTTGGCTATTTCTAAGCCTCACTCTTTGCTCACTATGAATGGAAGAGGGGAATGAATCCCTTTTCCTAGTTCTTGTTTCAATGAGGAAGTTTTCTTTCCTTTTATGAGCACATTCTGGGTAGAGGAAGGACTGATCTGTTAGGTAAATCTAAGAACACCTGGTCATGCTCAATTCAGCACTGTCCTTCTTACTGGAAGGGGGCTGCTTCTGTGGCTCCACACCCCTACAGCAGGGTGCCTACCCTAGTCTTTGCAGCCTGGTTCTGGGGTTCACTATTAGCTATCAGTCTAAAAGCTTCTTCTCCAAACTGATTTATTCATTTAGTTAGTTATCCTCATTCGAGGATATTTTTCCACTGATTTTTATAGAAAGTGGAAGAGATAGGAAAAGACAGAGAGAAATATTGATATGAGAGAAACACATTGACTGGTTGCCTCCTGCATGCCCCTGACCAGCACCCGGGCCCAGGAGGAGCCTACAACCAAGGTACATGCCCCTGCAAGCAAGGTACATGCCCTTGACCAGAATCTAATGGAACCTGGAACCCTTTGATCTGCAGGCTGATGCTCTATCCACTGAACGAAACCAGCTAGGGCTCAAAACCATATTCTTTCCACTATAGCAAGCCATTTACTTATTGTCCTCTTCCTCCAAATATAATACAACTACTGACCTGGTGCATAGATTCATGTACAATGAAAGGACATTAATTAGAAGGTGGCCTGTGGGGGCAGGACTGGACAAGATGGGCCGGACATACCCTGGAGCTAATCTTCCTCAGTCCCTTCCTGGCTGGCGGGACCTGGGGTGATGCCTCGAAGGGCATCTGCAGAGTGAATGGGGTCCCTCAGGCAGGTGGGGTTCTTGGCCTGGCCTGTGGGGATTGGGCCAAAACCAGCTCTCCAACATTCCCCAAGGGGTCCCAGAGTGCAAGAGGGCACTCTGCAAAGTTGCTGTTGTATAGAGTGTGGAACGCAAATGCAAGTGTGAAGTAAACCAGATTTGGGGCCAGCAGTGCCCAGCAACAACAGAACCCATGGCCGAAGGTGGAATCGCGAGGGATCAGGAGGCTCCCTTCTCTCTGATTCCAGGATGCATCACCAGAGAATCACCACTGCCAAGTCACTGCAGCTCGCAGTTCAGCAGCTCTGGGCGTTGAGCGTCTGCCCCCTAGTGGTCAGTGTGCCTCATAGGTACCAGCCAGTCGCTGGTTGGATGGTCATAAGCCTTTTATAATATATATAGACACAGCACAATAAAATCTTGTCCCCTCCGTGGGTCTCTTGTGTTTCTGCACATCTTGAGAGCAGAGGGGCTCTGACTGTCATTTTTCCTAAACTATCTTTTCAAGGATGCTTGTAGAACAAAAAGCCTTCAAAGATAATATCCCTCCAGAGCAAAGGACAGAAATGCTTACTCTTCACTATAAAATATTTGGTTTCACTAAGCTCAGGGTTTCCTCTCCTGTAACACAATGGGTTCAGACATCCAGGAGCTGATGCAAATATGCTGATGCTCATGTTACATGCAGTGCTATGAAAAATGAAGTCCTTTGTCTCTGACCCAAGAAATCTCATGTCTTCTGTCTGTATTCATGAAACTGCATTAGGATAAGTTGTTAGCTTGCAACTGGGGTAAGATCTCAGTTCTTTTTTTTTTAAATAGATGCTATTATTTATTATTTATTTTTAAAATATATTTTATTGATTCTTTACAGAGAGGAAGGGAGAAGGATAGAGAGCCAGAAACATCGATGAGAGCGAGACATAGACCAGCCGCCTCCTGCACGCCCCCCACTGGGATGTGCCCGCAACCAAGATACATGCCCTTGACCGGAATCGAACCTGGGACCTTTCAGTCCGCAGGCCGATGCTCTATCCACTGAGCCAAACCGGTTTCAGCAAGATCTCAGTTCTTGACAGTACCTACCCTGTTTGTGCCATGGTGAGAGTCATCACGTTTAATACGGTGTATCACATCACACATTTTTAACTTACATTATTTCAACTAAATATATAAGGTCAACAAACCAATATTGTTCTGCCTTCCCTTATTCTAAGTAAATGCATACTTTGGAGTAAAATGTGATAAAGAGTTGAATCTGCTATATTCTTAGTGGATTTTAGTTTTCATGTGGATTTCATGACATGGTCATTAGCCATACTGAGTCTGGTTCCAAAGTTCAAAGATGCATATTTTTTCATGTAACATGGCCTTTAAATCTAAACCACCCACTTCTTGTGGTAATCAGCCAAGAGAGGGCTATCAGATTAAACACCGAAGGAAAACTAGGAGACAATAAGTCAGTCTCCAGAGCCAAGCTCTTCTGAGAAATGTTCAAGAACACTTTTTATCTTATGTGATTTTTGTTGTTGTTATGGGTCAACTTTAGAAGGTCACACCCCCATAAGTTTGACTCCAGAGGATTATAATGGGAAAGGAGGCAGTCAGTATAAGGTACATGGCTGTGGGGAAGGGCTATTTGTTAAAAATATGTTTTTATTGATTTCAGAGAGGAAGGGAGAGGGAAAGAAATAGAAACATCAATGATGAGAGAGAATCATTGATCCGTTAACTCCTGCACCACCCACAATGGGGATGGAGCCCGCAACCCGGGCATGTACCCTGACCGGAAATTGAACTATGACCTCCTAGTTCATAGGTTGACTATCACTGAGCCATGCTAGCCAGGCGAGAGGGGCTATTTTAATGGTCACAAAATTTCTTTTATAATAGAATGTAGCATGTAGGTATCCTTACATTTATACATCACTTCTAAAGGATTTGAACCTAGTCCTTTTTCATATCCAGAGACTAAAAACTCCCATGAATTTGATTTTGACTTCTTGGTCAGCCTGCTAAATTTTAAAGTAGAGGAATGACCTTTTCTTTTTTACTAAGCCAGTATTTTTTAAAGTATTTGCTTCTACTTAATTGAATTATGTATCAAAGTCAATCAACTACATCTAAAAATATTTTTTTAATTAGATAGCACATGCACATAATAATAAATTTCAGAGTACAAACGGTATCTTTTATATTACTGTAAAAATTGGGACACCAATATTTTAATATCTGGCTCTGGATTGGTGGCAAGTCCAAAACCACCAGACACAAAGGGGTAAGTGTAGAGAGAGAGATAGAGACAAACAGTCTACAATCCAACAAATGCCTCTGAACCAAAATTCTAAAATATATGAGGAAGATTAACAAAATAATTAAGCCTATAAAACTAATATGGAGATTAATTAATTAGGCTTAAATAGACACAATAGGGAGATTTGAAAATGACTTAAGTGTTTAAGTGCTGGAAAAAGATAAAGAATAGAATAACGAAAGAACTTATAAAATATCAACAAGTAGAAATGAAACAAGAACAGGTGGATATGGTAAAGTATCAGTACCTGGAGTGATCTCGTGAATCTCCCCTAGGATTGGATGATTCCTCAGATATTTGCTGCATCTTCCAGCTGGAACAATTCTTTGCTGTTCTCCAATCTAGGACTGGGAAGTCAAGGTATATGTGAACATATGGGGGCAGTTTTAGACTCTCTCCAACTAGAGCCACCCATCATGCCATTCAGAGCCTCTGCCATGTGGTCTCTCTCCGTTTGTGTTTTCCTTAGGAAACAATGGGGCAGAGCAGATCAGTGAGCCTGCTGCACAAACATATATAGGGGAGGGGGGTAGGAGTGGGATGGAGAGGGGTTGCCAGTCTCTTCTTCTTGCAGGCACGCCCAATGTTCACTAGTGATTCTCGTGAAAAAAGAGGAAAGGATGGGTCTTTACAGAACACTCATTTTCCCTAAAAGCTGACTTCCCTCCCATCTCCCATTCTTTCTTTCTGTGTAGTGGTGATGGTTTGTCTGTGGGGAGAGAGGTGGAAATGGGGAATGGGTAGGGAGGAGGGGTTGGTGGAAGAGCTGGTAGAACAATAATGGCTCTTCGAATGCCCTGATGTAATAGAGCTGGTTCCAACCATTGGCAATTCTTTAAATTCAGAACAGAGCTCCTATGGACTTTTTTTTTTTTTTAAATCAGATTTGGGCCTCAGCAACAGTTTCAAGACAACAGGAAAAAATCCCTCTCAATGTTCAGTCACACAAACACATGTCTATTTTCCCTTCCGTTTAGTTTAACTAATGTTGGCATACTATTTAGTTTTCTGCATCTTGTATTTTTTCCTTGAAGTATTTCTTAGATATTGTTCATATCAAGACATATACATCTACCTCATTTCTTTTAATTGCTGCATTGCATATATTCCACAACAGGTGTGTACTAAAATTTATTATAACAGCTTTCTAGTAATAGTTTGTCTCTAGGATTTTCCTATTATAAATAGTGCTGCAATGACTATTTTGTGTATACATCTCTTCATATGAACAGCATTTAAAAAAAGTTACCTAGAAATCCTGACAGATGTTTGGCATCCAATGGATAGTCCTTTTTTTTAAAAAAAAAAAAATATTTTATCGATTTTTTACAGAGAGGAAGGGAGAGGAATAGAGAGTTAGAAACTTCGATGAGGGAGAGACATCAATGAGGGAGAGACATCGATCAGCTGCCTCCTGTATGTCCCCTACTGGGATGTCCCCGCAACCAAGGTACATGCCCTTGACCAGAATCAAACCTGGGGCCTTTCAGTCCACAGACCGACGATCTATCCACTGAGCCAAACCGGTTTCGGCAATAGTCCTTCTTTATGATGCAATGGGTCATACAGTCTCTCCTGATTTTAAAAATTCTGTGACTTATCACAAGAATTGACAATTTCTACTTTAATTGCATTGCTTAGCATGCATTCACAAGTGTTTATCTTGAATGCTGCATAAAATTGTAATGTCTTTGGCACAGACTTAAGCAGCAATTAGGAGTCTACATTTAAACTGCTACAAGTGCATACAAGGGACGAGGTATGGAGTGGTGTTTAGGAAGGAGAGCTCTGAAGTGACATATGCTTGAGTTCAAGTCCCAGCACTACCAGTTTTTCCTATATGACTTTAGATCTGTATGACATTCAGTTTTCTCATTCATAAAACAAGTGCATATAGCACCAATTTCATGGGGTTGTTGTAGGGATTAAATAAGGAACTATGCATGATTCCTAGGACATTTCCTAGAACATAATAAGGCACCTGGCACTTAAGATCCATAAGCATTAGCTATGCATTAAGGTTTCAGTTCAGGTGACAACTGGATATACAGAAACTTCCTAGTCAGGCCCAAGTCCATTGCTGCACAAGGAACGACAATTGGTTCACAGCGTCTCTTTTATTTGGCTGATCTCAGAGATGTTCAATTGTGACCACAAATGATTTATTAGAACTAAAGAACACAGCAATAGACCTATATGGCTGGAAGGGATATCAATATTACTTTATATTAGATTTAATCTTGTAATAACCATTCCCATATATTAAATTTTTGTATGCCAAACATTTTGCACATATTATCTCATTTAATTTTACAAGGGCCCTTGTGAGATATAGCATCACCCTTGTCTTGCAGAAGAGACTGAGGATCTGAGAAATCAAATGATACGCCCAACGGCATCATATCATTAGTAAATTGCAGAACAAGGATTTGCACCCAGGACCTTCTGAACATAAGATCTGTAAATTACCATGTCCTTTCCCAGTGAAATCTCCGAACCAGCTTGTGAAAGATTTGAATGCCTACGAGGAAGCCTGAACTCCGTTTTGGGGGACTGAGGCAGAGTGGTCTTATCGGTTAGGCAGAGTGCCCAGGGCTCATAATACTTTTAGGGGCCCACATAATGTTATTTTAAAATTAGAAATAAAAATAAACTTTTAGGTCAAAGAAAATGTTTTGCTATATAACATTAATACATTCATCTCTCTACCAAGGCAGCTGTAAAATATTAATTATATGTATAGATCCACAAGCACAAGGCAAAAGTGCTCAGGGCCTACGAAAGTCATAATGCGGCCCTGTACGACTAGGTCGTGCTGCACTGTCTGACCAAACTGAAATATGGGAGGTGATGAGCAAATGGAGAAAAATGTGGTCACAATTTCTCTTCCCCTGTCAAAGGCACTCCCAAAGGTTCAAAGAGACAGAAGAGAAACCTAGGGCGGAAGTGCCACTTCCTAGCTGCAGGACCGTGGGCAAGAGACTTGATCAACCTGAGCCTCAGTTTCCTCATCTATTAAATGGGCATATATTCCTGCCGGGAGTGCTGGCCTGGGACTTCATGCACAGCGTTCGATAAATACATGTGGAATGAATGAATGAATGCGGTAACTGTGCGCTTAGTGTCCAGTAGGTGGTAGCTGCTGGCATTAAAAAAGTCAAAAGTCCTCAAAAATGACAACCCAAGCCTGTGGGACCCCGACGTACCTCACACAACTTCACAAAACTGCTCCGTACACTGCGCGTGCGCATACGTGCTTTCTCCGCCCCCTCCAGCCAGTGGGCGGACGTTCGCGGCAACGTGACAAATCAGGATGGGAGGCGTGAGGAAGGGGCGTGGCTTACCCGGCGGGGCCCGGCCCCTCTCTTCCGGGCTCCGCTCGCTGCGCGCGCATCCCGCTCCCCCTTCTTTTGTGGTCCGGCCCATTGCGAGGGTGACAGGAAACCCTGTGCAGGGAGCGCCGCCATCTTGGACCTGCCCGAGGAAGATCCTGAGGGATCCCCAGGAGCAGTCGCTGCTGCCACCGCTACTGCCGCTAGCGCGTCTGCACTTCCTCGTCCCACCTGCTACCTGCCGGGGCCCGGGCCGACCGCCCCCGCCCCTTTTCGGCTGCGCCCGCACTCTTCTTCCTCGCCCTGACGCCCCCCCTCCCGCCCGGAAAGCTGCCCAGCCACCAGCAACCCCCCAGGTAACGCAGGCCTTCCGCAGTGTCCGTCCGGCCGCGGCCTCTTCGCCGGACTCGGCGGAGGCCCGGAGTGGGGACGGCGGCGAGCCGGAGCCGCCGGCGGGCGGGGCCGCAGGACAGGCCCCGTCAGGCCGCGGCGAACCCGGGGCCGCGGTGGGCGCCGCGGGGCCCTGCCCGCCGGGACTCCCCTGCGGGGGCGAACGCGTCCCTGCGCGGCGCCCCCCGAAGCCTCCGGCCCTCCCCGCCCCGCGGAGAGGCGTGCGGGGCAGGGTGTGTGCGGCCTCGCCTTCCCCGCCTCCTCGGCCGCATCGGGCGGACTGGCCTCCCCGCGGGCCCTTCTCCCCTTGCTGCCTGCCGTTCCCGGCGGCCGAGGGCCACCCCCGCGCTCTCCACCCGCGCGAGCCGCGCCTCGCAGCCCACGAGCCCCAGACGTGGCAGCCAGCGCCCGTCCCACAGGCCCCGTCCAGCCCTGAGCACAAAAGGCAGCAAGCAGCACGCCGGCATCTTGGACTCCCGCCGGCGGCGTCCTTGCCGCTGTGGGTGCCCTGCCCGGACTCGGGCTGGAGGAGGAGGAGGGGGTCTGTGGGTCTGTGCCGGGCAGGTTCTGATTGGAGCGCGTCCCCGTCAGGCCCCTGACATATCCTGTAAGGCCCCCAAAGCCCAGATGGGGATTCAGAAACGACGAAGACGACCCAAAGTTTTGGCATTTTTTTTTTTTTTTTTTTAGGATTGGAAAGCAGGAGCAGGCGTTGTTTGGGTCGTTTGCACTTTCCCCGGGTGTGCCAGGCACAGATTTGGGTGTCTTCACACTCCCCGCAGCTGCCGGGGACACGCCGCGTTGCCTTTTATTTTGCAGAGTGAGGAGCCTGAGCCTGGGAGTTGTGCCGTGGCCGGTTATGGATGGTGTGTGCACACTGGCCTCTCCGCACCCCGGGGCTGGCGCTTGCTCGCTTCACTCCAGTTAGGCCGGCGAGACAGACCTGACCCCTTTGTAAGGGAGCCTCGGATGACAGCGGGTTTCGCTCCTAATTTACAACCCAAAGTCGTGTGGCAGCCGCTATACCCTGCCGGTCCTTACTTACTCTCACAAATTCCAGGGGCGAGATGGCAAGATTTCCATGTTATATGTGAAGGGAAAAAAATGGGGTTCTCCAGAGAGCAAGCGCTTCCGTGGTGGCCCCACAGCGGGGGTCAGAGGCCAGATTCTAACTCCTGCAATGTATTGCTCATTTTCGGTACTGTCATGACTTCCTTTTATCTAGATGTGGTTATTAAGGACACACTTAACCTTGCACTGATTCAGCTCCCACTCCCCCCCCCACCCCCTTCCCCTAAGACTTTCCAAAAATTTGCCTCAAGATTTCTGCTTCGGCACTGTTACTACTGGTCATGCCTTGCCGCATGTCATTTTTGTAATGTACTTGGACTTCTTAGTTAGTGACCATAAGCAAGTTACTTAAGCTCTCAGACTCAGTGTCCTTATCTATAACAGGGGGTAACAGTGCCTGTATTTTTGAGTTGTGGTGAGGAGTGAATGCGATTGAAAACCCTTACTTAGCTCGTTGCGTGGCATGCAGTTCAGGGTCCCGTTGCCAGGCTTGTACTGAGTGTTGACTATTTGTGGACTAAATTTGAGGAGCGTGACTTTGGAGAGCTACCTGTAGATTTTAACCTGGGCCGTAAGCTGAGCTTTCCACTTACTCTAGTGTATGATCACGGATGCATCGCTTCTCTGAGCTAGTTTCCTTATCTGTAAAATGGGTTTTTAGGATTAGAGATTACTTCTAAAGTAGCTGGCATATATTAGGCACTCGTAAATGGCAGTTATTTAAAAAGATGTGAAACTTTAGATTCTAAATTCTAAAAAGTTTCTCTGAATGAAAGCTACATTTTAAAACGTGTTTGCTTTTTATATTTTACGTTAAACTTTATGGTTGTGTGCGTCAACCATGCAACAGAATTTGGGGTGCTTTCACAACTGGTTTTTATCAGTATTAAATATCTTTCCATAGTCTTAATGAGATATTGTACTTGGAGGATACCTTTGGTTAAAGCAAATAGAATATATTAAAATAAGGGCTATTGAGAGATGCTTTATTTTTTAATAAAGGCTTGAAACATTTGTATGTGGTTAAATGCCCATTATGGCTGGAGATAGCAGCCATGTACAAGGAGAGGTATCAAAGATGATCTACTTTTTAAATACTTTTATTCTAGACTATTTTAAACATGTACACTATAGAGTAATATATTAAACCTTCATATAACAGCCAATGTCATCAATGATCAGCAATTTTGTTTCACCTGTTCCCTTACCCATAACCTCTCCACCAAGTTATTTTGAAGCAAATCTTAGACATCATATTTCACCAGTAAAATTTTCATTATCACTAATCCTCTTAACTTTAATAGTAAGGGCAGGGTTTTTGTTTTTCTCCTAAGGACTCCTGTGAACTGAGGTGCAGTATTGGAGAACTTTATTTCCTATTCACAGCATACCCTCAGTTACCTGAAACAGTCTTGCTATTGACACATGAAGGGAATTCAAGTTTTTTCTTATTCACATTCTTGATTTGTATAAAAGTGTGTTAGCTTGCAAAAGTGAGGTGTGGTTTTTTTGTTGGTTGTTTTTTCTTTAGGTAAATTTCAGAGATTGTTTTATGGTTGAGGAAAGGAAATTGACCACTCATTTTGATTAGGTTAGAGTATTAGAGTGACTCCTGAAGTTTTGTGTTCACTTGACTGACAAATCAAGTAGCAATCCACTTTACTGGGGCTATAAGCAAATCCAAATGCTTCTGTTCTGGATTTTCTTGAAGGCAGGGACAATGTTTTTGTTTGTTTGTTTTGTCAGATCTAACATAAGACTTTGTGCTTAGTAGGTGCTCAACAAAGATTTTTATATTGGAATCACAAAAAGCAGCCTTTCTGGTGTTTTTAATAAGATACCTTGCATGTAAAAAAAAAAGTCTCAACAGTGAGGATTAGAAATTAAATAACCTGTACAAATTGAGTGAGGTACATCTGGGTCTAACAGGCTTGAGTTGTCATTTTGAGGACTTTTGACTTTTTAATGCCAGCAACTACCATCAGTATGTTTAGTGGGTTGCTTTTCTCCTATGTTGTCTTAAGTCAGTTATATAAAAATTATACAATAACATCATATAGTCCAAGGAGTAGAATAAAATAGCTATATAGCAGTTGTGAAAGGATTAGTCAGACAGTGCATAAATTAACACAGTAAGGAGCCAAACTATAAAAAACAACAACTGGAAGTGTCAATGATCCTTGGGGTATTTTTTATTTTTTTAGACTGATCATATGATTGACTTCCTGTGTTCCCCATATTATTGGTAAATGTGGAAGTACTGTTGGAAATACTATGAAAGGGAGTTCTTTTTTGGTTTATTTTTTAACTTGTTTTATATCAGAATTGCATATAAAATGCTTGAAAAGTATTTAACAGTCCTTTATTTTTTCTCTACTTTGAATATTTTAAAATAGTACATGCTCATTATACTGTCAGCACAGAAATGGGTAAAGAAAGTAAATAATTTCTCTCTTCCCTTTTTCTATTCTCAGCCTGTGTGTTCATTTTTTACAATTTGATGTGTATTTGTCCATATTATGTGCATATAGGATTGAAGGGTATATGTTTGTTTAAAATGGGCTATGTTATTGCACCAGGCTTTTTATTTTTATTTTTCTAATCCACTTAAAATCATGGCTGTTATTTCCAGGTTAATACATATATTTCTAAATGGTGTATTGTTTCATTGTGCAGATGTACTTTATTTAGTCATTTCCCTGTTGATAGTTTTGATTGTTTCTAGATGTGTGTTGTGTGGTTTTTTTTTTGTTGTGTGGTTTTTCAAATGCTGCATCAAATGCATTTGAACCTGTCACCTTGTGGACTGAAACTTTTATTTCTGTAGATTAATTTTAAGTTGGTTTCTTGGCCAAAGAGTAATTTGGATTTTTTTGAGGGTCTTTTTTTAAGATTTAAAAATATATACCGATTACTTCCCAAAAGTGTTGTGGCAGTTCAGACTGCCACAAGCAAAGCATATGAAAGTGCCTACCCTCAAATCTCTACCTGCACATTTCAAAACTGATTGTTTATGTCTGTATAATTTTATTTGAAAAGATGTCTCATTCCGTATATGAAAACTATGCAATTTTATTTTTGTCACAATTATGATTATTTTTAATGTCCATTTAATAACCATTTAGGTCTTTATGTATTGGCCTAGGAAAACATCCATAATTTCTTTTAAGTGAAAAACATGTTGAAGGATTTTATGCAATAGCAAACTTCATTTAAAAAAGTACTTCTCACCTTAACAGTGGTCTGTTTCACATTAAATAGATGAGGTTGCAAAATCCTGTTAAAGCAATATGAAGCATAGTTAATACTTAAAACAGGCCGCACAACAATTATTAGTGTTTAATTATGCATTTAGTAAACGTTTCTCTTGAGAGCCAGGAAGTTTTGAGTTAAGTTTTACATGCACTGATAGTAAAACTATTACCTTAATTTCTTGGTATAATTATCCTCCATCTTTCTTTTGAGTTTTTGCTTTTCTTTTATCAATCTACATATTTATGTACCTTTAATAAGCTAACTTAAAGAAAATCGGGTTCTTTGGAATTAGATCTGAAATCAAGACCCAGCTTTACCATTTACTTTGTAACACTGGCCAAATGTGAATTTCTTCAAACTTCTGTTTATTTAGTTTTAATAGACCTGATAATGACTTTGCAGAGTTGTGAGAACCAAGAATTATGTAAGATAATCAATATATAAGGAAAATGCAGATCATCATATGGCTTACTCCCAACAAATGTTATTTCCATTCAGAAACTTTTTAAAGTAAATATAATATGAATTATTATTAGTAATATTATCATTTATCCATACCTATAAATCCTAATTACAGTGCATTCTCTGAATGTAATCATTTAATACTGCTTATTCAGAATATTAAATTAGAACCAAGTGAATGGACTGAGAAAGATATGTATCCAATGTACCACTATAGGGGTTCATAGATGTACTCAACAAGTATATCTCATAATTGTGGAGGAGGGATGATAGTGTTGTGGTTAAACACAAAAGTCAAAACAGTAAGTTTAATAGAGATTTGACCAATGAGCTGTGTGACCTGGGCATGTTACTTGCCTATTCGGTCTTTCCTCCTCTGCAAAATGAGGATAATTGTCACTATTTTATAAGGATGGTAGTTAAGACTTAAATGACATTGCATGTGAAGTATTTAGCATATTCCCTGGAATATATTAAATGCCCAAAAAATGGTAACTGTAATAGCTGTGTTTGTTATAAGTTGTTCATATGTTTAATGATACCTGTCGTCTGAAAGTAGTGCTCTTTTTTTCCCTAAAGAAATCAAAAGACATTAAATGTGATCTATATGATTTGAATTTTGTTCAAAGGCTTTTTGTAAAACCTGAAAGTGCATTTTAATCATGCCTAGTGGTTGTGCACAAGTTATAGAATATTACCAAGGTTTTTTTAATTAGTGGAGATTATAGTACTGTGAAGTTGGACCCATGTTTTCAGAGCATTTGAACTAGATTAACATTTCTAATGCCTTTTTTTTTTGACTTTTGAATAAGTGAAGCAAAAGCACCCCTTCATAGGAAAAAACTCGCCCCCCCCCTTCCAAAGCTGGTTGCTAGTTACAAATATGTTTCTCATCAATTTTAACAGTGATTAGTTTCATGTTCAAGAAATGAGGTTGGGAAATATTTGCTTTAAGCACTGTTAAATAGTTAATATGCAACATACAGATCATGTATCATAAAAATGTACACTTAAAACCTATGTGATCTTATTAACCAGTCACCCCAATAAATTTAATAAAATAAAAATAAAAGAGGCCACTTGAATATAGTTCTACTGCAAATATATAATTTTAAGTGAATGCTATCAATAAACTATAGAAGTATATTTAAACCTATTTAGTATCTTACATTAGAGTAAGAAAGGGGGAACCTGATTCATTAGTAGCTACAGTGCTAGATATTTTTTGCTTTCCTTACCTACTGAAATGAGTAAATTTGAGTCATTTTCCTTTAACTCTGCTTTCAAGGTTATTTCAATTTTTAAGAAACTTGAACTAGAAAATTGTGTGGTGAACTAGAGACAGCAAAGGTATTAGATATGAAATAATTTTTATTTGGAAATAGTTGATAGTAATTAATACTTGATAATTTTAAAAAACATTTTCCAAATAGCCATCTTAGTAGATGTTTGATTAATGAATACTTGTGTGATAATTAGCTGGTGTGCAAATTAGTATGACTAGAATTGGGTTGTAATTTCATGATTAGCTTTTAGAGCATTTCAAGTTGAAATTGATATAATTAGAGGTCATAATTTTAATATAAAATGGAAGGAAGCAAAGTACTATATACAGCTACAACTTTCAATAAGAACAGGGAGAAAAGAAACAGGAAAATCAGAAGGGGAAGAACATGAGAGAAACAGTAAGCTAAAGGTTACTAAATTATTATTTCCCCCAAGTTTGAATGGAGAAAGAAGAGTTAAAAATTAATTAGAAGAAAAGCGTCTGGAAGGAGTGCAAGCTGAGACGTTATAATCTTTAAATTCCATTTTTATTGAGAGAGGTTATTTTTTTCTTTGTGTTTGGGATATGGTTCAGAGATCTAGTGAATAATTCAGACCAATTTTTGCCTGAGGACCAAGTTCATTTTTAAAAATTTTGAGTCCCCAGTGTCGGAAAAAAAAGAGAATTTGTTAGGGTGATGAATTAGAGTAAATCTAACTAGAAAAACCCCCTTTCCTGAAAGAACTGGTTAAGGGAGTTTTCTGTGATGTCAAAGACTGATTATAAAGGTGTTAAAACAAGTCAAGCTGGAATGGGTAAGCAGGGCCTCCACTTTGGTTGAATGTAATTCATATAACTAAGAGAGGAGACTATATTGTGTGAAATGATTGTCCAGTAACTTATAACTTTCCCTTCCCTGATAATAATTCACTTATTTTAAAACATATATACTTTTCCTATAGGTTATATAGAAATTTTATTTGAAATACATGTTTCAGTTCTTCAGTCATACCAACTGTATAGCTTGTGTAATGGACAATTGGCCAAAACAGTAAAAACTAGATTAATAAAATTACTGGGAATTCAAATTTTTTAAAATGAATTATAATACTGGCAATAATTTCCAATAAAATTATGTTACTTGCTTGTATTCATCTCTTGTCTAACATCTAACAGTGTCTGACACATTCAAGGCATTCATTTGAATAAATTGGGATCGTTTTTTAACTTATTAAAAGGAGGAGTGAAATTAAAATTTTTTAGGGTAAGCCTGCTGAAGTTATGAAATGGGCTGTGATCTTTTGAAATATATTCTGACACATAAACTTCCAAATTTTACAACCACAAGTAATATTTTATGCCATTATTTCTCTCAGCTCCTAAAATAGCAGACAATTTGATATATTGTTACTCTTTAAATCCTATATTAGGTTGAACCATATGAAATTGCCAATGATTGATTTTTTAAAAAAATTTACAAGAACAGTTTCATATGTTTCTATATAAATCTGACATTAATTTGGTTTGGAAATAATGATTGCTTTTTCTTTGGATACTATGCTATTAATTTATAGTAGAATAAAAAAGTTACATTGTGTTTATAAGTTAGTGGTTACTTAAAAAAAAAAATTCTGTTTTAAAAAATCAGTGAGTTCTGAACAAGTAGGCCATCAGTAAGTCACTTGACCAGCAATAGGGATTGGTCTTAAAGAGAAGAAGAGGACTATTTATAATGATAGTTAATTCAAATTTATAAATATTTCCTTGTTGAACATTTTCCAGAATAACAGTTGTTATTAAATATTTCCTGATGTGAAATATTGGAATTGTTTTGATATGATTTCTCATATTTCCATGGATAATACATGAGAATGTTAAAGAAGTGTTCATTCATGAAAATTTGTGCATTTGATCAATTTGGGAAATACAGTTTTATTCCAAATTACTGTAACCAACATTTTATTTATAATCAGTGTGCTTTACTTTATGTATCTTTAAAGGATAGCAGTTATCAGCTTGAATAACTTATGTGTACTTTTCTACTGAAGTAACAAAATTTTCTTTGTTTTTAGTGCCACCATGGCAACTGCACCATACAACTACTCTTACATCTTTAAATATATTATTATTGGTAAGTTTATTTAACTTACACTCTTGTTCTCCAAAGAAGGTTAACATATAAAATATTTATATACTAATACTTAACATACCACTCCAGAAGAAGTGGATGACTTTCTCAGTGCAAAATTAAAACTCCTTTGAGATTTATAGTTGCATTAACAATGGACTCTCTGCTTTGTGGCTCTGGATACTTTTGTAGACCAGTGTATCTTGATTGAAGTTATCTTGATTGTTCTTGGGGGATACCTGAAAGCCTGTTAATACTGGAAAATAAATTAATTTCTCAGGAGTGAGGATACATTCCAAAAATACCATAAAAGCCCTCAGAGCCCAATTTTTAGATTCCAAACATTGATTCAGAACAATTGTATAATACACATCCTACTAATAAGGAGGGAATATGCTAAGTGACCATCACACACCTCACAAGATGGAGGTGCCCACAGCCAGTAAAGAGGGAAGATATTGACTTCCACATGTCCCCACAAGATGGTGGCACCCAGTCCCCTCAGCCCCATCTCATCTAGCCAGAGTCCCCCAGTCCCCTCAACCCTGCCTCCTCCAGCCTCAGTCCCCCAGTCCCCTCAGTGCAGCCTCATCCAGTTGGAGTCCCCCAGTCCCCTCTGCCGTGCCTCACCCAGTCCCAACAGCAACCAGCCTCAGTCCTCTAGTCCCCAGCCCTGCCTCATCCAGCCAGAATCCCCCAGTCCCCTCAGCCCCACAGCAGAAGGCAGTTGGGGACGGTTGGGCCAGCAAGGAAGGGCAGTTGAGAACGATCCTGCTGTCAGGGGAGCAGTTAGGCATCAATCAGGCTGTCAGGGGAGCAGTTAGGGGGCTATAAGGCTGGCAGGCAGAGTGATTAGGGGCAGTCAGGCAGGCGAGTGGTTAAGAGCCGGCAGTCCTGGATTGTGAGAGGGATGGATGTCTGAATGCCTGTTTAAGCTCGATCCCCAAGGGGTCCCAGATTGGAAAGGGTGCAGGCTGGGCTGAAGTAAACCCTCTCCCTACCCCACCTCCACTCCCGTGCACCAGGCCTCTAGTAAAATAAAATATTGATTGTTTTTCCCTTAAGTTTCAAGACAATTTTACTCAAATTGAAAGACAATGCTGTTTATACAAATATAGTTGTAAGAGCACAGTTGAAAGTACATTTTTGTTTAATGTTAATCTTAAGTGACTACAGTGGAATGCTTCCTTCATTAAAGGTTAAATTGCTGTAGTACAGAAGTGACACTTGTTCTGTTATGGTTTTAACATTTTTTTAAAATATATTTTATTTATTTTTTACAGAGAGGAAGGGAGAGAGATAGAAAGTCAGAAACATCGATGAGAGAGAGACATCGATCAGCCGCCTCCTGCACGCCCCGTGCCCGCAAGCAAGGTACATGCCCCTGACCGGAATCGAACCTGGGACCTTTCAGTCCGCAAGCCGACGCTCTATCCACTGAGCCAAACCGGTCTTGGCCTGTTATGGTTTTCATGTAGTGTATATTCTTTGCTTTTGTGGAACTTTGCAAAAAAAAAAATTGAGATAAGATAGGATCTAGTGAATCAGGCTTCGAAAATTCATTGCTGCTATTATATGCTACTGCCCTGTCACTCCTAGGAATCTTTTGTTTTTATGCATGGTTAAGAGAAAGAACAATATAAAACTTTGAAACAGCTCAAAGTAAAAAACACAATTAGAACAATTTTTCTGTTATGAAAGCACTTTTTGCCCTAACTGGTTTTGCTCAGTGGATAGAGCGTCGGCCTGTGGACTGAAGGGTCCCAGGTTCGATGCCGTTCAAGGGCATGTACCTTGGTTGCGGGCACATCCCCAGTAGGGGGCGTGCAGGAAGCAGCTGATCATCTCCCTCATCCATGTTTCTAACTCTCTATCTCTCTGTCCCTCTCCCTTCCTCTCTGTAAAAAAATCAGTAAGATTTATTTAAAAAAAAAAAAAAAAGAGGCACTTTCTGCCCTGGCTGAGGTTTCTCAGTGTTAGAGTATTGATTGGCCTGCTGACCCAAGGATCTTGGGTTCAATTCCTGGTCAAGGGCATATATTGTGTTGCAAGTTGGATCCCAGGCCCCAGGAAGCAATCAATCCATGTGTCTCTCTCACATCCTTGTTCCTCCCTCTCTCAAAATCAAAGGAAAAAAATATTATCTGGTGAGGATTAACAATAACAAAAAATTTAAAAAACCCACACTTCCTAGCTGGTGGCTAGTAACATAATTTATAACCAGACTCTATTACTACTGAAAGTTGGGAATAGTGAATTTGTACATCTCAGTGAAAATTGACCTGTAGGATTTTTAAACTCATTATAAATTAGGGAATTGCAACTTTTCTAAGTGTCTCAGAAATTTATGATATTGTATAGCAGACATTGTATATAATTATGAATGTAAAATTAAGAAATGTAATTGCCACTTGAAACTTTTTTTTTTAAACAGGGGACATGGGAGTAGGAAAATCTTGCTTGCTTCATCAATTTACAGAAAAAAAATGTAAGTTTAAAATGTAAGGTAAAATATTAGTAAATTATTTATTGTCACCTTTCTACCTTTTAAAGTGTCATTTTTAGTGTACTTTATGCATTTGAACATATGTGTTTTTGTCTTTAGGGAATGAATCTATTTTTAAATAGGTGCAGATATACAGTGTTAATTTTTATATGCCATATATAATTTGATTCACTTGAAGCTTTTTTATGATAAAACTTAATTTTTAAAAATGTATACTGTAATGTCAAATTTAAATCTTTATAGTCTCAGACTTGCATTATAGAAATTATCTCAGGAGAATTTTGCTGCATGTATCATTTGTTAACTATGCAATAATAGATTGGAAATACGTAAAATGGAATCTTGTCTGCATTCATGACTTAAGATTCAAAGTACAACTCTGACTTGGGTGGTATGGGAGGGACCATTTTATTTTATGTAACTAATAGGCTAATATAGTTGAAATTGTTTCCATATAGTTGAAATAATTTCTGTCTTTTTTTTTCATAATACAATATTTTATGAAGTGTCCATTGGTCTGTGTGTCTTATACCAGAGAATAGTAGGTTTAGGTTTCCAGTGGCCTTAATATAAAGAAAGGACTAATAAATTTGTTCTATTGGATTAGACATATATAACTTGCCAGTATAGAACTATAAATATATATTAAATGTGATGATTTTCTTTGAGGTATTAGTATAGTTCCCAGGATAAAAATTTGGTTGACTAATAAATCTTGAGTTCTAAGATCCTTGATTGATTTGTTATATGTCAGAGGGGTAAATATAACATTGGTATTTTGAAAAGCTTATTACAATCTTTATTTTTAAATTTAAAATTATTTATGATCTATTTCTTTGCAGAAGTTTCTGACCCCTGTTCTAGTCCATGTCAATGACTTCTTATGAGTTTTTGTTTCTTATTTATTATTTATGTACAAGCTTTAGTCTGTTTATAGCCTATAAGCATTACTAAGTCATTTGATTATACAGTGGATTTTTTTCCTCCCCACTGATACTAATTTGTGTTGAAGCAGCCAAGAAATTTGAAACTTTCTTGAAGTTGGGATATTATATTATATTTCTTTTCCTCCCTAACAGTTATGGCCGATTGTCCTCACACAATTGGTGTTGAATTTGGTACAAGAATAATTGAAGTTAGTGGCCAAAAAATCAAACTGCAGATATGGGATACAGCAGGACAGGAGAGGTTTAGGGCTGTTACACGAAGCTACTACAGAGGAGCTGCAGGAGCGCTTATGGTGTATGATATCACTAGGTAAGAAATTAACTTTTCAACCTTCGTACTAGGAAAAAAATCTACTTTAGGCAGTATGGTTTCTTTTTTATTGATTTAAACATTTCTTAGTTTATAATTGTGTGACTATAATAAATGTGCTTATTTGGGTTTTATGGTTTCTTCTCTAAATTGCTATTTAAGACTTGACATAATGTGTTGATTTCCTTTGCTGAAAGTGGGTATGACTGAAGAAAAACTTTAGGAGATGCTGGTGGAGCTGACAGAAGAATACTATTCTGAAAAGCAGCATCAATTGAATTATTTGAGGTGAAATAATATTTTATACCAAACTTTGTTCTTTTTACTTCAGTAAAAGGCAAGCAAGTCTTGAGGAGTTAGTATCTAGTGTTAAAGTTTACACTTCTTCAAAATAAGGCCAAGCAAGAAATTAAGTAGTTTTGCTAATCCAACATGGTAGATTATAGAAAGTTCTTACACTTGCATCTGAAGTTTGAACATTTAATTCCATTATTTTTTGTCCTAAAATGGACTGAAGTGGTTTATAGTACTTGAGGTAGTGAGATTAAATTTATTTCAACTTAACTATTTCTGGAAAGTCAAAGCACTTTATACAAAGTAACAAAATTGGATTGTGGATATTTGACTTCGGAAAACATGGAAAATTGTGTCACTTCATTAAACTCTGTTTGTCTACTGCAAGTTAGAAAATGAACTGAATCACCTTTCACATTAATGCAAAGTGTCAGTCTAAAGCATTGTGATTCTGACTTTTGGGTGGTGGGGGTAGGAACGAGTGAGTTGGGACCAAGTGATAATTAGACTTTCAAGCATATTTTCCTTTGGGAAATGCTTTATGCTGTTTCCTAGGCTTGGATGATTTCAAGGTTAAAACAGAGTGAAACAATCTTAATGGCTCTATATAGCCAGGCAAAGATCATAAAATAGTTTGGTGGGAAGACTAAAAACTTGGCCATCTGTACAAGACATCTTTTTATGAGAGATGCATTCCCAAAGACTTCACATAATTAAAAGCTCCATGAATTGATAAAATTTAAATACTACTATATATGCTTATAATATATCAATGTATAGAGTAGTAGTTTGTCTTTTTGGTGTATGTGTCTTTCCCCCCCAACTTTATGGAGATATAATTTACATATAACATTATATAAGGCATACAGTGTGATGATTTGATGCATTTATACTTAAGCTTTTAAACATACCTTTTAAGCATGGTAAATGCTTTTGTTATGTGTGTCTTTTTAAGTTATCAAAGGTACTTCTGCTAAAAACAACCCACATGTCCATCAACTAATGAATGTATGGATGAATAGGTTTGGTATATGCATACAGTGGAATAAAATTCAACCATTAGA
Source organism: Lasiurus cinereus (assembly GCA_011751065.1). NCBI lineage: Eukaryota > Metazoa > Chordata > Mammalia > Chiroptera > Vespertilionidae > Lasiurus > Lasiurus cinereus. Next base: position 996,372 of record JAAGEH010000124.1, read on the forward strand.
AGGAAAGAAACATTGATATATGTTATTCAGTGGCTGAACCTAGAAAACATTTTGCTAAGTGAAAGAAGCCAGAAACAAAGGCCATATGTATGATTCCATATATATGAAATATCCGTACTAGGCCAATGTGTAGAGACAAAGGAGATTGCTAGAGGATGGGGAGTGAGTGCTAATGGGTATGGAGTTTCTTTTTTTCATGATGAAAATGTAGAATTAGAAAGTAGTGATCTTTGCACCGCTTTGTGAATATTCTTAAGACACTGTATTGTAGACCTTAAAAGATTGAGCTTAATAGTATATTCATTATATTCCAATAAAACTGTTTACTGGTAAAAAGTACTTTTGGCTTTAGATAGGTATTTTCTTGACCAGTGATACATCACAGTGACATTGATGTTGCAATCATGACAGTGTTTCCTCCCCTTTCCCCACCCCAATTTTTTTCTGTTAATCCTATACACTTTGCAAATTTAGAAGTTCCTGCTTTAATGATACTTTTATTCTTGGCATTAACTCTAATCATTACAGGGTACATAATTGATAGCATAGCTTATCATGGTAGTTTGTATGGCTCTATCAGTTGTTTGATATATCAAACATCCATGACAAAGTTAGGGATATTTTAGCACTTTTTAAAATTTTAGTTTTAATATCTCCACTTAATGAATATTTGGATGATACTATATTTATAGATTTGAAATTATGATTGTGAATTTTAAATTAATGAAACAATTATCAGATCAATGAGCATAAGTTATATGGTACATGTAAATAATATGGTTTTCATAATCTTGATACTACTTACAAAGGATGTGTAGATTTTTCTGTTTACTAAAGTGGTACCAGTTTGTAATTCACTGTTTCTGTTAGTGTTGACAATTTAATATTCATCAAAATCAGTATAAATGTTTTGGAGCTATGTTGTTTAAGGTGTTATGCACAAAGTAAGATACATTTTTTTGTGTAAAAGCAAGGCATGCTGGTACTACAAATAATGAGCAGTGATAAAGCTTGTGCTTTTAAAAATATTTGACTACTGTTTACTTAAAATTTTTTAAATACTGGGAAAAGTAATTTTTATTTATATGGCTTTTTTGTACATTTAATTGGTAATTTGTGTATATAATATAGCACAGTAGAGTTCCTTTCAGTTCCACTAGGAAAGAATTAAATGTTTTGAATATTGAATTTCAAATGAGCGCTGGCAACTGGATATTATAGAATATACTATTCACAGGGCTAAACTTGAAACACTTTTAGGATCCAGTGTGTATAAAGGTCCTAGGCCTGGCTCTGAAATCATTTAAATCATTGTGGGCTTCTGCTTTCTCATCTGTTAAATGAACCAGATGGATTAATGTTCTGTGCATCTGTATAAATAAAAAACATTTTTAACCTTCAAAATTTTTATTCTTTTGACCCCTTTGGTAATGTCTGATTAATATTATTCCCTTTATAATATTGTAAAGTATTTGGGTTTGCTTGCTATTTCAGGGCTTTCTTGGCTAATGCAAATGAGCCTATGAGTTTTTAAACTCTTGCTTGTAGAAATTGGAGAAATAGGGCAGTTTGAATCTCAAAATTATTTAGCTCTGATGAATAAGAGTACAAAGTTAGGATAAACTCACATTCTGGTATCTGGGAACTTGAATTTCTAGTCACATGTATTCAGTGCCTTTTTTTTTAAAGCCAGTTTTTATTTTTTGTTAATCCTCACCCAAGGATATATTTTCCAGTTGATTTTTAGAGAGAGTAAAAGGGAGGGTTGCAGGGAGGAAGAGAGAGAGAGAAACAAACATCGATGTGAGAGAGACATCGATTGGTTGCCTCCTGGGGCCTGAGATCCAATCTGCAAGCTAGGCATGTGCCCTTAACCAGGGATCAAGCCCAAGACCATTTGCTCAGCAAGCCAACACTAACCACTGAACACACCAATCAGGGCTTTAAAGCCAGTTTTTATGCTGTTATAATTAGCTTATTCTTTAAGAAAAGGTGGATTTTAATTTTGAACAATTTTTAAATTTTTCAAATACAGTTGACATAACAATATTAGTTTCAGGTGTACAACATAGTGATTAGACCTTTCTATAATTTAAAAGGTGATCACCTCAATATATCTAGTATCCATCTGACACCATACAGATATTGAAATATATATTTCCCATTCTGTACTTTATATCCTTATGACTGTTTTTACAGCTGGCCATTTGTATATCTAATCCCTTCCCTGAAAAGGTGAATTTTATACCAGTGTATTATATGTCTCTGCATTCTATAACTGTTGTTCTTTAGGGTTACAATCTAGTCAAAGCAAAAATACTTTTTTAGGATCTGTTGATTGAAGTCTATATTTTAAATACTTATTGAAGTTTCTTTTTTTTTCTGCTGAAATGGCAATTATATGTGGCAGTCATAAATGTAAACTTTACATTTTGCAGAAGAAGTACATATAACCACTTAAGCAGCTGGTTGACAGATGCAAGGAATCTCACCAATCCAAATACTGTAAGTTAAATGATATCTAGGATCTAAGCTAACCCCAGAAGGAAAGCCATTTGATAGTGGGATTTTTATATTTGGATACTAAGAATGAGAATCTTTAGTTTATTCTTAAATTAATTGAAGAAAACATACTATTTTTTTTCCAGTACTAATTACCCCAGGTCTCACATTTTGTTTGGTTTTTATTCATGTTTGTGGTTGAAAAAAAGTTATGGGTGGTGATCTCATGTCGAGTGGAGTATGAAATCTGAAACTACCACTCTAATGGGGATCTGCATTAGTTTCATAAAATGTTACCATTGGAGGAACCTGGGCAAAGTGTAGATCTCTGCATTATTTCTTACAACTACATGTGAATCTACAATTATCTCAATAAATTTTAATTAAAAGTAAAGAGTTCTGCATGCTTTAAAAAATTAGCTTCTTAGACTGAGAAGATACTGAGATTTTTAGGAGCCAAGTCACCATACTAGACTCTGTAGTATAAAGATAAATTTGGATCGTTGGCCCACAAAATGTTATAGTCTAGCAGGGAGATTACCTATGGGAATACTAATAGCTGTGCTGAAAAGCAGAATAAAATAGGAGTTAGAGTAGAGTGACTGGTGTGCTGATGGGAGTCCAGGATAAGCAGTGGCATCTGGAGAAATCCGCTTTAGAGAGGCGGTGGTAGGGCGTTTGAGCTAGGATTTCAGGGGTTTTAGTAGATGCTGTTGAGGGTGTTTCAGGGCCAAGTGAGAAAGGCAGAGATGTGACTCTGAAATTCTCCAAAACAAGGCCTGTGTCTCACTTAGCTTTGTACCCCAGCTCCTAGTAGAAGCCTAGTTCAATAAATATGTAATCAGCAGTAACACTGGCTTTTATTAGGGAACAGCAATTTAATTACATTGAGAGTCCGCTAACATGGTTTGCCAATTATGACGGGGACTGTGCCTAGAACTTTCAGATCCATCATCATTAAACTCACTCTAAGTGTATAAACAAACCTATAGTTTGACTGAAGTAGATTTAACTATTCTCAATTACATTCAGATTAAAAGTTTATTGGACACTAGTTTTTGGAAGTGAGAAGGTTGTATTTTCACATGAAAAGAAGTTAATGGTTGTGGAAATCCCTTTTAGTTGAAACCATCCATTTCTAAAGTATCCATATCTGGATTAGTACATCTGTTTGGAAGGGGGAGAGAAGATTTGTTGGTTGGTGCAAATAACATATAGGCAGAAACAGCCTACTCATAAAGCTGTCGTCCTCCTCCCCTCCACAAAAAAAAACCCCCACATAACCTATTGCATACTTATTCTTAGAACTTTTCAGAGCTGCCTTTAACTTTGGCTTTTCACTTGTATAAAATGATTCCAAAGTGGATATAGTTGTCTGATATTTTATCTTGGATATGAATTCACTGCATGTGTTTTTACTGCCTCAGTGGACATACAGACATCTGTTATCAGTTGCTACAAACTGAGTCCTGCCTAGGGATAATGTGGGGGGATGGTAGGACAGTATTTGTCTGAAGTTCATAGTTTGAGTGTTATACCTGGGTTCTGATTTCCTCCTATCACTGACTCATTAACTGACCTCTGCCTTGTTTGAGCCCTAATTTCTTTACCAGTAGTCTGAGGAGCTGAACTAGTAGTTTGTAAACTTTTTGAGGGTTCCAGAAACTTGAAAATCTGATGAAAGCCACGAACTTCCTCTAGAGGAACTGTCCTTGTTTACAGCATTTTATTTCATTCTGTGCTTTCACAGATCCCCTGAAGCTTGTCCCTGGACACTTAGTAATCTTACGTAGATAAATCATAAGCTTTGAACCCCTGGCCCAGAAGATTGCTGAGAATCCGTCTTATTCCTTAATGGCTTCATGACTGGTGGATAATTGCTAGTACTTGTTCTTTTTAGGCCCACATTTTTTTTCTATCAAGATTTTTGGATTTCGGAATTTTTATTGTTGATTTAAGTTGGTTGCTTTGTTTTAAGATGTTTTTCTTTTGGTCACACATTAGGTAATAATTCTCATAGGAAATAAAGCAGATTTGGAGGCACAGAGAGATGTTACTTACGAAGAAGCCAAACAGTTTGCTGAAGAAAATGGTGGGTTTCTTTTAAGACTTTTAATGGCTTGAGGGAGGGTCACCCTTCGGAGAATTCCTAAGGATTTTGATCCTGCAAATTATTTGACAATTATTTTTAATGCAAACTATTCAAATTTCAAGGGTGAGGAAATTGCAAAATGTGTTTGAGAATTCATGTGTTGGGGGGAGGAGTATTATTATTATTCCCTCTATTTCACAATCATATTCTTTCATAAAATATTGAAAGCTGATGGGAAGCTTTAACTTTTGTTCAGATGTTGCTAAAGAGAAATATCCTTGTGAGATCATTTGAAATGTCCTAATCAGTCTGAAATTTATTTTTAGGCTTATTGTTCCTTGAAGCAAGTGCAAAAACGTAAGTATAGCTAAAATTAGATCTTTTTCAGTTACATTCCAATTTCTCAAAATAGAACATGGATAGAAAAAAATGTATAATGTATATATACAGTTGACCCATAAACATGGATGTTAACTGCATGTTTCAATCATGAAAGTGGAACACGTATGTTTTTATTGATTTTTAGAGGGGGAAGGGAGTGGGATAGAGAGATAGAAACATAGATGAGAAACATCATGAATCGCCGGCCTCCTATACACCCCCTACAGGGGATCAAACCTGCAACCTGGGCATGTGCCCTGACCAAAACTGGTTGACCTCGTGGTTCATGGGTCAACACTCAACCATTGAGCTACATCTGCTGGGCCATATGAGGATTTTTTGTTTAATATATTTTTATTTCAGAGAGGGAGAGGGAGAAATAAATAATAAAAACACCAGTGATGAGAATCATTAATTGGCTGCCCCCTGCACGCCCCCTATTGGGAATCCAGCCCACAACCCAAGCATGTGCTCTTGACTGGAATGGAACCCAGGACCCTTCAGACCACAGGCTGATACTCTATCCACTGAGCAAAACCAGCTAGGGCCATATGAGCGATTTTTTTTAAATTGACCTGTGTAGTTTAATTGGCTGGCACAGTTGAAACGTACGTAATTCAAGGGACAACTCCATCATTGGTAATTTGCATGTTCAGAGCAGATTTTTGATTTCGAGGAAGGTCCATGCCCTAATCCCCCCTCCCACATTGTTCAAAGATCACCTGTACATAAATTATATTATACATAAATACCTAATGCATATGGCTAAGGAGAACAGTAAGCAATACTTTACTTCCTATTTGACATTTAAAAATAATATTTTTTGTTACTTTACCTAAAAGATTATACCTTGATTGCCCACTAGTAAGCAATGTTAATAAATGAAATTATGTAAACATTTCAAGTGTTTGTCACAACTGAGGTTGAGTTTGGCATCGTGGACTCAAGCTTGGTCAGCCTATTTAATACTTCTGATCATACTAAAAACATGAGTTAAGGAAATAATTAAGAGTAATTAGAAGCATAATTAACATTTTCTAATTATTATCCCATGTCCATTATTGAACCTTGGGATTCTCATTATAGTTATTTAAGCCAAAAATTCCTTGCATTGGTAAGAAGTTAGCTCCTTTGTTATTCATCTGTACTGTTTAGTCCTAAGAGAACTGAAGTGTGAATATGGCTAAGCATGAATATGCTACCATCACATGATAAAAACAGTTTATGCTTTGCTAATCAGCCTCTTCAGATCCAAGAATCATTTGTGCATGTTTGGAGATTTCACTTCTAGTGGAATACTCTTTTATTACAGAAATGACCTATCTTAACTGTTATATATTAATATGTTAGCATTTTAATGACTAGAACATATATAGTTATCAAATTAGGGTTTGTAGAAACAGCTCAGTACTGTGTTTATATGCTTTCCACAGAAAATATTTCCCCATGTTGTTCTCTTAGCTCAGTCTTCTGGTAATCTCTTATTAGATGACATTGGCTAAGTTGAAGACATCATGGCAGTTGACTAAAGTTTAGCAAAAGGTCAGTGTATAATGTCTTATCTTTTGTAGAAAACTGTGGTTCTCGAATAAAGTTGTCAATTGCTTCTTAGGGGAGAGAATGTAGAAGATGCTTTCCTCGAGGCTGCCAAGAAAATCTATCAGAACATTCAGGATGGAAGCCTGGATCTGAATGCTGCCGAGTCTGGTGTACAGCACAAACCCTCAGCTCCGCAAGGAGGCCGGCTAACCAGTGAACCCCAACCCCAGAGAGAAGGCTGTGGCTGCTAGTGACCTCTTTGCTGTGGCTCTCATTTGACCTTTCACCTCTGTCTGTTGGAAGCAGTACTTTTTACTGCCTCGTTGTCTTCTGTACATCTTACTGGGTTTAATTAAAAAAACAAAAGAAAAAAAACAACTCTGTTTAAAAACAGTTTAACACAATACTAAACTGCTAAACAACTAGGTGTAATCAGGTTATCAAAAGCAAGTAATCTCTCCTGCATGGTAAATCTAGACTTTTTTTCCCCTCTTGATTGTCCTCATGTTAGGTATGTCACCAACACATGATTTAAACTGAGCACTGATGCTGGACTTCATGATTTGTACTCCTCCCTCTTCTTGGCAGGGCTTTCTCTCACTGTACGGTTTAATTTGATATCTTAAGCCTTTCTCCCCGGCTTTTAACTGTTCAAGTATGTCTGTTGTAACCAAGAAGTTTATTGCTGTGAAATGGCTTCTGGTGATAGAGAAGGGATTCTATAACTGCTTTTGTTTTGTTATTGTCAGATAAATTCCCTGTTGTGTGGGTGGCATTTTTCTTGAAGAGGTTTGCTTCTGTCTTAGCCTTGTACAGGGAAAATACCCATTTATCAGCTTCTCTCTTGTGCTTAATAGCTTTATTTTTTTTTTTACATCATTTTATCCTTTTCTCTTTAGCAGAAAGTAAATATGTATAAATTTTGAAGGAACTGAACTAACAATACATCCTGTGTATATTCTTTTAATGAAGAAAATAAATTGATTACTGGCATTGGAACAGTATAAAATACCAGTTTGTACAGTAAGACCTATATGTGACCATGTTACTTCCTTCCATTTCACACAAGGAAATAGACACAACTGCAGTTCACAAGTAATACTGGCTCCACCCATTGGTGCTGGCAATTTGGGGACATTACGCTGTAAAGAGCTCCTAGCGTGAGAGGATTAACACTAGCTCATCTTTGTTCATCTTTGCACTGTGGCTTACCTACAAATTTTCTTAACTGTTCTTGTGCAATCAACAATGTGCAAACCTGCTTTTCTCTTTTTGTAAACATTTTGCATTATAGGCTGCATTTCTTGCCTTACTGTATAGAAAAAGAAAAAAGGCTGGGTTTATTATTGCACATTTTAAGCTTTTATACCTTTATCTTCTTGGAATGGTTGAGATTCTGAACCAGACAGCCAGAACTATAGGTCTGCTGTTAAGGGATTTTAAATTGTGCATTTTTAACACTACAGTGAAATAATTAAGATATCCCTTGTGTTCTTAGTATGAAGTGCTATTTTTGGTCATGTTGGCATAAATTGTTTTATAAAAGGGAAAGTGTTTCTAACAGTGTTTCAATGTTTGTGCTGATACAAAGTAAGTTATTACTTTACTTGAGATGGTTTGGCCACTGAAGAATACAGTATTACAAGGGAAACAATCTTATTTCTTTAGATAAGAAACTTAGGTTTTACCAAGTTCTTTACTTCTGTTGATTGACTTCTGAGGTTATAGAGCAAGTGGGAATTCAGAAGTTATTGAAGTACAGGATCGGTAAACCTCAGTAGATTATATAAAATGCACTCAGCTCAACTGCTGTGTTTAAAATACACATTTTAAATCCCTCTTTACAGACACTAAAGTAAAAAAATACAACTTTCTGGGTTGTAAACATGGTAGTACCAGAGTATTGTATAGTCAATGTTAAATAAAAGCCAAAACTGGAATGTGCAGAAAATAGGATTTGGATAATTTGAGGATTCATTTTTATTTGTCTTAAAACTTTTTTAAAAAGAAGATTCTTGGAGTAGATTGGTATATTCTGTTAAAAACTTACAGTGATCCATTTTGCTCACACTGTTGCATCACAAGGGACTCACCCAGGGACCATGACCTCCCGGTGTGTGTATATATTTACAAAGACAAAACAAACAAACCACCCATTGGGATATAAGGTAGCAATCACAAACTAAAGACCACGATTTGTTTAGGTGCAATACCCTGATTTCCAAAGTTAGTTACAGTGGGTCTTATTGTTTTGTGACAGGATTTATTCAGACTGCTGTACTCTTCATTTGATGTAACAAAATGCTATTAATCTAAATATTTGTAAATAAAGTACCTGTATCTAGATTAAAATTGTTTGTATTATTTTCTAATTATAATAGGATTTCATTTTCTTCAGGTAAACAATTATTTAGCATATTTAGTTGTCAGTTTTTGCAGAATTATCCTTATTTGTTGAGAAGTCTAGTTACATAGCATATAAATCCACATCACTAATTGAGTTTTTATCCTTGTGTTTAGATCACACTTGCAGTGTTTTCAGTCAATCTTTTTCAGTGTGAGATCAGCACATTTGGTGCCTAATGGTGTTCTCCCTTCACTGTACTTGGGGCCAAATTCTGTAATTTGCATGTCTAATCCCCTACAATAAACTTGGGTGCTCAAAAATAAAGGAGCAAATTGTCATATTGTAACATTCATGTGCCAGACACTGGGCAAGTGCACTTTGGAGAGAATGTGAATTCTTTTAATTTTTAATCCATGAGAGGTTCTGCTTATGTGGTCACCTGGTTCTCTGGGTTACTCATTGCCCTACACTTATGAGGGAGGCAGCCCTCCTGAGTAGTAATTGGTGCTTAGTACCTTTTATGCATTAGACAGTTCACAATGTTCAAGTATTTTCAGTAGGTAAGTATTTGATACAGAAACCTTGATTTTTTTGGGGGGGAGGGTGAGGACAGAAGGGTTTGATGATATTCATATAATACTAGTCAGAGGTAATAAACTCTCTTCGGAAAAAAGTCTTTTAGCTTCATACACTAATGACCTCACCTGTTGAATTCCTGAAGACTTTAAAAAGTTTTGAGAACTTTGTTGCCCACACATCTGTTGTTTTATTTTTTTGTGGTTGTGTGGTTCATTTCACTATCCGTAAACAGAAGACCTAATGATTATCTCCATTCCTGTTTACTTGAGAATAAAGAGAGGGTTCATGTGGTAGTTTAGAAAGAAGATATTTTACCCTCACATACAGTACATGGATAGAACAAGAAAATGTGTGCCTGAAAGATTTCACTCTCTGAATAGGCCAAGATTTTAAACATTTGCTAAGATTTGTGAAAGTGAAACCAAGAAGAATGTAAGTATAAAGGATACTACCCGAATCAATTTTCGTTTTGGAATAGATGCCTTCTAGAACTTGCTATGTACTAGTAAATTTTGTGTCACTTCCATTGTCTTCATTGTACTAGGTTGATCCCATATCTTAATGATCCAGTTGTAGCCAAACAACTTTTTAGGAATATACACCTAAATGATGAGGATTACTGCACTGCTATTCTGTATTGTAGTAACATGGCATAACTGTGTGCTATGGGTCAGCAGCTGTCTATAGAATCCTTGGGAATATTTAAATTAGCTTAAATATTTATTTAATTGAACTTCTTACCAATTTATTTAAATACTTTAAAACCTAATCTATATGGGCTTTCATACTTCATTATCCCATGGGGATAATTCTGTTGCCACACATTTCATTGGGACCAAGAGCTGCTATTCTTTTTATTATTTTTTAAAATCTTTACTGTTTAGATTACAATTGTTCCTCTTTTTTCTCCCCATAGCTGCCCTTCACCTAGCTTCCACCACACCCTCTGCTCTCACCTCCCCCATATTGTCTTCATCCATAGATGATTTTGTCCAGTCTTTCCCTGCACCCCCCTCACCCCTTACCCCCTGAGAATTGTCAGTCCACTCCCTTTCTATGCCCCCAATTCTATTATATTCACCAGTTTATTCTGTTCATCAGATTTTTAATTCACTTGATTTTTTAGATTCACTTATTGATAGATACGTATTTGTTGTTCATAATTTTTATCTTTACCTTTTTCTTCTTCCTCTTCTTAAAGAGTACTTTTCAGCATTTCATATAATCCTGGTTTGGTGTTGATGAACTCCTTTAGCTTTTTCTTCTCTGTGAAGCTCTTTATCTGCCCTTCAATTCTGATTGATAGCTTTGCTGGGTAATCTTGGTTGTAGGTTCTTGCTATTCATCACTTTGAATAATTCTTGCCACTCCCGTCTGGCCTGCATCATTTCTGTTGAGAAATCAGCTGACAATCATATGGTGCTCCCTTGTAAGTAATTAGCTGTTTTTCTCTTGCTGCTTCTAATATTCTCTCCTTGTCTATTGCTCTTAGCATTTTAATGATGATGTGTCTTGGTGTGGTCCTCTTTGGGGTTCTGTGCACTTCCTGGACTTGTAAGTCTATTTCTTTCACCAGGTGGGGGAAGTTTTCAGTCATCACTTCTTCAAATAGGTTTTCAATATCTTGCTCTCTCCCTTCTTCTGGCACCCCCACAATTCTGATGTTGACATGCTTGAAGTTGTCTCAGAGGCTCCTTATACTATCTTCAGAGTTTTGGATTATTTTTTTCTTTTTGCTTTTCCAGTTGAGTGTTTTCTGCTTCTTTGTATTTCAAAACTTTGACTTGATTCTTATGTTTCTCTAGTCTGCTGTTAGGTCTCTAGGTATAATATTTTTTATTTCAGTCAGTGTATGTTTAATTTCTAGTTGGTCCTTTTTCATGTCCTTTTGGGTCTCACTAAATTTATCCATGTTTTCTAGGAAATTCTTGAAAAACCTTATAACCATGGTTTTGAACTCCATATCCAGTCATTTGTTTTTCTTCATTTCTTTTGTTTGTGATCTGTTCCTTTGTCTCCACATTTTCGCTGCTTCTCTGAGTTGGTAGTGTAGCTTTGTGTGCTAGGTGTCCTATATGGCCCAGTAGCTCTGCCTCCCCAGTTACCTAAGGTGGACTCTTTTGATGCACCCCTTTGTGGACTGTGTACAGCCTTGTTTTAGTTAAATCTTGATTGTTGTTGGTATCACTGGGGGGAATTGACCTCCAAGCCAATTGGTTGTGAAGATCAGCTGTGTCAATGCTGGGAGAACAGTGCTGGACTCCGCCTTAAGACTTGCAAAATTGCAAAAGCCTAGGGGGCGGAGTCTCAGAGCTGAGCAGACAGCCTTGGCTTCCCATTAGCCTCTTAACATCTCAGTGACCCTCGGTAATCGCTGCCGCCCTCTCTGCATGTATTGGTGCACTCGCGCTCGCTCGCCTCCAGATCTCTCTGCCTTTTCGGCTCACCTGAGTTTCCATGCACTCTGGGGACCCATATAAGTCTGGGTCCCCAGCGTCTCGCCTGAAACTGGGGTTCAGTGCAGTCCAACCTGGATTTCAGTGCAGTTGGGAGGGTCTGTCTTCCTCCCGCTAGAGAAAGCCAGCAGCACAATTAGCAGTCAGCCCTCTGTGTGCGCACTTTTGAGCACACCTCCAGACCTCTGTCTTTCGCAGCTCCCCTAAGTTTCCCTGCACTCCTCCCTTTTCACAACAGTGCAGACTTCCCCATATGAGTCTCGCCTGGAACTGGGGTTCAGTGCAGTCAGAAGTGGGGTTTCCATCTCCCGCTAGAGGAAGCCAGCCAGGCCCACCCATTCTCTCCATGTGTGCATCTCTGTACCTCAGCTTTTTGCAGCTCCTCTGAGTCTCCGCAAGCCTCTCTTTCCTTCTAGTTGTAGAATTTCCACTCAGCCAGCTTTCCTGTGATCCTGGATGATGTCCGCTCTGTCTTTTAGATGTAGTTTTGAAATTGTTGTGCGAAGCAGCAGTTTAGGTGTTCACCTATGTTGCCATCTTGGTTTCTCCGTGCTATTCTTATTTTTAGAGAAATAATGTATTCTTGTACCATGGAGTTGAGGCATTAGTTATAGTCATTCAAAAATTTTTAAGTCTGAAGATAGTTTGAATTTACCCTGAGTCAGATTCTCTACTTTTCCACCAAAGAATTGTTTTGGTTGAAGAAAAGCACCTGAAAGCCTAGGGGGCAGAGTCTCAGAGCTGAGCAGACAGCCTTATAATAAGCCTATATTATAAAGAGGTAATATGCAAATTGACAGTCACATCATCACAAGATGACACCCATAGTGGGGGCAGGGCTGCCCGCTTAGCACGCCTGCCACCAGAGTCCCCTCAGCCTTGCCAGGGGTCTTGGGTCCTCCTGTACCCCCCACTGACAGGCTCAGGCAAATGGGGCCAGCTGAGGCAAGCCTTGGACAGTGGCTGCTCAGCTGCCCAGGACCAGCCTGAGGCACAGGTAACCAGGACCAGCTGAGGCTTGCACTGCTGGCAGGCGAAGCAGCAGAGGTGTGATGGGGGCGTCGCCCCCCACCTGAGGGCTCCTTGACTGTGAGCAGAGGCAGGCCGGGCTGAGAGACCCCCCCCACTCTAGTGCGTGAATTTTCATGCACCAGGCCTCTAGTAGTTTTATAATAGGTATTTCAAAAGATGAAGCATATTCTCTGATAGGTACAACATACTTCAACCTCCAAACAAATAGGAAACTATTTGAAAGACGGTCATTTCTTAGAATTAAGGTAATAATATGATGGCTTTACTGTATATCTGTGAAATGTAAAGTCAGACGATAGCCCCCAATTTATTTTACCTTTTATTTTCATACGAAAATAGATTTTTAAGCAAAATCCAAAAATAACTTTTGACACTGAATGAAGAGAGGCCTAAGTATATATTTTTTTTTGTAACTATAGATTTTAACGATTTATAGATTTAAATTTGCAGTTACATTCAGCATTGGTTTTATAATAGCACATTTCAAAGATTAAAAATGCTCAGCAATCGAGGACCCTGTTTTAAATGTTATACAACAGTTCTGATATGTGCACATGACTTACAAAAACCCTGGTCATAATGGTTCAAATGCGATAAACTACAGTGGAGTTTTAGCATCTGAATTCACTGGATCTTGATAAAAACCAAGTGGCATTCCAATATTGAAGTTAGTGAGGTAGTGGAGGTCTTTCCTTAGATACATTTATGTGAGATAGTACTCCTCATCTGGCTGAACCACTGTTTCCTACAGTAAGACAAAGAAAGAAAAGATGAATTCTTGCAACAGTAAATTAACAGAACAAAGTGATACCATAAAAGCTAATAGGTAAAATACGTATTTGAGTACTTCTTTGGAAAAACATTTTAAAATTAAAGTTGAGAGGTTACTTCTCTTAAGATTATAAGCTAGAATTCAAGGTGTTCTAACTGAAAGTGCTGGTTATAAGAACTATTTGTAACAGGTACCCTGTGAGCAGGAAGCTTGGAACGGCATCAATGTCGGTAACTGTCTCGTAATTTTGATGGACCTTGTAAGACTTGTTGGAAGCAGCTCTGAAAAGGGAGATAAAATATTAGGCTCAGAAGCTAGCCCCCTAACTCCTGTGTAGTATGGGCTATTATCCCACAGAGACCTGGATTACTAGCCCAGACTCCAAAATAATTCTAGCAATCTTACCCCCACCCCTTGTGCCTCTAACCTCTCCATTATTCTCTTGAATTTAGAGGACCTCAACTCTTCTGGCTGCATCATGTACTGATAATTGAACTGGCCCCAAACCCTTGTGCACTCATCTCCCATTACTGAGGCTGTCTTACTTCTAAAGCCACCTGACACCTTCCTTCAGGCATACTCGGAGGCCATGACGATTGGGCCTATACCTGACGTGGGTCCTACCACAGAAGGTTTTAATTCTAGCTCCGCTGCTAATGAGCTTGTGCCTATTAATAAAGAAGCAATTTTCCTTAATGTTTCTTATGGCTCAAGCATTCCATATATTGCTCTGTAGTAAAGACAGATTAGCTCCTATGTCTTGGTTTCATTTTAAACAAGTTTTTTAAATGAGAAAAAAATATATACAAAGGGCTTTTAGTACATGTACACAGTAGGCAGTCAAAAATAGTAGTAGCTATTGCCTGTCTCTGAAAGTAGTACTATGTTACTATTTACCAATCCATGAGTATATTTCATGTTCCTCCTAAATGATTAATTACATATGTCACACAGAAAATCTTTGTGAAATTCAGGATTTCTCATAGATCTGGTTTAAGAGGTCCATATTCCAACTTTTGCTGAGGAATAACAAGAGACACAGTCATCTTTCTCCAGGATACAGGGTGACGGACAGGTTAAATTAGGGCTCAAACTGGCCTCATAGGTCTAAATTCTGCATGACCCAGGAGAGGATAAGGAAATCCAGAGGGTGGAGGACATTAATAGCAGCATTAAGTACATCCCTCACAGGTCCTCCTCTCTCCAGGTGTAGTCCGTGGCCTAAGACCTCAGTTGATTCCAGTTTTACTAGGGATCACGAAAAAAGTTTTGACTATGATAAGTTTTCCCGAGATTGGGAGTGGCACTGTTTTCCTTCTGAGTGTCCTCTAGATTATGTATCCCAAACTTTCAGGTACTTTCCAAGTTCAGATCAGACCCCTTGGGAAGAGCTTCCTTTTACCTGGGTTGGTCCGACCTGACAGTCCTCTGCAAAAGAAAACTCCAGCTGAGACATGCTGGCTGATGGTGACGATATGGAATCTGCAGAGGTGCTGGTGACCAGCTCCCCCAGCGCGTCGACTTGTCTCCTCAAGCTGTGTAATGTGCCCTCTGTCTGCTGCTTCCCTTTGATTAACACTTCTGCTTGCTTCGACATACAGCGTCGAAGTTGCGCCTGAAAGTGTTAAGGTGAAGTTTACGGTTTTATATGTACCAGAACTATTACTCAGTAGTTTTCTCACATTTAGCATTTGATAGGCAAATCTATCATAAAGTAGGAATGGCTGCTGAAAATGCTCATCCTAAAAAAAAAAATCTAGAGGTACACACTGCTCTGTGTGTGTGTAAATGTGTATGTTCTGTGTTTTATTAACTGGGCCTTTTACTCAGTCTATTCTCTCTACTGTAACAATGCTAAGGATTCCTGCATCCCCAGCCTCCCCATTAAACTACTATTCATCTCTCTCTTCTTTTCTTCCCATACTCAGAAGACTGGTTTCTACTCGATGTCTTCAGTGTCTCTCACAATGTAGTTAGTCCTCAACCTCAGACTCCTTGCTGGCTTTCCCACTGCTGTACCTTTAAGATGATTCTCTCAAAGTCTACAGCAGCACTGTCCAACAGAACGTTGTGTGATGAAGGGAATGTTGTCTGTCTGTGCCATCCAATATAGTAACCAATAGTCACATGAAGCTACTGAGAGCTTGAAATGTGGCAACAAAAGAATTGAATTTTTAATCTGATATAATTAGAATGGATTTACATACAAATATCCACATGGGGCTGAAGGCTTTTGGAGGTCCGGGTCCTCCTTCAATATACGAACAGCTCCCTCTCAGCCCATGATATATAGCTGTTCTCCAAAGGTGCATTCTGTCCTATTGTTCTACCTCACCCTTTTCAACTCTCAAGTCCAAATCTTTAGTCCAACTCTGACCACTAAGTCTAGATTCCTATTCTCAGCTGCCTACAGATACTTCTCTGGATGTCTTGAAACTCAACATGCCCTGAGCCAAACAACTTATCTGATACCCAAGCCTACTTTTCCAGGATCACCAATCTTTCCCCAAAACACTGGCCTCTGAGCTCCTTATTGCTTATCATTGTATCTCTATTTCCTGTCCCAGATACTTAGGCTCTGTCAGTTTGGGCTGAGGCAAAGCAGCACTGCATAGGTTAAACAATGCTGGGCTTAACACCAGAATTCACAGTTTTGGATACTGACTCTGCTGTTTACTGTGTGTTGCCAACTTCTCTGAGCTCCCACTATGTAAACTATAAAGCTGCTGTGAGTACTACAGTACATGCTGTCACATGTGACAGCAGCATGTGAACGCAAGCAATTCGCCTCCCCCTCCTCAGTGGCCAAGTAACTCATGCTGTACATGTCGTTTGTAAAAGGTAACCTTGAGCCGATCTTCACGGTGCCGCAGTTTCTCTCGTAGTGCTTCTCCACGCCAGTGTTCATCCTTTTCCAGAAGGAAAGGGAAACATCAGTCATCACACACCACTATCAGTAACCAACCAGCCTTTTCCCCCTACACTCCCCACCATCAAGCCTGTTTTTCAGCTAATCCAGAGGAAGTGGGAGCCAAATTATTCTTCTACAAAGTCCAGAGAATGGCAGGATAAACCCTTACCATTATGTGAACCTGGGAAAAATTAAGTTTTTCTTCCAAAGGTGATGGCCTCTCACTCATGGTGAATGGAAAGTTCTCCTTCAAGCTTTCCAACCCTCCTAGGTTTTCGTTCCTTTCCAAAATAGCTTCCAGATCTGCTGGTAGTTCTGGAATAAACTGGTTGAGATTCTTCAGGCTGGTTCTGATTTCATCTTTCACCTCAGATTTAAGTGTCCTCATTGCTTCACTGATTTCCATTTGTCTTCTCTCCAAATCGTTCTGGTTTGCCATCTAAAGAGCAAGAGTCAGAAACCAAGGTGGTGGCATAGGTAAACACCTAAACTGCTGCCTCACACAACAATCTCAAAACTATAACTAAATGACAAGACATCATCCAGAACCACACGAAAGCTGGCTGAGTGGAAATTCTACAACTAGAAGGAAAGAGAAAAGCACATTGAGACTCAGGGGAACTGCTGGAGGCAGAAGTACTGAGACGCGCACGCGGAGAGGACTGACTGCTGAGTGCGTGGCTGGTCTTCTCAAGTGGGAGGGAGATGGAAGCTCCTGACTCGTTTGGGGAGAAACTGGACTGTCTGGCAGCTGGCGAAACTCGAGGGTGGCTTTCTCTCAGAGGTGCTTACAGCAATTACCAAGGGACACTGAGACCCAGGGGCCTCATAGGGCAGGGCTGAAGGGAAGCCAAGGATGTCTGCTTAGCCCTGAAACTCCAAGATGAGCACAGATGCTTCTGCAATTTTGCAAGTCTAGTCTCATAAGGGTGTCTCCAGCACAGTTCTCCCAGCATACACACAGCTGATCCTCACAGCCAATTGGCCTGGAGGTCAATTCCTCCCAGTGATACCAACAACAATCAAGATTTAACTACAACAAGGCTGTGCACACAATCCACAAAGGGGTGTACCAAGAGTGTCCACCTGAGGTAACTGGGGAGACTGAGCCATTGGGCCATATAGGACACCTAGCACACAAAGCTACTCTACCAACTCAGGGAAGCAACAAAAATGCGGAGACAAAGAAACAGATCACAAATGAAAGAAATGGAGGAAAGCAAACAACTGGATATAGAGTTCAAAACCACGGTTATAAGGTTTTTCAAGAATTTCCTAGAAAACATGGATAATTTAGCGAGACCCAAGAGGAGATGAAAAAGGATCAACCAGAAATTAAACATACACTGATTGAAATAAAAAATATTATATAAAGACCTAACAGCAGACTACAGGAATATAAGAATCAAGTCAAAGATTTGAAATACAAAGAAGCAGAAAACACTCAACTGGAAAAGGAAAAAGAAAAAAGAATCCAAAGATTTGAAGATAGTGTAAGGAGCCTCTGGAACAACCTCAAGCATATCAATATCCAAATTATGGGGGTGCCTGAAGAAGAGAGAGAGCAAAATACTGAAAACCTATTTGAAGAAATAATGACTGAAAACTTCCCACATCTGTAAAAGAAACAGACTTACAAGTCCAGGAAGCGCACAGAACCCCAAACAAAAGGAATCCAAAGAGGACCACACCAAAACACATCATAATTAAAATGCCAAGAACAAAAGGCAAAGAGAGAATATTAAAAGCAGCAAGAGAAAAACAGTTAATTACCTACAAGGGAGCACCTATATGACTGTCAGCTGATTTCTCAACAGAAACTATGCAGGCCAGATGGGAGTGGCAAGAAATATTCAAAGTGATGAATAGCAAGAACCTACAACCAAGATTATTCTACCCAGCAAAGCTATCATTCAGAATTAAAGGGTAGATAAAGAGCTTCACAGATAAGAAAAAGCTAAAGGAGTTTATCAACACCAAACCAGTATTATATGAAATGCTGAAAGATATTCTTTAAGAAGAGGAAGAAGAAGGGAAAGGTAAAGATAAAAATTATAAACAATAAATACATATCTATCAACAAGTGAATCTAAAAATCAAGTGAATAAAAAATCTGATGAACAAAATAAACTGGTGAATATAATAGAATCAGTGGCATGAAAGGGAGTGGACTGACAATTTTAGGGGGGAAAGGGGTGTGGGAAGAGATTGGACAAAAATGGTACACTTGTGGATGAGAACAGTGTGGGGGGGAGGTAAGATCAGAGGGTGGGGTGAGAAGTGGGTGGAGGGGAGCTATGGGGAGAAAAAAGAGGAACAATTGTAATAATCTGAACAATAAAGATTAAATTAACAAAAAAGAAATACTAAAAAATAGACAAATAAGATATACTGTATAAATAATCAATAAACATAAAAAGATGTTCAACATTACTAATCATTAGGAAAATGCAAATTTGCAAATATTTTCTCTGTGGGTTATATTTTTATGCTCTTAGTAGTATGTTTAATGCACAAAAATATTAAATTTTTGTAAAGTCCAATTTATCTATTTTCTTTTGCTGTCTGTGCTTTTATTGTCATATAAAATTTGCCCTAAAAAAAATAAAGAGCAAGAGTCAAATACCATTGGTAAAGTGTGGGAATTAAGTGGAATTAAACTGTTTAATGTGTCATGTTTAAAGATCTAAATATGTCAAAAACTTGTGCTTTTTCAACCACTGAAGTATCTATAAGCTACCAAGTAAATGACTGTATTGGCATTTCGAGTGGAGCAGCTTCCTGTTAGAAAAGCATCGGCACAGCCCTAGTCAGTTAGGCTCAGTGGATAGAGTGTCAGCCTGCAGACTGAAGGGTCTCAGATGTTTCTATCCCTCTCTCCATTCCTCTCTGAAATCAATAAAAATATATTAAAAAGAAAAGAGAAAAAGAAAAGCATGGGCACAGTGTTCCTTGATGGTAAATTGCTCTGTAGAAGTCAGTCTCTCTGGAGTTAGATGGAGCTGGATTTTAATCTCATTGCCAGTAAACCTTACCAAATGAGTTAGGGCAAGTTAGTTACTTCTTTCTTTATTTTTTAAAAATGTATTTTAATAATTTTTTACAGAGAGGAAGGGAGAGGGAAAGAGAAACACTGATGAGAGAGAAACACTGATTAGCTGCCTCCTACACCCCTCCCACTGGGGATGTGCCCACAACCAAGGCACATGCCCCCATCCGGAACCGAACCCGGGACCCTTCAGTCCGCAGGCCGACGCTCTATCCACTGAGCCAAACCAGTTTCGGCTTATTGAATTTTAAAAGTATATGTTGGGCTAGTAAGTTTTTCTTGTGAAGATATATTTCTATATTTTAAGACTAGAAAAACAAATTTGACTGAACTTTCTATCTATTCAGCTTTCACAAAGAAATACTCCTCTCAATGAGCTATTTGAGAAGTGAAGTCCATCTGGGGCCACGGGCAGTGAGTGTGCCTCCCAAGGCCCCCTGTCCAGCAGCTGGCCAGGCCTCCTGGACGCACCTGTTTCTTGAGTTCCGTGTACTCATGCTGCATCTGGTTGAGCTCCTTCATCAGGCGCCTGGCCCGTTCGTGGTTGTCCTGGGCCACCTGCTCGATTGTTGCCATTTCTTTCTGCATGCAGCTGTTCTCTTGTTTTTGCTCCTAGCACAGAAGGAAGAAAATGACCCAATATATGGAGATGTCATTGTGACTTATACACTCACTAGCTCTGTAACTTCATTTCCCATCTGGGACACAGCTTGTTTAGCTGTAAAATGGGGGTAATTCTACCTGCCTTCTTTAGCAGCTGTGGTAAAGCTGGGAGTACATTCATAACCAGAGTCTGTTAGCCCAAAGCCTGATTCCTAGATCTGCAACATTACTTTTGATAAGTTACTTTCTCTTTTTTAGCCTCCATTAATAGTCTGTAAAATGGGAACAATGACCCCATCATCATAGGGTTACTGAAAAGACTTAAGTTTAGATATCTGTATATTTACCTTTATAATCATGTTACCCTATCACTAGTTACAAGCGGATCGATCACCTTTTTGGAAACACATGTGATTTAAAGTTACATTCACACCACAGGGGTTCATTAATTCCTTTAGAGAGTGTTAGATAAAACCATTTCTGTGACAGTCTCTGTTGCTGCCCATCTGCCTTCATCCACCATGAACTGTTTTTGAATTTATCTGTGTATCACCTCCCAGAATTTATTTCAGGGATAAAAGCATGCTAGATTGGGCTCCCTGGTTTTAGGATAACGATTAATTAAAGCTAATGTTGACCAAAAGGGCAGGATGGAAAAAATCTATGAGCACTGACTGCAGCCAGTAGGAGCTTGCCAGCTGAGAGTGCTCTCCTCTTTGTGCTGACATTGTCTTGTTTACAGGACCATCTTTCCAGCCAGGACTGCAGCCCAGAAGCAGACAACATCTACCATCAGCTTCAAGAACAAATTATGCAGAAATATGACAAAAGCAATAGTTGGGCTCATAGGAAATCTATTTTTTCTATGTTGAAACAGTGTTAGTTTAAACATTTAAATGCATCATTTACTCCTACACTGCCACGATGCCAGGTACTCACAAGAAGGTTTTTCTCCAGTTGGTTCCGCTGGATTTTAAGTGCTTCCTTTAGGCTGAGAACCTGTTTTTCGGATTTTTTTCTTTCCGTCAAGAACTGGTTCCGCAGGAGGCTGAATTCGGCCCTCATAGAATCTGTCTCTTTTTGGAGAGCCAGCAGCTCATTTGACTTTTCCATTAATTGCTTCTCCCGTTCTGAAAGCTGTTGTTCTGAAATGAGCATTTTTAGTACTTTAGCCAGAGGCCCTGAGTTGGCTGTAGGTAGAGCTTTCCTTCCCTCGAGGGCAGATTGCATAATAACATGCCATTCACTCTATCACTAAGTCTTCCAAGTCCCCTCTGACACACACCAGAAGCGCCAAAAAAGACCCAGATAAGGTGCCTCATGACATAATGTATATCACTGATTCCCAAGTGATACACAGCAACTATCTCCTTTTTGAGTATTTGACTCAAAAAGAACACCAATCCTGAGGTGCAGGGGACACAAAACCGACTGCTAACGTGTTTTTTTTAATCTACCTTTATTTTATTTTTTAAAATATATTTTAATTGATTTCAGAGAGGAACAGAGAAGAGAGAGAAAAACATTAATGATGAGAGAAGAATCATTGATTGGCTGCCTCCTGTTCACCCCCTACTGGAGATCTAGCCTGCAACCAGGGCATGTGCCCTTGATTGGAATTGAACTCAGGACCCTTCAGTCCACAGGCCAATGCTCTATCCATTAAGCCAAACCAGCTAGGACTAAATATTTTAATAAAGGGAGGCACACCAGTACTTCTTCCTTCACAGCAGGTGGTGCAGTTGCAAAGAATACAGGATTTAGAGCCATATGAGCCCTGTTTTCCAGGGGGAACTATCTCCTAGCGTTCACTGGGAATCATTTATGCAAATACCCAGTACATAGTCAGTCTAAATAAATAATGCTTACAAATAATAGTGACATCTAAATCAAACTGTTCTGCGGGTCAGTAATACCCTATCCAGATTTCACTTTTTATATCTCTGGCATGGCCACACTTTTTTTTTTTTAATTTTTTTTTTTTAAGTTTCATTTTCATAATGAAATGATTGGGTCTGGTTTGATCAAGAGTTCTCAAGATACTCTCAGCAGTTCTCAACCTGTGGGTTGCAACCTCTTTCGGGGTCAAACGACCCTTTCACAGGGGTCACCTAAGACTATTGGAAAACACCTATTTTCCATGGTCTTAGAAACCAACACACCATTCCTCGGTGTAGAAAAATGTAGCAATGTAGTTTACTGTTGTTATATGAAGACTGTTGCCCATGCTACACCACGATTCAAGACAAAATTTCATTTATTTGTAATTAGAAATAAATATTTCACAATATATAATTACATATAATATATAATTACATATTGTTTTTGTGATTAATCCCTATGCTTTAATTATGTTCAATTTGTAACAATGAAAATACATCCTGCATATCAGATATTTACATTACAGTTCATAACAGTAGCAAAATTACAGTTGTGAAGTAGCAACGGAAATCATTTTATGGTTGGGGGTCACCACCACATGAGGAACTGTTTTAAAGGATCGCGGCATTAGGAAGGTTGAGAACCACTGCTCTAGCTGGTGGCTCAGTTGGTGATAGCATCATCCATGCACCAAAAGGTTGCCGGTTCTATTTCTGATCAGGGCACATACCTAGGTTACGGGTCCCATCCCCAGTCAGGGCATGTACAGAAGGCAACCAATCGCTGTTTCTCACATCGATGTTTCTCTTTCTATATATAATCAGTAAAAACATTCTCGGGTAAGGATTAAAAATAAAGAATTCTCAGGGAAAAGAAATAATAACCCTTTTAGATCCTTAAGTCCACTGGGTTCACTCAGGGGTGAGGGGAGTGATTTTCTGATCATTATTAAATCCTGCAGAAAAAAATCATTATTGATGTTAGAACAATCATTTACCCTGGATGCCCATGTCAACTTTATTTATAGATGACTTAAGTGAGTACAAACAGATCTAAAGGCAAATACCTGTTTTTGGTATTTGTCAAACTTGATAGAAGTAGGACAGTTAATATTGTTTTTTTCACTGGCTGAGATGAAATGGATCATTGTTCTCAGAGCTCATAAGTAATGTACTTCACAGAAAGCCTGTAGAGTACCTCTGGGCACTACTTTGTCTTACTGTCCCACTTTCTTGGGATAGCATTCTCAAAGAAGACAATATGGTGAAGCAAAAAGGTTGAATAGTCAGTCGCAATGCCACCCTCTCGCAGGGCTACAAGGATCAAGTCTGTACTGTACTTCTCGCTGGGCTGCTTCTGCCTCCTTTCTGGACTATGCTTGGGCCCTGGGTCACCTGTACATACTTCACAAAACACCAGAAGAGCACCCCTTCCCCAGAATGTGATGTTCCAGAATACATACGGGTTTGGGAAAGTGTCTTCTCCAGGGCCTCACCCCACCGCTCCTCTTCCTGCAGAGTCTTGACACGTTCTTCTGTCCCCAGCAGCTTTGTGAGCACCTGGTCCAGTTTGCTTTTCTGGTTTGTTACTTCCTTTTCCAGTTGCTGCTGCTGCTCCTTCAGTGTCACTTTACTTGCTTCTAACTTTCTCTCTTCACTTTCGCTCTCTTTCTGGAGTCTTTGAAACATCTTAGTAAAGAAGAACCTTAGTCAGTCATACACTAACAAATAGTGTCCCAGATGAGAGAATCTTCATGGATAGAGCCTAGTACAATAGAAAGTAGCAAATAGCCCACCGAGACAGACTGAGTTCCTTTAACAAGGTAATCAAGCAGGAACTGGAAAAACAATTTGGTCAGCATGTGAGAAGGAGATGCTAACAGCAAATGACAGGTGGCCATCAAGATTCTTTATAGAACCAATGTTCTAAGGCCTTAAGAGTCTAGAAATATTAACAGCAAGAAAGAGTTGGTTACAATACCCCCTGGTTACCCAGGGCAGTTAAGGGAAGCCACTCCCTTGGGGGGTACTTCTCAGGTTTCTACCAGGAGGAAAAAAGCTCACACCAGTGACAAAGAGTTTCCTGTTATGTAAAATCATAAACGTGTAGTACCATTTCTTGTTGCGCTAGTTTGGCTTTCCTTTCTTCAATCTCATTCTGGAGCACTTGAAGCTGTTGCTGTTTTGTCTCCTCTTCTTTCTGGCAGTCTTCGAACTTCTTTATCCATTCACTGATGTCCTCCTGGAGCCTGCTCTGCTCACTGAGCAGTGCATCATTCCGCCTGGTGGTGTGGAGCAGGTCCTTGAGGTGAAAGGATACATTGAAACTACTAACAAAGCCATCTTTACTAGGGGTGGCTAGTGCCACTCCAGCATCTGCTAAGTCTGACAAAATGAGACAGAATAAAAGTCCCATATCCTTTATTATCTCAACAAATTTATACAAAGGTACCCAGAACTCAAATCATTGGCTTTCCTCCTTTTAGTACCTAAAAAACCCCAAATAAGATAGCAGAACATGTCAGAACCTCAGCAAGAGATTCAGTTCCTCTGAGCTTTATGTCACTGAGGTGGAAATAAACAATACCCACCTCACAGGCTTGCTAGGAAGATTAAGAAAAACTGTGAATAAGGTTAATTCTTACTGAAAATGAGCCAAAAGTCATGGTTTTGTTATCATTTGAAATATATAACACTTTGACTTTTCATATATATTTATATATATATATATATATACATATATATATATATACACATACATATATATATATATACACATATATTTTAAAAATATATTTTATTGATTTTTTTACAGAGAGGAAGGAAGAGTGAGTTAGAAACATCGATGAGAGAGAAATATCAATCAGCTGCCTCCTGCACACCCCCTATTGGGGATGTGACTGCAACCAATGTACATGCCCTTGACTGAAATTGAACCTGGGACCTTTCAGTCCGCAGGCCGATGCTCTTTCCACTGAGCCAAACCAGTCAGGGCCGATTTTATATTTTACTAGAGGCCCACTGCACAGAGAGATTCATGCAATAGGCCTTCCTTCCCTTGGCTTCCAGCACCGGTTTTTCTCCGGGACCTGGGACCCAGGCCTTTGCTCTGGCCAGAGTCTGCCGTCTTCATTTTTGCTGCAGACTCTGACTGGAGTCTGCCATCTTTGTCTTCGCTGCAGACTCTGGAGTCTGCAGTCTTGTCTTCCCTGCAGCACTCCGCTCCTGTAGATCCCTTTGCCCGCTGCCCGCCCGCCCGTTCTCCCCTCTCATAGCAGGCATCCTGCCCAGCCTGGCCACTTTGTGCCTGGAGCAGCTGGGCAGCCCCATCTTTGGCCTTCTAATTTGCATACCCACTCTGATTGGCTGTGGGCTTAGCAGATGTATGGTCAATTTACATGTTTGTCTATTATTAGGTAAGATACATCTTAGCAACACAGAATCCTATAGGTAGAAGGAAGAGAATTTAGATGTCTAATCAAACGTCTAATTTCCATAGTGGAAACTGAGGCCCAGAACTTGCTTGAAGTTCTTTGAAACTCAAATTACAACACTATTCTCACAGGCAACACTGAATTACTTTTAAGAAGATTATCGGAAGTATAAGGGTCAAGAATCCACTCTATTGTATGTCAGACAAGATAGGGGCCCCGATCTGGCAATTACTCTACAGCTTAATGAGCCATCAAATCTAAGCCCAGCCTTTGGAGGCTCATCAGTGCCACAGATAAGAGATGGTCCTTCTGATCCCTAAAGCCTCCACAGGGGCTGCTATGGGGTTGGGCTCTGGTCTAGCCACCACCTTATTTATTAACTTTGAGAAAAATGTTGTCTGAATGAAGAGTTCTAGGGCTAAAATAAATTAGAAAATCACTGCTCGGCATGTGTATATGATGTATGTGTTATATAAATGACCCTGTGGGACCTACTGGTGTGAAAAGGAACTAGCCTGTTTGATTGCTATTTCAACCAATTGTCTGAATGCCTTCAGGATACCACTAGAAGATTACATATTAAGCTTACCTGTTTTGTTAGGTTCAAATGGTCTTGAACATCAGCTAGTTCTGCTTGTAACGAGTTTACTGCTTCTCGTTTTTCTACAGAAATAATATTTACATGATATAAGAAATATATACGTATGCATTTCCCAGATCCCCATTAGCTCCCTGAAAGAGTGGAGTGGGAGTGAATTTAAACATATTTCTGTTCAATATATGACTATGCCACACTCTTTTTAAAGGCCAAAAGAGAGAGGTACATGCACAACCCAGATCTGGGCTTGGAACCCAGGTTTTTGATGACTTGCATTTTCAAATCTTAACAAAAAATTTTACAGATAATAGCTAGTGCTGATGCAGTGCATGATTTATAATTAGGCACCTACAACCTTGCTGTATAAATATAATTTGGTATAACCTCTTCGGAAGACAATTTTTTTTCGTTTTGTTATTAGCTTTGTGAGTTTGAGCAAGTCACTCACCTTAAGCAAATGACAAAGAAACTAAAGTTCCCTCATTTGAAAATGTGTAAAAATAATAGCTTTTATCACATAAAGGTGTTACAATAATTAAATGAGAAAGTGTATATAAAATATCATCATGTATAAGATATAGTAGTAATCAACAAGTATGTTATTAGCTAGAATTACCTAGTAACTTCTCCTAAATAATCACAAATAATGACAAAAATTTGGTAATAAAGGTATTATTTGCACCTTTGTTTTTCTTTTTAATACTGTACAAACACACACACATGCCTAGGGATGGAAAATCATCCCTTTGAGGGATGAGGTCAATAGTAATTTTTATTTCATCTTTTTGCTGTTTTGAAATTGTTCTTTTAAGAACAAAAATTAGTTTTAAACAGCTTCGAGATATTCATATAGGATCTATTTCACCCACTTAAAGTATACAATTCAGTGGCTTTTAATATATTCAGTTGCACAAGTATCACCACAATCTAAATTCTAAACATTTTTGTCATTTCTAAAAGAAACCTCAGGCCCATTAGCGTGAATTATTTCTATAATAAGCAAAATCAAGCAATTAAAAGAATACCCTAAGAAAGGCAGAAGCTCCTGCTGTGTGGCCTCATACCTTGTAGCTGCTGCTGCATTGCTGCCATCTCTTCATGCAGGGAGAGCTTGTCCTGGTTTAACTGGTCTAGCTCCTGCTGCAGTTTTCTGACACTCAATTCCAGCTTTTCTAAGTTCGACTGTTCCCTTTTGCTATTTTCTTCTGTAGTTGCTAAAACCCTACCATCCAAGTAAAGAATAGATAGGCTGTCAAATATAAAATGTTCAAGCACACACAAGAGACTATTGAGGGACAGTGTTACACTTTCACAAATTAGTTATGAACTCTGAATGATTATAAATCTTAAAAGTTTAAGACTCTTTAACTCATTTTCAAAAGAAACCTATTTAAAAAATAGGAGATTAAAAAAACACACTCACTAAATTGAAGTTTTATAAGAATCAGGGATGAAAACATGACTAGCACTAAGAATTCAAAAAATCCAAGTGGTTAAAATGGATCTCTAACTCCTAATAAGTGTAAAAGCAAGAAACACAATTGTTTTTATCAAAGAATTTGCCTATAAGCAGACATGCATGTGCATACATTCTTTTATGTAATTGGGATCACACAGTATGCACTTGTTTTTGTCTGTTTTATTTTCCACTGAGAATAATTACTCTGAGATTCAGCCATGTTTTTTATCAACTCCATCCCTTTTTACTGCTGAGTATATCCCATGGTAAGGATACACTGTAATTTGCCTAACTGTTCACTAGTTGATTGACTTTTAGGTTGTTTCCAGTTTTTGGCTATTGCAAATAAAAGCTACTATGAACATAAGTGTATAATCTTTGTTTGAACATATGCTTTCATGCCTCATGAGTAAATAACTAAGAGTGCAACTGCTATATCTTCTGAAAGGTATATGTTTGATATTTTATGTAATTGTTAAACTACTTTCCAAAGTGGTCTTACTAACATTTTACAATCCCACCAATCACGAGTGAAAGTTCCTGGCTAACATTAGGTACACTCAGTCTTTAGTTTAGCCATTCTAATAGGTGTGTAATATCTCATTGTGGTTTTTTTTTTTTATTATTGATTTTTTACAGAGAGGAAGGGAGAGGGATAGAGAGTTAGAAACATCGATGAGGGAGAGACATCAATCAGCTGCCTCCTGCATGCCCCCTACTGGGGATGTGCCCACAACCAAGATACATGCCCTTGACCGGAATCGAACCCTGCACCCTTCAGTCCACAGGCCGACGCTCTATCCACTAAGCCACACCAGTTTTGGCTCATTGTGGTTTTAATTGCATTTTCCTAATGGTTAATGACGCTGCACATATTTTTATGTGCTTATTTACCACCAATATATCTCTTTAAGTGAATTCTCTGTTCAAATCTTTTGCCCATTTGAAAAATTGGATTGTTCCATTTTCTTACTATTGAGTTTTTTTTTATATATATATACACACACACACACACACACACACACACACACTAGAGGCCCAGGGCACAAAATTTGTGCATGGTGGCGTGTGTCCCTCAGCCCAGCCAGCACCCTCTCCAATCTGGGACCCCTCGAGAGATGTCTGACTGCCCATTTAGGCCCAATCCTACCAGGCAGTTGGACATCCCTCTCACAGTCCAGGACCACCAGCTCCCAACTGCTTGCCTGCCTGCCTTCCTGATTGCCCCTAACCATTTCTGCCTGCCAGCCTGACCACCCTCTAACAACTCCCCTGCCAGCCTGATTGATGTCCAATTGCTCTCCTGCCAGCCTGATTGCCCCTAACTGCCCTCCCCTGCAGACCTGGTCACCCCTAACTGCCCTCCCCTGGAGGTCTGGTCCTCCCCAACTGCTATCCCCTGCAGGCCCAATTGCCCCCAACTTCTCTCCCCTGCAGACCTGATCACTCATAATTGCCCTCCCCTGCAGGCTTGATTGTCCCCAACTGCCTTCCCTTGCAGACCTGGTCCTTCTCAAGAGCCCTCCCTTGCTAGCCATCTTGTGGCAGCCATCTTGTGTCCACATGGGAGCAGCCATCTTGTGTGTTGGAGTGATGGTCAATTTGCATATGACTCTTTTATTAGATAGGTTAGAGGCCTGGTACACAAGTGGAGGTTGGCTGGTTTGCCCTGAGGGTGTCTCAGATTAGGGTAGAGGTTTCCTTGGGGCATGGGGTAGCCTGAGTGAGGGACCTGTGGTAGTTTGCAGGCTGGCCACACCCCCTGGTGACCCAAGTGGAGGCCCTGGTATTTGGGTTTATTTATCTTTTATAATTGAGACTTTGTAGCTTTGAGTGGAGTCCAGGGCCTGCCAGGGTGTGCAGGAAACTTGGCTTCCTTCATTGCTGGGAAACCCAAGACTCCTGCCTGCTCTGTGGCTGTAGCCATATTGGTTGGATTGATTTGCATACTTGCTCCTGATTGACTGATGGGTGTGGCTTGTGGGTATAGTGGAGGTATGGTCAATTTGCATTTTACTCTTTTATTAGATAGGGTATTTTTGATATGAGACCTTTATAACAAATGTGGTTGTAAATATTTTTCTACCATCTGTCTTTTCATTATCTTAATTTAACAGTATCTTCTGAGGAGAATTTTAAAGTTTTGATGAAGTCCAAATTAATCCATTTATTCTTTCATGGATCACACTTTTAGCATCATAACTAAAAGAAATTTGCCTAACCCCAGATCACAAAGGCTTTTTTTCCTAGGAATTTTATACTTAGGTTTTACATTTATGGTCCATTTTGAGTTAATTTTTATATACAGTGTGAGGTATGGATTGAGGTTCTTTCTTTTTTTGGGGGGAGGGGAGAGCTTAGATACACAATTGTTTCAGTAACATTTTTTGACAAGACCATCTTTTCTCTAATGAAAAAGCTATCTTTGCATCTTTGTCAAAATCAGCTGGCCACATATTTGTGAGTTTACTGAAATTTCTATTCTGCTCCATAGATGTGAATGCTCTGTTCAAATCTTTTGCCCATCTGAAAAATTGGATTGTTCCATACCAATACCACAGTGTTTTGATTACCATAGTTGTATATTAAGTTTTGAAATCAGTTAGTGTTATTAGCATTAAACATTTGTTCTTCTTTTTCAAAGTTGTTTTTGTGTCACAGCTAAAAAGTTTTAGACTTTATTCTAGGTTGTTTGCATATGAATTTTAGAACCAAACTGTCAATTTCTATTTTAAATGTCTGTTGGGATTTTGATTGTGATTGTTTTGAACTTATAGATCAATCTGAGAACTGAATTTTAACAATATTATCTTCCTACCCACAAACAAGGTATATTTCTCCATTTAATTCTATCTCCCAGTACTTTAAGTATTATTTTAACTAAACAGTAACAACAATAACAACAACAACAAAACCAACAAAACAAAACAACAACTTAAGAAAATGCTTTGGGGGGAAAGAAATTTGCCCAAAAATGCTACTGGTGAATTTCATTCTGATACTGAATTTGTGGAGTACTGTTTTTCCCTTTCTCGATTTTCCAAATTTTTGTATACAAACAGTGTTTATGGTTTAGCTTTCAAGAAGTGATCTTGCAAATTCATTTGTTCCCATTCTTACCGTTTGGTTTGTGCCAACTTCTTTTCCCAGCTGTCACATTTCTCTTCCAGATCTTGCTTTTCTTCACACAAAGACTCAATACATGATTGCAATGCTCGGTTCTCAGCAGTTATTCGCTCTATTTCCCGTTTGTCCCTTTCGAGGAGCTGCTTCTGCCACTCTATTTCCCCTTTCTGTCGCATGGCTGCCTGCTGCAAATTCTCTAACTCCAGTTTCTCCTAAATCAGAGAAAAGATGACTCAAACATGCTAAGAGACAAAGACTGCAGTTTGGTAGTATTCGTAAAACAGCTTTGTTTATTACCTCTAATACTTCAACCTGAGTCTTCTCTAACTCAGACAGCTTTTGGTTGTGTTGAAGCTTCAAACCTTGTAGCTCATTGTTTTCAAGGTGCAGCATGTCCAGAATATTCTTTAGTTCTAACAGAAACAAAACATGGTCCATGCTATCAAATGAACTTGGAAACATTTATAAAGTGAGACAGAAAAAAATTGTTGTGCTGAATTAATGGAGCTAATTGTATTTTTAATGAAAAAATCATTTAAAAGTATTGCTAAGCATTATTTTTAACGAAACATTTTAATAAAAACATTTAACAAAGATCTAATTCTAAAGGCATTAATCCTACCTAAAAAATATTTTAGACAAAATACATAGGAAGAACTTTAAAATATGTAAGTTGAGATTTACATAACAACTCTTTTCCTTGGAAATGTATATATATTTAAATAGTAACTATTTTTTATTATAAAAATATTTTCTAACTATAAAAAATTTGAAAAAAACAATAAAGAAAAAAAACCCCATCATTATCTCACCATCTATTGTAGTAACATTTTGATGTATTTCCTTCCAGAGCACATACACACACATTTTTAAATGAATACAGACTAGACTCTATATTTAGTTTTTACCTTTTTGTTTATTCTCCACACCAGCATTTTTACATGTCATTAAATTAAAAATATAGCTTTTAAAGTGGTCATTTGTTTCCAAATTTTGCTGGAGTAAACAATTTGGGCAGCTTAATTTGTGAAACAAGGAAATAAAGGCTTCTCTTTAAAAAGAAATATTCCTATGATGGGCATAATGCTTACCTTCTTTAGATTACTAGAAATGGGCTAACAGGTGCAATAGGTATGAACTGTAAGAGTCTTGAAAGAGTGTTCCAATTTATACTTTGAACAATAGCCTATAAGTAAGTGTTCTGCTTTCACCACATCTGATCAGCAAGGAATATGATTATTTTGCTTTTAAATAAATTATCAATTTGAATAGCAGAAAATATAATTTTTTTTTAATAATCTGTAAGGTTAACTTTTAAAAGAAGTTTATTTGACAGTTTGTTTTTCTTCTATGACCTGGAATATAGACATTTCCAACCTCAGACTTTATATGATTGTTTTCCTTTAAACTTACCAGTTTTATGTTTAGACATTTGCCCTAAAACTACCTGAAGATTTTCTTCTTCTTTTTCAATTTCCTGCTTTATAAGAGTAAGTTGAGTTTTTTTTTCACTAATCTGGACATTCAGTTCTCCTTTTTGAAAACTCATTTCTTCCAGAAGAGATTTTACTTCCTGTGCAAAAATATTAAAAATAAAAAGTCACCTCCTGCCTTCACAAAATTATGAATGGAAACTAATATCAGTTCTGCTACTGTCTCATTTTATCAAAATTCTAATTTGGAAACAAGCTCATTTTTGCCTTTTATGTCAAGAACAACACTGTATTTCACACTACCATATTTCTATATATTAGAAGTAAAAAAGTAACATACTCTCTTCATTTAAAATGTCTATGTAACATTTGCCATGTGCAGAGTAATGTGTTGCAGAGAAAAAAAGGCTGATTCAGATATCTCTCCTGCCCTCCAAGCCTTCGTGCCTTGTGGGAAAGTAAGGCTGGGGACATAAATATGTTCAAGAAAGGCTAAAATGCCTAGGAAACATGTAGAATGCTACAAAATTCAAAAGAAAGAGAAACCCCTTCCAGGGTAAAGGAAAAGTCAGGGAAGTCTTAGTGGCATGAACCTGAACCAAGAAAAATAGTTAAGATCTGGACATACTCAGAAAGAGAATTCCTGGAAAAGAACAAGAATGAGGAAAGTACAGAGGAAGAACACCTTGGGCATGTCCAGAAAACATTATTGGGGAGCTACAATGATAGCTACAGCATAGCTATACAACACACCACCAAACTGATGATATAAGAGTCAAGATTTGGAAATTTACATTTGCATTTGGGAGGGAACCTATAAAAATATCTCAAAATAAACCTGTAGCCAAGCAGTATCCTAGGAAAACATACCCTAATGTAATTGCACTTTTCAGTTACTTGAGTTTCGCCCAATCTCAGGGCTTCCTGGAGGTCAGCTTTGGCCTGGACCATGCTTTCTTGGAGTAGATGCAGCTCCTCCTTTTTATGCCCTAACTGCCTGTCCAAGACAGCCATCTCCTGCTGCTGAGCTGTCACCTGCATTAAAGAAAAGTGAAGAACATAAAGCTTGACAAAGGCACAACCTGAAAATTGTGGGGAGACATTAGGAGCTAGCCTAATTCTAATTATCCGGGTTGCAAGAGTGAGAAAAGCTAGGCTTGGAAAAGGCTTGGAAAAGGCATGAAATGCTTAATAAAGACCTGAACTCACAAATGTAAAATCACTCAAATCATAGCAAAAGCAAAAGTGGTACAATAATGATCCCTCAGGTTATGGTTTTTAAAGAACTTTCCTATCTCTACCTTATTTTATTTGACAACCATTTTGACAATGGAAGTTAGGCAGGATTTTTAAAATGCATTCATTTTGTAAATTTAAAAATTGGGTATAACCCTAACTGCTTTGGCTCAGTAGATAGAGCATCGGCCTGTGGTCTCAAGGGTCCCAGGTTCAATTCTGGTCAAGGGCATGTACCTTGGTTGCGGGCACATCCCCAGTGGGGGTGTGCAGGAGGCAGCTGATCAATATTTCTCTCTCACTGAGTTTCTACTCTCTCTTTCTCTCTTTTCCTCTTTGTAAAAATATCAATAATATATATATATTTAAAAAATTGCATATAATTTTAAGAGCAACACATATTTATTTACAGAAAAAGCAAAAGTGCAAAAGAGAGAAAATGGAAAATCCTCATAGCCCCCCCTTCCCTTATCAAACAATTCCTTTTGTACTTTGGTATAGACTAAAAATATAAACATAAGTAACATATTTAACATAAATGATCTGAGTATATCCCGTTCTGAGACTTTTACTCAATAACCTGTTTACTGAGTTAGGATTAAAACTTAGGTTGGACTCTACTCTTAACTTCTATGATATATAGTTTCATTTATGATTTAAGTTTTATTTTGTATTTTCCAGTCTTTTCTACAAACATGTACTATTTTTTATAATCATCACATGAATGTAGGTTTCAAAGCAGCATGCACTGGTTGTTCAAGGCATCTGTTGTCATACCTGGCTTTTCAGCTTCTCCAGCTCTGCCCTCTTGGCCTGCAGGAGGGTCTCTGACTCTTTAAGGACCTGCAAGTGATGATCCTCACTGCGTTCTGCAGCCTCGATGTCTTTTTGCAGTTTCTGCAACCTACAAAGCACACAATAATAGAGCAGATCCAAATGGAGACTGACCCCCAATCTGTCTACCAGCACAAGCCCCTTGAAGCCCCATAGAGGCCATAGTACTTACTCTTCAGTCAGTTTTTCCTTCTTCTTGTTTAGACACTGGAAGTCTGAGTCTTTTGCTGCAACAACCTTGTTTATTTCTTCCAAGATTTCTTCTTGTTCGATTTTGTGCTGCTCCACATCCTTTGTGTCAGCCTGGATCAATCTAAAACATTGATTTATTCCTCCACGGCCCTTAGACTTAACATGCACTATTTATCATAAATGAATTATTATCCTCTTAGAACTGAACTTTTCATTCATCTCACTGAATATATCAATGGCTGAGGGATCCCACCTACCTGAGCTGCTGATCGGCTTTGACAAGGTTGATAGCAGTTTCCTGAGCTCTCCTTTCTAATTCCTCAGCATCTTTCTCAGTTTGCAATAACTTTCTCTTGGCATCAGCAAATTTTTCAGCAGCATTTTTTGTCTAGAAAACAAACTATCATTAAAAGCAATTCAGGAGAGCCGAAACTGGTTTAGCTCAGTGGATAGAACATTGGCCTGCAAACTGAAAGGTCCCAGGTTTGATTCTGGTCAAAGGGCATGTACCTTGGTTGTGGGCACATCTCCAGTAGGCAGTGTACAGGAGGCAGCTGATCGATCTCTCTCTCTCATCGATGTTTCTAACTCTCTATCCCTCTCCCTTCCTCTCTGTAAAAAATCAATAAAATATATTAAAAAGCAATTCAGGAGAAACCAAGATGGCGGCATAGGTAAACACCTAAACTGCTGCCTCATAAAACAATATCCAAACTACAACTAAAAGACAAAATGGACACCATCCAAAACCACAGGAAAGCTGGCTGAGTGGAAATTCTACAACTAGAAGGAAAGAGGAAAGCACATTGAGAATCAGAGGAGCTGCAAAAGGTGAGGTACAGAGACGCGCGAGTGCGTGAAGAGGACAGGCGGCTGAGTGCACAGGCGGCTGAGTGTGCAGCTGGCTTTCTAAAGTAGGAGGGAGACGGAAGCGCCAACTGCACTGAGACTCTGGGAACCCTGACTCAATTGGGGAGAAACTGGACTGTCTGGCAGCAGGCGAAACTCGAGGGTAGCTTTCTCTCAGAGGTACTTGCAGTGATTACCAAGGGTCACTGAGACCCAGGGGCCTCATAGGGCAGAGCTGACGGGAAACCAAGGCTAAGCACAGATGCTTTTGTAATTTTGTCAGTCTAGTCTCATAAGGGTGTCTCCAGCACAGAAGTTCTCCCAGCGTAGACACACCTGATCCTCACAGCGTATTGGCCTGGAGGTCAATTCCTCCCAGTGATAACAACAACAATCAAGACTTAACTACAACAAGGCTGTATACACAGTCCACAAAGGAGTGCATCACGAGTGTCCACCTGAGGTAATTGAGGAGGCTGAGCTGCTGGGCCATATAGGACACCTAGCACACAAAGCTACTCTACCAACTCAGGGAAACAGCGAAAATATGGAGACACAGAAACAGAAAATAAACAAAAAAAATGGAGGAAAGCAAATGACTGGATATAGAGTTCAAAACCATGGTTATAAGGTTTTTCAAGAATTTCCTAGAAAAGGCCAATAGATTTAACAAGACCCTTGAGGATATGAAAAAGGACCAACTAGAAATTAAACATACACTGACTGAAATAAAAAATATTATACAGAGACCTAATAGTAGACTAGAGGAATGCAAGGATCAAGTCAAAGATTTGAAACACAAAGAAGCAGAAAACACTCAACTGGAAAAGAAAAAAGAATCCAAAAATGGGAGGACACTGTAAGGAGCCTCTGGGACAACTTCAAGCGTACCAACAAACAAATTATGGGGGTGCCAGAAGAAGAGAGAGAGCAAGATACTGAAAACATATCTGAAGAAATGATGACTGAAAACTTCCCCCACCTGGTGAAAGAAATAGACTTACAAGTTCAGGAAGCACACAAAACCCCAAACAAAAGGAATCCAAAGAGGACCACACCAAGACACATCATCATTAAAGTACCAAGAGCAAAAGACAAAGAGAGAATATTAAAAGCAGCAAGAGAAAAACAGTTAATTACCTACAAGGGAGCACCCATTTGATTGTCAGCTGATTTCTCAACAGAAACTATGCAGGCCAGATGGGAATGGCAAGAAATATTAAAAGTGATGAATAGCAAGAACCTACAACCAAGATTACTCTACCCAGCAAAGCTATCATTCAGAATTGAAGGGCAGATAAAGAGCTTTACAGATAAGAAACAGCTAAAGAAGTTCATCAACACCAAACCAGTATTATATAAAATGCTAAAAGGTATTATTTAAGAAGAGGAAGAAGAAGAAAAAGGTAAAGATAAAAATTATGAACAAATACATATCTATCAACAAGTGAATCTAAAAATCAAGTGAATTAAAAATCTGATGAACAGAATAAACCGGTGAATATAATAGAATCAAGGGCATAGAAAGGGAGTGTACTGACAATTCTTGGGGGGGAAAGGGTTTGGGGGTTGAGGGAAGAGACTGGAAAAAATGGTATACCTATGGATGAGGACAGTGGGGGGAGGTAAGGGCAGAGGGTGGGGTGGGAACCAGGTGAAGGGGAGTTATGGGGGGGTAGAGAGGAATAATTTTAATAATTTGAAAAAAAAAGATTTTTTAAATTAAAAAAAAAAGCAATTCAGTTAAAAAAAGGCTTCTCTCACAGCTACTGGTAGTGTAAAATGGTATAACTCTTGGCAAACAAGGAAATACAGAAAAACTTTAAATGTTTATTCACCGTGACTCTCCAATTCTCAGAAAAAAATTCAAAAGTAAATAACTACCACACAGAAATGCTCAATGTATATTGAAATTATAGAAGTGGAAAAATAATAGATTCAACAAGTGTTAGTGTATCAACACAGTGGAATACTGTGCAGCCTTTAAAATAGAGTGACAATGTAATAACATGTTAATGATATTATGACACCTTAAAAATTTTACAAGCAATGTAAGAGCAACTATGTAAAACTATATCTGTGTCATCAAAGACAGAAAGGTTATACAAAAATAAAAAATAATCATTTGAGGGTGATGAGACTGGATGATCTTATTTAAGAAATAATCTATAATATTATTATTTTTAAAATATATTTCTTTATTGATTTGAGAGGAAGGCAGAAGGAGAGAGAGATAGAAACATCAATGATAAGAGAGAATCATTGATTGGCTGCCTCCTGCACAACCCCCCACTGGGGATTGAGCCCGCAACCCAGACATTGCCCTTGGCCAGAATCAAACCCGGGACCCTTCAGTCCACAGGCTGACACTCTATCCACTGAACCAAGCCGGCTAGGGCTGTATTATTATTATATGTTATTTTTTTCAATTAAAAATATCTACCCATTTAAGTAGCAATGAAGTGATTTTACTAATATTCCTTCCATACAGAGATGCTGGCTGTACTCTACCTATTATTATGTTAAATAAAACCTGAATAATCTGAAGATGATTTAATTATGGCTGACAAACACAAATATTAAATATTATATATATATATTATATAATATATATATATTTGATTTCAGAGAGGAAAGGAGAGGGAGAGAGAGATAGAAACATCAATGATGAGAGAGAATCATTGATTGGCTGCCTCTTGCATGCACCCTACAGGGGCTGGTTTCTGTCAGTTTCATTAACAAAGCACTGGACAAAGCTTGGTATACACTCCAGAATGCCACTGTTTCCAAGCTGTTTTTTTGTCTCCTTCAATGTCAAGTTTTAACTTGTCTGGCACATTCCTTACAAAATGTAGCATTTCTCCCTTCCTCTTCCTCCATAGCAAGCTGCCTCCCTGAGTCATTTTGGGAAGATGAAGGGAGAAGAGCTTAGCCTTGGTTCACTTACTATCTCTGCCTACTACTGGTATCATCAATTTTTTTTATATGCCAGTAATAAGTTTTTCTCTAGTCCTGCTCACAGCTATTTTCTCTCTCAGTAATCTAACATGTGACAGAAGAAAGAACTGATTATTTGAAAAGAGATGAGGATAGTTTTCCATTCTTATTAAAACATTCACTCAAAGAATTTCTTTAATAAGTCATTCATTTCCGTTCTTGGGTAATAGATTTCTGTTCTTTAAACTGATCCATTTTTAAATAACAATATAAAAATAGTAATTCCTGAGGTTGCTCCATGTGGGTATGAGACTTTATCCTGGAATTCTCATCTAACTAAAAAAAAGCTCTCTTGGTGAGACAGAACCTTAACTGTGTGACTCTGGGCCAATTAACAGCCTCTCTGAGCTACATCTGTTAACCAGCTAACAATCACTTTACATGGTTGCCAGGAAGGTAAAATAAAAATAAATAAAATATCCAATATTGTCTCAGACCAAAAAATATTTGATTTTTTATATCCTTATCAATTTAGAGGACAAAGTAAGAGCAGGAGTCCTGTAAGGTACAATGTTGTTTTATAAAAATATAAGATTGACATATTTAATAATTACAGATATCAAACCAAATAAACAAAGACTCACATAGATAAGGAAGTGGCAAGTGTTAAGAGCTAATGACTTCAGAAGCTTTAACTATGCTACTTCATTTAATTAATATTAAACAGCCTTGGTATTTCAGTATGAGAAAAGCAAAGCTCAGGGACTTAAGTGACTTGCCCAAATTTTCATAGCTCCTAAACTAGCTCCTAAACTAGCCTAGAACATGGCTGTCTGACTGGGACAACTTTAATCTTATCACATTTTCTTTCTAACCCTTCATGCTGACAACAGTAAGCTGTCTCACCCCAAACCACAACTGAACATACTTTCTCTTCTGTGCATGAAAGTTCACTCTCAGCTTCCGCCAGCAGTCGATCAGCTTCTCTGAGCTCTGCTCGACGTTTCAGAAGGGTCTTCTCAATGCACTCAATTTCATCTACAATATCCTCATGGTGTTTAAGTGATTCTTCCATTTCTTGTTCATTCATAAAACTCTCCACATTTCCATCAATGAAATCTCTAAAAAAATCATATACATGCACATCAAAGTATTTTAAATGATATAATACAGATACTTGGAGCCTAAACCAATGATGATATTTCTATTCTTCTGTGGAATAAAAATAAAACCACTACCACAATAATCATCCATCCCCTCAAAATTATCCTTCAAGACCCAGCTACCCCAAAGACTGCCTAATTTTGTCTGTTCTGCTAGAATACGCACGATGACAATATCTAGCATGATACAGGGTTCCGGAACACAAGGCTATCTTGTTAAAATTACTTGCAAACAAATTTAAAGTAAATGTATTGATATATTCATAGATTATCTTTAAATGGATATATATAGAAACTTTTTTCTTTTTCCTTTGAACATTTTTGTGTTATCAAATTCCCTTAAATGATCATTTAAGTTACACTTTTATATCTGGGAAAAGTAGTAAGTTATCCCACTGCTCTGCCATCCTCCTCAAAAAATTATTCCTCACATATCCACCTACAAAAATAATAGGTATAACCATTCCCAAATCCTCAAACATCTTATCCCAAGATCTTTGCTTTTCCCTGCCAGATATGTTAGAAGGCAGAGACCATATGTCACTCATCTCTGTATCCTTCACAGGACTATCCTCAACCCTGATGGCTTGTGCCAGTCTGACTTAAATGACAAAAACTGGGGAATTGTCATAATCCATGGCCTACTGCAGAAGAGGAGCTTCTACCTAAGTGACCCACTACACAGATACTGCATTCATTCACAGACTCTACACCAGGTACTGTGGCACAGAAAGGGAGGCCCAGCTACCATCCTCCTCTGTTCCTTAAAACATGATGTGAACAGTACTATGCCCAAGGCTGCCAACCCCAAACTGTGAGAGCCCAAGAGGAGAAAGACTTTGTGTAAAAGGGAATCCTTGCCCTTTGTCTTGGAAGACAAGTAGGAGTTCGGCAAAGTTAGAGTATTAAAGCCATTTCAGACAAAGGACAGTATGTGTAACAGTGGGGAGGCACAAGAAAATACGGTGCTTGGGGAAACCACAGCAAAGTAAGTAAAGCCAGAACAAACACTGTATGGGGGACAGCAGGATAAAAAAGGCAGGCAGAATTCAGATCTTGGTGGGTGGGATACATTCTGATGGGACTGAGAGTCACACAGATGAGTAGTACAGTGATATTTGTAACCAAGTCAACGGGTAGGAGGAAAAAAAGAGACTAAGATGTAGAAGGCCAGTGTGGAAGCTAATGCAATGACCTAGGATGAAACTGATTAAAGGCCAGTACAGTGGAGTTCAAAGAAGGGGTCCAGATTCAGAGCTCTTTTGAGTAGAGTCAGTAGGACTTGAAGACTAGCTGGATGGTGGGGGGAGTGAGGGAAAGGGAGATGTTGACAACACCTGGCAGGGTAACGGGGGAGGGGAAATGGTTGTACCATTTTCCAAGAGGGATTATAAGAAGAGTTGATTTGGATTACTGGCTAAAAGACTTGAAGCTTACATTGTCCAATATGGTAATCACCATGTGGTTATTAAATTGCTTTAAATTAAATTCTATTCCTCAGTTCCATTAGCCACATTTCAGGTACTCAATAGCCACATGCGGCTTTGTGACTACTACTTTGGACAATACAGATATAGAACATTTTAAAGATAATAGGAAGTTCTATTGGACAACACTGATTCAGGTTATCTTAATGAACACATATTATAAGCACCTGAATTACAAAAATAAAATGGCTAATTACTTTCGCTGTTGATGTTTCTGGATGGTTCTATGTAATTCTTCTATTTCATGCTCTAAGTCTTTCTTCTCTTGCAAAAGACCATCAATATTATGATGCAGCTCTTCCATTTCTTTCTCAGACTGCTGCTTGGATACTCTCATCCGCTGTTCCCATTTATTTGATTTTAAATGTTGCATTATGTCTTCCAATCTAGAAACTTCACTCTCCTGAACAAAGAAAAAATGCAATATTGAAACGTCACATGATGTTTTCCCTCTTTCTTGCCCAAAAGCTGAAATTAACTATGGTTAAAGTGGCATGTCTGACCTGAAAATGGTGGTAGTTTTTAAAGCTTCAATATATGAAGAAAAAGTAAGTCAAGACAATTTTTTCACAAGTCATAGATGAAATGAATGGATTAATAAAACTTTATACTTTTTTATCAATCTAACTATGGTTGATAAACATTCACCAAGTACTTCTTGTGGACACCTCTGCCTCCAGGGTTCAGCATCTAGCAGAAGAGATACAGGCCTCTTCCTCCTGGGTGAAGCTTTATGAACAGGCTGATCAGAGGAAGAGGTGTTTTGCCCGGATTTTGAAGAACAAATGATATGGAAAAGACCCAAGCTGAGGAAATAACATGTACACATTGTAGGGAGGTGTAAAAGTGCACCTGGGAGCCCTGCTGGTGTGACTCAGCTAGTTGGGCGTCCTCCCATGCACTGAAAGGTTGCCAGTTCCACTCCAGGTCAGGGCACATGCCCGGGTTGCAGCTCTATACTATACTCTAAGGGGCATGTAGGAGGCAGCCTATTGATATTTCTCTCCTTCTCCATTTCTCTTTCTCTAAAAATAATAAATTATTCTTTAACAAAATGTGTACCTGGGAAACTATAGAAATAGCTGGGTACTACTGGGGTGAGAGGGAGAACCAGCTTAAGATATTATCAAACACTGAACCAATAGAATTGCTATAAACTCAATGTGCACTGAAAAACTGCAAGACAATATGATTATCATTTTAACCATATTAATGTACACAATCCCTCTGAAACTAGTCTGACCTATTAAAATGGGACGGTAGCTGACCCCCAAGTGTCCTAGTCCTTTACCTTCCCTTCTTCTCAATCTGCTAAGAAGAAAAGGCAAAAAATAAAGCACTCTAGGTGTCTTGAGTTTAAAGGAGGAGCTTGTAAAATAAATTTTATTTTTTTAGAACCATAAAGTTATAAGGTAAGCTAGTGATTAGAAAATAATTATTGCTTGGAATCTAAACTAAGAAAAGAACATGAAATATAATAAAAATTTTACACATGGTAAAGTGAACCATAGTGCCTACAAATGAATGTTGTGCAGTCATACTATTCAGAAGCATTTGTAATACCATGGGGAAATGCTTGCAACATTAAAAGCGACAAACAGCCAAAACCGGTTTGGCTCAGTGGATAGAGCATTGACCTGTGGACTGAAAGCTCCCAGGTTCGATTCCGGTCAAGGGCATGTACCTTGGTTGTGGGCACATCCCCAGTGGGGGGCGTGCAAGAGGCTGATCGATGTCTCTCTCTCATCGATGTTTCTAACTCTCTATCCCTTTCCCTTCCTCTCTGTAAAAAATCAATAAAATATATTTTTTAAAAAAGCGACAGATACAAAATTCTGTGTATAAGAAAAACTATGAAAAGAAATAATAATCAATAAATCTCACCACCCAGAAATAATCCCCATAAAAAACTTTGCTGTGTGCTACTCATCCATGTGTATATACAAGCACATATATATATGTATGGATGCACACACATATAAACACATCTATGTGTATAAGTACAGGCACTCATATATAATATACTTATACATACACATTAGTATAGTACTCATCAGTAGAAAAACATATAAGCTTTCTAGAAATGATTACTTTCTGTACTATTTTGTTATATAAACCTGGTTTGTAGACTGATTTGGTACCCTAAACTCTGTCCAGTATTTAATAAGAGAATGATTGCTCAGTTCTAAATAGCCTTACAAACATTCTTTGGGGATATAATCCATTCATAAGTAGACCAATTTATTAAGTAACCTTATTCAGTCTCCCATGGAAGCAGTATGAATAGGGGGTCTTATGTCTTTGTACTTACTAAGTTACGGTGTTCCGGAACGTTGCAATGCAGCACACCCACAGGGATGAGGGGGATAGAGAAGTTGGGGGGTGGAGGTCCATAAACGATGGGAACCCCAGAAGGAGGCGGGCCATAAACAACAGTGCCAGGCATGAGAGGTTGGCTATTGTTGGGCAAGGGAGGAGGTGGTGCATACAAGGCCATGCCCTGGGGCACAGGAGAGCCATCAGGAAACACAGTGTATATCATGTATTCAGGAGGAGGTACAAATGGGTGGTCCTCTTGATCATCCAGCTCGCTCTCTTCTGGACTGTCTCCTCTACTGTCTGCATCTTGAAAGAAATAAACAGAAGAGTGAGGGGGTAAGAGATCAACCAAAGGACTTGTATGCATGCATATGAGCAAAGCCAATGGACACAGATGAGGGTGGGGGAGGGGGAGAGGATGAAGGGCATGTGCTGAGGGGTGGGGTAGGTGGCCAGGGGAGAGGTCAATGGGGGAAAAGGAGACTTATGTAATACTTTAAACAATAAGGAATTTAAATTTAAAAAAAAAGAAGAAGAGTGTTTTACCCCCATGGCTTACTAGTTCAACAAATTTAGCAGAAAACAGCAGCATTTAGGCCAGATACCAGAAATCTTAGAAAATTCTATAAAAAAGGTAAAAGCTATTTTGAAAAGCAGATCAAAACAGGGATTCAAATTATTTTTAGTGGCTAATACCTGAGTTTTTCTTATAGCTATCTATTGGTTTTATTGGTTTCTTTTTTTCCTTGTCTTCATTCATTCATTCATTTATTCAGCAACCATGTGGTTGCCTGCTTCACTTGATGTAAAAGGAGATATGCTATGAAATCCCACAGCTCTCAGCATTTACCACTATCACAATGCACAGCACTCTCTACAGTGTTGATTTACCTCCCCTACAAGCAGGAACTATGTTTATCACTGATGAAAGAGAACCTAGCAAACAGCAGGCACTCAATAAACAGGTCCTGAATGAACATATTCTCAGAAGGTCTTATTTCCACTTTAAAGATTTAGTTTCAGGGTAGCTAAATGATTTGCCTACGATCATACAGCTACTTAGTGAGAGACCCAAGATTTACCCCAGGTCTGACTCATTCCCACAAAGCTTTAAAAAATAGACTCCTAACACTTTATTTTAGTCAAGCATATTAATGCCCTGATTCGACGATATAAGCTGCCACACTTGAGGAGCACAGGCAAAGAAGCGGCTCAGTCTGCCTAGGTGAGTCAGAGTAGAGGAAGGCTCCATAAAAGGAGTGGTGTTTGAGGACCTGGATAAGTAGAAATAAGTGGGAGAGGAAGGAAGAAAAAGGACATTCCAAGCAGAGGGCTTAAACATGGAGATCTGAGAACATGGCATGCTGGATCTTAGGCAGCTGGATATGGCTGATGTGTGGGAGAATGATGGGAGGTGAGATAAAAGGACAAGAGGTCACTGGCCAAGACCAAGTCACAGAGGCCTTTGCAGAGCAAGCTAAGGAGTTTGGATTGTGTCTTATGGATTTCAGGGGACCAATAAAAAGTTATTAAACAGGCAAGAGAAATACATCTACTTTATGTGACCTAACTTACCTCTATTTGAAAACG
The DNA here is from genome assembly GCA_011751065.1 of Lasiurus cinereus. Lineage (NCBI taxonomy): Eukaryota > Metazoa > Chordata > Mammalia > Chiroptera > Vespertilionidae > Lasiurus > Lasiurus cinereus. The sequence goes on from JAAGEH010000124.1 coordinate 1,041,172, forward strand.
ATTTATGTAACCCACTTCTGATGGGAGAATAAACCCAGTATCCTGAGGCAGGTGGAGGTCCACTGCCTTCCTTCCCATCTGACTGCCCAGGATGTGGTTTTCTAATAGGAGTTGAGGCTGCGTATTTTAGGCCAACACCTGAGTCCTTGGTGGCCTGGGAACTGTGGCTGGAAACCTAAAACAAATGACAGTAGAGCATACTATCTATACTATATAATAAAAGGCTAATATGCAAATGTCCCTGAGACTGGGAGTTTGACAGAGAGTTTGACCAGGGGGCGGGGCTGGCTGTCCAATCACCCACAGCTCTTCCCTCCAGCTGGCCCCTCCCCCAAGCAGTCCCTTCCATCCCATCAGAGTGGACCGGACCCCACCTGTGCATGAATTCAGGCACCGGGCCTCTAGTTACAAATGAAAAGGCTGATTTGGAGAAATAAAATCTAGAGCAAAACTGAGATGTAGCAAAGTTGAGAACAAAACTATTTTTTCATATATCACAATTCTCACTTTTCACAAACAGAAGTGAGATTTGATTTGATGGTCAGGTAAAATGCCTGGGTATCTTGCCTCACTATTCCAGGACTTATCTTTCCTAGTGGTTTCTCTTCTTTTGCCTTGTCCTTGATTGCCCAACAACTGAGGCAAAGAACATCAGTCAATTTTCAAGGGAACCTGGGGATATTAGCCTCCTGCCGTCCTGGGAGTTGGGCATGCTTTAAAGTGCTTCTCTTTCTCTAAGGAGATGGTCTGTCCTGTTATAGGTCTATCCTCCAAATCCTCACTTTCACTGCTTCCACCACCAGCCCTGGTTTTGCTAAGAATGTTGGCTTCCTTTAGTTTTCTGAGTGAAGAATCTCAGATTCTCCTCTTTGGGTGCTGATTAAGTCTACACAGCCCTAGGATCCTAGCATGTCACACTGCTTCTCTGACTGATGCTTGTCAGCTGAATCTGGCAAGATGTCACCCAACCCTCCGCTTTTGAGGCGTGCTCCTTACAGTCCTCTCCTCACTCTCCAGACCACATTCAAGTCTCAAGCCCTGACCAATTTGTCTCCTGAACATCATTCAATGCCATCTCTTCTGATCCAGTCTCACTGCTCTAGTTCTGGTCTCTATCCTTCACCTGAATGTGTTGAAACAGCCTCACCAGAGTTTAGCCACTAGAGGTCTAGCCTCCATACTCAGTCCAATTATTTGTCCTAAACTATAGTTCTGATCATATTACATACAACCTCAGTTTCCCAAGGCCTACATAATTAAGTGCAAGGGATTTTTTAAGCCCTTTTTAAAAAGCACTACCCCAATCTACTTTCCAAGCTTCACCTTTGTTCCTATCCAACCCTTCAGCCGCCCCACAGGTTACTTCCACAAAAGGTGTTCCCTCCTTCCTAAAAGCCAGTTCCTTAATGTTGACTTCACACCCTGCCTATGAAGCCTTCCTTCCTGAACTCCCCACAAAGTGAATCCTTCACACCTCTCTGCAACCAGAGTACACAGGTCAAGTCTGCTGTCACATGCATGTCACTGCTTTGTAATTACATTGGTGTGCCTGCCTTCCCTGCCAGCCTATAAGCTCTTTGAGAGCAGAGGCTATATCATTCATCATCGCCCTCCATCATTGCCTAGCATTAGATTTCAGCAACCATTGAATGAATGTTAGTTAAGATTAAATGAAATCCAGGTGCCTATTTTCCTGTCTGAGTATCTGCACAATTCTATACCCACGTTTTAACAGGCGCTTGTGTCTTATGGATTTCGGGGAACCAATAAAAAGTTATTAAACAGGCAAGAGAAATACATCTACTTATTCCCTTATAGGATTCCCATTCAGGGACCCCACACTATATCACCTATGCCACATTCTTTGGGAAGGCCCTATTTTCATCTCAAATATAGAAAACACTTAATAACCTCAATGCATGACTTAGCCTAGATGTGTGTTCTTGAACCCTGTTCACAAATTTGGAGAAAAGAACACTGTCACACTTTCTTCAAGAAAATTCAGTATATATTCCCAGAACCACAGACTTCCTACTTTTGATGATGGTGGTGGCGGCATAAAGTACCAATAGCCTCGTCTTTTGAAAGGATCTGCCATGCTGCTGATGTAATCATTCTGATAAGAAACTTCACGTCGAAGGTCAGCAATTTCTTCCAAAATGTTTTCCAAGTTTCCTTTATCTGTAAAGGAAGGCCATTATATAAAGTTGGCTATGAAACCATCTACTTCCTTCCTCTTTCAAAATACAAGTGATTCCATGAGAGTCCATGACTTTTATCAATTCCTCAGAGCTGACTTTCAGCCTGCCTAGCTAACATTTAAAAAGCACAGACACAGCCTTCTGTTATTCACTTATAAAGTAAGCCAGAGAAAAAAAATAAACCGAAGAATACAAATTATTTATTTTGAAAATACAAAAATAAATCTCTTATCCTTTTGTGATCAAATCCTTTAATACAATACTATACTTACATAAGTTTTTTTTAATTCTTTGCTTTTATTTATTGAGCTAATTATCACAGCTGATAAATCAAGCAGAGAATTGATCTGAAACAGTTAAATAAATTTGCTAAAGGTAAAAAACAAACCAACAAAAAAAAAAAATGTTTTGATTTTAGAACTACAGTACCACTACCACAAAGGCCAATACTTTACCGGCCCCAGTGAGGTCTAGTAAGTTCCGCAGCCTTGCGATCTCTGTCCTTTGCCTTTCCATGGTTTCATTCAGCTTCTCCATTTCCAGGACCTGTGAGTCTGCTTCTGCGGTATCTACATCTGCTTTCTCCATCTCAATACGAAACTATTGAGAAATCACACACACAAAGTTCCCAATGAATATTCTTTCACATATGCACTTATTCTTGCCACTGACTGTAATTCTAGAATTTTTACTTACACTTTACTAATGAGGAAACTGCCTCACACCTTATAGTTAAACTACACTGTCCTTGGCACACAGAAAATAAAGCACCGACTAACTAGTGATTGCAATTCAAAAATCATCTGTGATGTCCCCTCCATGATCAATCTTTTAGGAACTGACAAGGACCCAATCAGGAGGAAGTCTCAAGGTACCAGCACTGACCTGCTCCTCTTTACCCCTGAGAAGATTCTGTAGGAGTTCGATCTCTGCTTCTGCTCGAGTCAGATCCCTGGCTGCTTGCATGGCTTTTCTGCTGAACCTCTCTGTTTCCTGCAACTCCTATTGGGACAGAGGTATGAGTAAGGCACCTCAGCTTTCATAGGTTGTTTTCTTTTCTTCTTCCTCCTAGTTTGATTCCTCTGATTTCATCAGATTGCTTGCCTGGCTATCCCATGTACTTGTGATGCCAAGTCCCACCTTGTTCTCTGCCGTTCCCGTCACCTGGCAGGCTGTTCTACTCCTCTATGGGTGGAGTAGGGTGCTGCATCAAAAGTGAGCAGTGCTCAATTTTTCCTTCACTGTTCTACAGTCTTCCATGATTGGTGTCTCTATGGATTCTCATCATTAGGTTCTTTCCTATGATCTACTGTCTTAATCTCATTAGCACTTGCATTCTATAAAGACTATATCAGACATTACCTCAGTCAGGAGTCCTAACAGCTCTATGAGGTAACATATTAATCATCTGACTGCACAAGATGAAAAGTCTGAGATTCAGAAGGATTACATGGTAAGTCTTTAAGACCTTTACTTAGGTCTGCAAAGACAGCTATCTCCCTAAGCAGATCCCTACACTTTGAGGTAGGAATGGTATGTTTCATTTGATGGTTCCTTTCAGGACTCAATAAAGTGCAGGACACATGGAGAATACAATCTGCAGGTCTGAAAGGAAACATACAACTTTATAGTGGTTTAATAAATAGCCAAAGTCTGTAAGAAGATCAGTAATACAAGTTGATATGTTTTTTGACAGCAGCACTGGTAGAAACTTGTTCTGTACACATGAACTCACCTCTGCTCGCTCCTGGTTAATTTTCATAACAGTTCCATGAAGGGACTTAAGCTGGTCTTTAGCAATGGTGAGCTCAGCTGTGGCTAGCTTATCAGAGGCAGCCACTGCTTTTTTTAGTTTCTTTAATTCTTTATCCAAACCAAGAAATTGCTCCTGAGATTTGGCATCTTCAAGTTTCTTCTAAAATAAATATTAATTAAACATATGAATCATTTGGTAACAATGAGTTAATATGTAATTAATATTAGGGCAAGAACACTATTCATTGCTACACACCCCAAACCTAGAACCATACCTGGTACATAGTAGGTATTCCATAAATATTCACTTAATGAATGAATAAATAAAATAATCTCAAAACTGTAAGATAAACTTAGAATGAAATCAGTCTTCTTAGTCAAGAATCTTAGTGATCATAAATTCATTCACTGATTGGAAAAACATTTCTTGGCACTGTCACCAAGTGACGGACTACCTGCTTTGAATCACTGAGTCAGGCCATAGGCATACGGTGGCAAAGAAAACAGATTTGGCTGCTGCCCTCAAGGAGCTTAGGAGAGTCATTAAACACAGAGACAAATAACTAAAATAGTGATTAGTGCAATCAAGGGACAGAACAGAACACTGTCTGAGAGAAAAGAAGGGAGACCTAGATTGGTGGGAAGTCAGCAGTCAGGAAGAATAGCGAAAGAACATGATCAAGGGAAGGGAATGGCAAGTGCAAAGGCCAGGAGGGAAGACAGAACTTGGCATTTTTGATGAACCGAAGGAAAGAGCATACTGAGAAAAGGAGTGAGCTAAACAGAGGTATCATGTAGGGCTTAAGAATTTTGGTCCTTATAATAAGCTACTAGAGATGGGGGAGACATGGATGGAACTGACAAGAGCCAATTCACATTTCTGAAAGATCATGTTGTCTACTCTGTGCAGCAGGGTCATGAGCGAAGTGGGAGACTTGTCAGTTGTCCAGAAGACATGATGGCTGAATGACAGTGGTGGCACTGAAACATAGTACATATATTCCAGATATATTATATTTTGGAGGCAGGCTCCGTAAGACTTGGGGACTAATGGGTAATCAGTATGAGGGAAGTCATTCACTGAGGCTGGGAGAAAGGAGACGATAGGTTTAAGAAGTGAGAAGACATGAAACAATAGAGCATAGGAGAATAAGCTTACTGGAGAAAAGGGTAAAGTTTCCCAGTTAAGGTACATTAACCAAGAGTTTAGAGTGATACCACTATGCCTGGAAAGGCAATTTATTATCCTCTAGGAATACTTAGCATGTCTGCAAGCCCAAAGAAAGCAAATAGCTGTAGTTTTGTCAGAGAAGACAGACAGGAGAAAAGGGTAAGGGATGTGAGGATATTTGCAAAAATGGCTACAGTGGTAGACTATGGAATCTAAGTTGAACAAGGAGGAAAATAAAGATAGGAAGGCTTAACAAACAGAAACAGCGGGGCTAATGCAATGAAATTCTCAATAATGTTGAAAAAATGTCAGCATGCAGGTCCAGGCAAGGTAAGAGGTGATGATCAGAGTGATGCTTCAATTTGTGATTTCAAAGGTGGTGGGCACAATTTGAACAAGGTCTAGGATCTGATAATGGGAGAAGACGGTTATGTAGTATTGGGAAGTTCAGAGAGAGGCCAGGGTGTTAGAAAGATGAGGAGTTTAGAAGTAATTTCCCACAGATGTGTCCAAGTGGGTAAGGGGTTTTGAAAAAGGCTAAGTCATCACAATAGCATTTAACTACCACTAACCAACTATAAAGTCACTCCATATAATTCTAGTTCTTTCTTTGCATCTATAATGGTACCATTGTCTCAGTCCCTTGATTCAATAACATATATCCAGATTTCTCTTCAGTCAGTTTCACGGGGGGGTGGGGGGGTGGTGCATGGGCGGCAATGCAGCCAGAGGCTACTGAGGAGGCAGCAGGAACTCATGTGTCTCACTTTCCTAGTCTTCCCCACCTTTTTCTCTAACTCTTGGAGCTGGGCCAGAATTCTCTCCTTCTCTTCATCAGCTTCCTGAAGTTGGAGATCTGTAAGGCCTTGGATTTCCTCCATACTTTTTAGGTTTTCTTGCAAATAGTGAATTTCATTCTCCAATTGCTGGATCCTTGCTTCATGTTGTCTCTTATCCAAATTAATCTGTGAAGAAATGGGAGTTTCAAAGATGATTTTTAAGCAAAAATATGTTTTACTCAAAAGCTTTTGAGGCAATTATATTTCATTTTACTAAAAAATGTAACAAAATTTTGTACTCAGAGTTACTGGGGATGGTTTTCTCTTGAATATTCTCTAGCATCCATTTTAATGCTTATCTCATTAAAATAATCACACCAAGAAAAATCCAATTCTGGCACCATACTCCAGCAATGTGGCATTATTTGCCTGCATGTTAAGAAACATCTCCCTGGCTTCTAGGACAAGGAAAACACAGTTTCACAAAGAAGCCTGATTTTAACATCAGTAGCCATATTCAGGTTTGAATTTTAGTCATACCCAGCTTGACTTGTTATGAGTGAAAATAACGTTTATACTTTATTTACACGAGAAAGGGAGCACTGTAATTTCCTGAAAATTTCGAATATCTGCCAAACACTTCCCTCCAGCTGCCTCTTGCCCCTTTCTTACTCTTGCTTCAAGGGCTCTCTCACAGGCCTGCCTGAACTCTTCTTGTCCGTTTGCCAGTTTCTCTTGCTGCAGAGCCATTTCTTCTTGGAGTTTTCTCTCTCTTACTTGTGCTTCCTCTCTTTCCCACTGGGAGCATGCAAGAATTTCACTGAATTGTTTCTGCAAATCAGCAAGACTTTTCCCTAAGACATCTGAAGGACTATGGATTCTGGTAAGGGGGAAAAAGATGGTATAAATGTGACATTTTATTTTGATGCTAGATGCCAGGTACAAACATGCTGATAATATTACTACAGGAATAAAAAGAGTTGTGTGGAATGGGACTGGTGTCAATCCATAACAATTTACTTAGCATCTCCTAAGTGAAAACCATTGTTTTGTTTTATCAAATGACTCTTAGTTACTCTAGAACTGTGGTCGGCAAACTGCGGCTTGTGAGCCACATGCAGCTCTTTGGCCCCTTGAGTGTGGCTCTTCCACAAAATACCATGGCCTGGGCAAGTCTATTTTGAAGAAGTGGAGTTAGAAGAAGTTTAAGTTTAAAAAATTTGGCTCTCAAAAGAAATTTCAATCGTTGTATTGTTAATATTTGGCTCTGCTGACTAATGAGTTTGCCAACCACTGCTCTAGAAATATAGGCTAACAACGTTTGCTCAAAGAATAAATGTCCATTTCATATATTTAAATTAGCCTTAGTTTCATCTGATATTTTGTTCTCTATTTAAAATAGGAGAACATAGTGTCTCTACTTCCTAACCATATGCAATGAACTTTCTGGAATGACTCCTAAAACCTTTATGTTTTTAAAATGAAATAATACCAAAAAGTATAAAATATTTAAAATGTAAAAAAAATCAGTGACAGGCAATTTGAATTAAGCAATCTTTTGTCTCAACTATGGAAATATGATAAAGGAAAAGCTTACAAAAGTACTCAGCCATTTTACTGTACTGGGAAAGGTGAGTTCATCACTAACCCTCACAACTCGGCCCACCATATACTTGGAGGTCTTGATTTTCCATTACCTCATTTCCCCAGCTCCTGATTTCAGTTTTCTCCGTAGCTCATCCACACGAGCTGCCACTTCTTCTGGATGAATCAAACCATCAACCACATGGTTAAGGTGATTCTGGAAATCTTTAAGTTGCTGTTTCAATAGATTATTGTCATCCTATGAAGGAAGGTAAAATGAGGATGTAAGTTAGCAAAACAAAATTAAAAATATACCCACATAAACATATAGAACCTGTATTACTTACCATATGTTAGTTTTATTCAACACCTTTTACTAATTCTTTTAACCCTTTCTACTCAGACTAACAATATCTAAATCTACTGATCAATCTAAAGTAACAAAAGACATAACCAGGCACTTATGATATCTCTTGATGTGATGCAAAAAGAAGTTGTTATGAACACTATTTATGAATGTCTTCTTGCCAAAAAATAACTTGAATCTAAATAAACCTCCATATGTAACATAATACATGAGGATGCAAACAGCAAAATCTAGAATATGAAAAACTAACTGTATTCCCCTACCTCCTAAGTGATCAATTTACTTCAAACTCAGAGTAACACTGTGAACTAAAATATAGAGAATTTAGAATTACAATGAACTTGTTAAGTGCCTGTCCTACATAGAGTCATCTTATCTGTAAACTGTCCCTTCCCAGTGCCCTGAGGTGACTATATTTATAGTATTGTCTAATCCTGGCTACAGGTGTCCCAAGGTCAGCCAATCCTCTGAAAACAAGTTCTCATTCTTTCCAGATACTGAACCAATATCCAGTACAGCAAGTCTGCATAAAAGCTGAACCTACAGAGATATGCCAGTTCAAGGCTGAAATCCATGTTGGACTACATGCAATGTCCAAAAAGATAGAAAAAAAGAAATAAGAGGGCCGTGAAGCCTCTGAAAAATTGTTAGAGATCTCTGTTCTTGGCAAGCCATCTCCTTTCTTGGGATAGTGTTGGTAAGTTTCAATTCACTGCAACTAAATGATTTCTGACAAAGATAGATGTGGAGAGTTTAACTTGAACTCTGTAGCAGGTTAGTAGGTTAAGTCACCAGAGAAATGAGTTCTAAGAGTCTCACAGCATGGGCCAGCATCCTGGAAAGCTCACTTCAGTTTCTACTTTGGAGAAGGCCCCTGAAGAATAGACTTTAGTCCTTTTCTTTAATAGACGTGTACTGAAGTATTTATGAGTACAATGAAGATGTATGAGATTTTCCTTAAAATATTCCAGGAAAAAAATAAAAAAAGCAGACTAACTGAAACAGAATGGCAGAATGTTGAGAATTGTTAAAGCTAGGTCAATAAAAGGTCATAAGACTGTTCTCTTTTTTGTAATTATTTGAAATTTTCCACACACAAAAAAAATAATCTGAATAACACCCAACACATACACACAGAAATGGAAAACATGTACATCTTTTATGCTATTTGTTTCAGGAGTTGAATTGATAGGAGTAAAAATTAAATTCTAGGTTTTTAAATTTCCTTAAACTTTGAGGAAAATATATTCAAGGCGCTGGAGAAAGAGAGAGAATTTGGACGCGCTTAGTGTTATTCGTCACAAACGTCCCTGCATGACTTTTTGGAAGCTTTTCCCAAACCAGCGCAACTCTGCCCCTTCACTTCTGGGGTAGGGTAACAGCTGCCACTCCCATCAGCCAAGTGGCCCCCAACCTCACAGATTTGAAAATTGAGTTTTGACCCAGGCACTTTGTTTGTTCAGACATTTATCCTCTTTGAGAGAGTTTAATCGTCTGGAAAATCCTGTCCACCTGTTTCTCCTGCAGTTGGTCACATTATTGTGACAATAGCTATAAAAATATTTGGCCAAAGAAAACTTGCACCAATATAAAAAGGATGTATTTTTAATAGCATTCTTTCTGAGACAGGGATTATAAAAACTGTTTATAGTTAAGAAGTTCTACTGCAGCCCACTCTAGTTAAATTTCTGGATAAATATTTCAATGGAAAAAGAGGGAACCAATCTGATAACTTTAGTTCAGTCTGATGACAAATGTGCTTCTAGAAGAAATGTAAGATAATGCTTTCACCCACGAGTATTTGAGATTCTGCTCTTGCCCATGAGTTTACACAACATTCTATCTTTACTACTGACATTGCCTCCAGCTCTTTGCACCATCATAATAATACTAAGGATATGCATATTAATGATTTTAAAACAATGGACTCACAAGGGAATAGAGAATCTCTTTCATACTGTACCACTTAGAATTTTTTTTTTCTAACTAGAGGCCTGGTGCACAGATACTGGTTGGGGATGTGGCTTGCAGGGATCAGCCCGCTGTCTGAGGGCCACTCATCCTGGTCAGCCAACCGGTGCTCTCACTGTGGGAGCACAATGACCACCAGGGGCAACTCCTGTGTTGAATATCTGTCCCCTGCTGGTCAGTGTGAGCCATAGCAGCTGTTCAACAGGTTGTTCTGGTCATTCCCCTGTTGGGTTACTGGGCTTTTATATATATAGATAATTCAAGTTGCTTACCACATGTTAGAGCAGATTGTCAACTTGCTAACAATGTCAACATTTTTAGTGTCCCAGGTAAGAATATATTCTAAATATACAGTGGTTGGCAAACTGCGGCTTGCGAGCAACATGCGGCTCTTTGGTCCCTTGAGTGTGGCTCTTCCACAAAATACCATGGCCTGGGAGAGTCTATTTTGAAGAAGTGGCTTTAGAAGAAGTTTAAGTTTAAAAAATTTGGCTCTCAAAAGAAATTTCAATCGTTCTATTTTTGTTATTTGGCTCTGTTGACTAATTAGTTTGCCGACCACTGTCTAAACCAACAAGTCTCTACCTGCAGCTGTTTAAGTTGCTTGCGAAGCTCACTATTTTCTTGGTCCTTTTCTTCTGAGAACTGGGCTTTTCCGAGGGCATCCTTGAGGGCTTGCTTCTCCTTCTCAAGTTCTGCTTGAAGGGCTAATTGTTCTAACTATTGCATTAAGAAGCAATAATTATGAAAACACAAAATAGCAACAATTTATGATCTAAAAAAGCAAACAGAAATTTACATATATATGCAGTCCCTTGCTAGCTATGGTTTTATAACAACTCAATTTTAATTCCAAGGTAATTTTTTTCACATGCCTCCTTAAATATTGATACTTAAAGGAGAGTAAGCATCAAAATCAGCTCAGCCCTGCAGAAACCGGTTTGGCTCAGTGAACAGAGTGTTGGCCTGTTGACTGAGGTGTCCCAGGTTCCATTCCGGTCAAGGGCATGTAACTCGGTTGCGGGCACATCCGCAGTAGGGGGCGTGCAGGAGGCAGCTGATCGATGTTTCTCTTTCATTGATGTTTCTAACTCTCTGTCTCTCTCCCTTCCTCTCTGTAAAAAATCAATAAGATACGTTTTAAAAAAAATTGCTTGGCCCTTATAAAATTCTATAGGACTCAAGGAAAAACAGGTATAAAGGCATTAAAAAGAAAAAGTCAACTCTTGACTGGAATTCTATGATTCAAAATCAGGCCAGATTCTAATCAAAATCAGATAAATTCCAAAAACAATTAAAAAAAAAAAAAAGAAAAGAAAAAAATAAGCTCAGCCCAGATACACCAAATCAGAATCTCCATGAGAGTAGAGGGCCCAGTACCTCCTTTTAAAAGCTCTGTGAGTGAGCCAACAATTACTGTTATACTTCCCCTTAGACCAATATTTCTCCAACTGTGGTCCTCAAACACCTGTATCAAGATCACTTGGTGTGCCTATTAAAAATGCATAAGCCTTGCCCTGGCCAGGTAGCTCAGTTGGTTAAAGAGTCCTCCCAACACAAGGTGGAATGTATAAATAAATGGAATAACAAATTGATGTTTCTCTCTCTCTCTCTTTAAAACAAAACAAAACAAAAAGCATAAGCCTGGACTCATCTCAGACTTGATGGACTAGAATATCTAGGGTGGAGCTCAGGGATCTGTACTCCACAAGCTTCACAAGTGATTTCACATAACCAAATGTACCAATCAAGACCTGTAGAACAAAGAGAGATCCGTTATACTACCTACCATCACTGTGTGCTTTGAAGATTAATCCTGGCAGTCCTAATGCCAAGGAAGGGAGTGCACCCTTCAATACCAAGTGAATTTGTGAAAAGGCCAGGATGTTGTATTTTTGTTAAGACTTATGAGGAAAAAAATAAAGGACAATGAATTTCAAGCTAAGGGATGGCTTAAACCTCAAAAAAAAAATGATTTGAAAGCAGATACCATCTAGAAATTTTATTCATTATTATTTAAAATACATATTTACTGTTATTTTAATTGATTTCCCCCAATCTTCTATTTTCTGCACTTTGAACATAGCATTGTAGACCCTCCCCAATGCTGTTATCAACTGTAGTTTTGTAAAACTTGATCATCTTAAAAAAATATAATCCTGACAATTGGCAAGGGGTCATTTGATATCTGATAAAGGAATACAAAATAATTAATATAATAAGACCTATTTTTACTTCCTTTTCTAATCATCCAAATGCTATTTCACATAAATTTCTGGGATTCAAACTATCTTATTTTATTTCACTTTCATCGAATAAGAACATCTTAAATCTCCCTCATGTCCCAGTCTGTTTCTGAGAAAACAGAAACAGACACACTATGCTCTAAGTCTAGGGGCAGGAAATGGATCACCAGACACATGATAAATGCTCTGATCAAGCACAAGGTTATTGGAAAACCAAAGCAGAATCCTGATCCAGATTTTTAGCAGGCAGACAGTGAAGGTCAGGGTGACCCTGAACCTAGAGAAAGATGCAGCCCATTTGGCTAAGTGCTACATAAATCTGTATTTTTAATCTGATAAAAAATATACTTTACTGTAACTGGCCTCTGTCAGCCTCTCTGCCGTTATCTTTTATCCTCTTTCCCTATTCCTCTCCTTGCTCCTGGGATATTGGAAGTACACTTTCAGCACTTTAAATGCACTATGCTCTTTGTCTTTGCCTCTATGCCTACAAGATTTAGCATTTTTACCCTTACCACTTTCACCCCACTCCCTATGCATGGCGTGGCTGAGACATCATTTCTGTAGAGTAGTCTTCCCTGACCACCCCTCTCCAAGCCACAAAAACCCTTCCCCTTTCTTTCTCCCACACCTCTTTCACTACTGGACTGTCAGTTTCACAAGGACAGTGACCATGTCAATGCTGTTCTCTACAACATTCACAGCACCTGGTCCTCAATGGCCAATCAATAAGTATTTGTAGATAAATAACTATTTGTCTAATTTGCAAATATAATTTAAATGAGTGGATATTTCATCCAACCAAAATATGAAGTTGCAAAATAAAATGTAATATCAACTTAAAAGAGGTCTCTTAAAGCTGCTTTGAAAAAGACTAGAATTTACTGAATACCAACTACCAGGTGCTTTCATGCTCATTATCTCCCTTAGCCTCATCATAACCATTTTACAGAGGAAGAGGCATTTGTCAGAGGTTCAGAACAATGAAGTGATTTATATATGTTCACATACGAGTAGTGAACTTGGAATGTCTAACTCCAAAAATGTGCTCTTTCCATCACTCCACATTTATTATATTAAGTACTCAGTTTTACATTACATTAAAGGAAGACTGATATGTAAGGCCACAGGCTACTTGGTTTCCAGACAGCTTTATGCTCTTACTTACCTGGCTGAGATTTGTTAGTTTTTCCATGTCTTCCTTGAGCTGTCTGGCTTCAGCATCACGTACTTTCAGCTGAGCCTCGAGCTCAGCCTCATAGGCACTGAGATCTCCCTGGGTCTGCTGCAGAGATGCATTCGCCTCATGCTGCTCTTGGAGGGCACTTTCTAGCTCTGCAAGCTCCTGGAAGGATTCAGGGTATGTTGAAGTACAAAGCCATCACTGAGCTGTTTAAGCATCTGCAAATCATTTTAAGTAACTTGATCACAGTAAACCAAATGCTAGCCAACCTGGCATAGAAAGTATTCATTAGCAATACCATGAAGCCACAAGCTGGGCCAGGCTAAAAAGTAAATGTAATCAGAAATATGATCTGACTAAATGTAATCAGAAAAACCAGTATGCTACCAACATGTTTCCCAAAGTGTAATATTTTAAATGTGCCTGAACAAGTAAAAAAAAAAAAAGAAGAAAGAAAAAAAGAGGACAATAAAATTTAAAACTTATTTTCTATCAGACATTGGAATAAATGTTTTCACATTCGTTATTTCACTTCATCTTCGTAATTACTGCGTATGACAAGATATTATTTTTGTTGTTTCCCCCCATTCTTCTATCTCCAGTTAGCAGAATGAACACCTGAGTAGATGGCATGAGGTTGTGTAGCCAAAAAAAGACACAATCAGAATATGAGCTGAGATCTCTGAGTCTAAAGCCCATACTCTTTATATTAAACCATAGTATGTTCACTTATCAGAACAAAATAGGATGAGCACTCTCAAATATTAAGGATAACAGAGTAACTTAAATGAGTAGCTAACAAGAATACAATTACATATTGATCAGCATACCTCAATTCTGAGTCATTTTAGCCCATATGTATTTTAATTAAACATTACAGCTTGTATCTACATATTTGGGATCTTAAAGAATTAGATCAAATTATTTTGGATTAAACAGGAGAATCCTACAATGAGAACTTCTATAGAAGAGTCTCAATGGGTGGTCCAAAAAGCACATCTGAATCATTTGGGTTGCCTATTCAAAATGCAGACTCCATCTATAATCAACAAAGGATTAGTATCTATATATATAAAGAATTCCTACAAATCGTTAAGAAAAAAACAATCCAATAGAAATATGAGCAAAGAATATGAATATGGAATTCAATGAAGAGGAATACTGAATGGTAAATAAACAAATGGTACTCAATCTCTCCAGTAAATCAGGGGGAAACGAAGTTAAAGAAAAGACACTATTTTATACAGAGCACAGAAAACATGTTAAACACACCATGAAGAAACAATCAGACAAATCTCTATAATTTGCGGCACTCTATAGGACTACCACCTGAACACACATACCCATACACACAAGCTATTTTAAAAGATATTCTTGGCACAACCGGGAAAATTTAAATATGGTTCAAATATTAAATGACATTATGGAATTATTAATTTTCCTACATGTAATAAAGTATCATAGTGATGTAGGAGGGGAATATTTTATTGATTTTTAGAAAAAATATTTTATTGATTTTTTACAGAGAGGAAGGGAGAAGGATAGAGAGTTGGAAACATCAATGAGAGAGAAACATTGATCAGCTGCCTCCTGCACACCCCCTACATGCCCTTGACTGGAATCGAATCTGGGACCCTTCAGTCTACAAGCTGACACTCTATCCACTGAGCCAAACCTGTTAGGATAAAAGTCCTTATTTTTAAGAGATGTGTACTGAAGGGATAGATGATGTCAAAAAATACTACATATTGCTTCAAATGTATTTATCTATTTATATAAAAGGCTAATATGCAAAGTGTTCTTTTGGGAGTTCAACTGAGACCAGGAGTTTGATCACTCGCTATGATGTGTGCCGACCACCAGGATGTGGCATGGAACGAAGGAAGGACCCAGCCGGCAGCCAGGGAAGGAAGGTGCTGGCTGGCAATTGGAAGGCCCCAATCAGTCCTGATCAGTCGCCAGGCCTATGGACCCTACTCAGGCACAGATTTTGTGCACCGGAACTCTAGTATGTATTAAGAAAGAGAGATGCAGGGAAATAACCATATTCAGGATTTTGTTAGCTATGGAAAGGGATACACAGAGAGTTTCAATTACATCTGCAATGTTTTATTTCTTAAGCTAAATTGTGAGTATATGGTGTTAAATACTAAATTTGGTACTCTTATAGGCCTGAAAATTTTCATGTTAAAATATTCCAATTTCCAGAGCCAGCCCTACTGAAGATGAGGTTTAGGAACCTGGGTTTTCATGCATAATAGTTTGCCAAACTATTAAAAAAGAGAAAGTGAAATCTCCTAATAAATGGCAACAAGTAAGGTAAAAAGGGTATAATACTGTGTCTGTCTTACCTGTAAATTAATGTTAAAATTACAAAGTAATGACAAAAAAATAAGAAAAATTGTTGTACTTAATTTTAGGACTCAAATAATAAAATATGAACATTTAATACCATATTTATAATAGCCACAATTTCATATTAGTGTTATTTGATAATGTCTTTCAGGAACAGAAACTCAGCTAAATTAAGCTTCCATTCTTAGTCAAGGAAAAACAATAATTCCAAATGTATCACAACTAAAGGGAAAAAAACAAGACTAAATAGCCACTAATACATTTTGCCACTTATAACTGCACTGCTGCTAACTTGTTTAGTTTACTTAATTTGGACATCATCTATTTCTGAAGCAAGGGAAAACAGAAAAGAGAAAAACAAATCATACCTTCCTCATATTTTCTGCATCTATGGCAACTATTTCCAGTTGGTCCCTCTCCTGCTCAACTTCGGTCAGTCTCTGCAGCAATGTCTCTTTCTCATCCTGGAGCTTTCTGCACTCATTTTGAGCCTGACTTGCCTGGCCTTTGACAGTTTCCAGGTATTCTTGCAACCCACTGATGACACCTTCTAAATCCTTCTTCAGGGCTTCATTTGCTGCTATCTGGCCTAAGACAAATAAAAAAGGGAAGGTAATAATAGTGTATATAAGAAAATGCTTTTAAGATATATAAATAATGCTGCATATAAACTCCTTAGTTATTTGTTATCAGCTAAGAATGAAAGTCTAAGCTTTCAATTATTTTTCTTTTCAAGATATAATAATAGTTTTTCCCGTATTATCCTTAGTACAGGAGTATTAAGCAGGTATATAATAAAAATAGCATAGTGAACATTCCTTATAAAATGTTTAATTCTTGCTGTAAAAAGTTAAAAGTAGTAATTTCCAAATAAAATTAAAAATGTACACAAAACCGATTTATTGCTGCTAGATATACAAAACAAAAGCCACTCAACGAACAAGACTGGGAATATAAACATAAATCCTGAAGACAAAACAAAAAACACCCCCAACCATACATTAGGTACCTAGTATGTGCCAGGCACTTTATGAACATTATCTCACTTAACCTTCCCAACAACTAATGACCTAGACCAGTGGTCGGCAAACTCATTATTCAACAGAGACAAATATCAACAGTACAACAATTGAAATTTCTTTGAGAGCCAATTTTTTTAAACTTAAACTTCTTCTAATGCCACTTCTTCAAAATAGACTCACCCTGGCCGTGGTATTTTGTGCCACCTAAGGGGCCAAAGAGCCACATGAGGCTTTCGAGCCGAGGTCTGCCGACCACTGACATAGGCAATAATAATATGTCCCAGGTCATATAGTAGATAATGGCAAAACAGGGACTGAGATCTTATGCCAAGCAAAGGCTCTCACCACTATAACCTTTCATCCTCCCCTTCCACAATGGCAATGTCACAATTTAAATCTGCATTGCAAAAGTAGATCCTAAAATTCTTTCTACACTCTCCTGTAACTAGACAATGAATCTCTGATGGCAATGAGCTCTTTGCTCCTGAAAGGATTTTATGCCTTTAGGAAGATAAGCACATGCCAGAGTTTATCATGACCATGTAGCTTCTTGCCTACTGACTGCAATGACTTGACTCACTAGGACATCAACACAAAATTAAATACATTTTTAAAATTTTTATTATATACTGTGTACTGTATCACTATTTCCCTATCAAATACTAGCACTAAGAGCTGAAACATAATCAGCTAATATCTAGATTAATGCTTGTCTGGGTGCCATTTGCTTTTTAATACTAAAACTAATTTACCTTTAAATCAACTTAAATTCTCACCTTCAGTAAGCTGTTGTTCCAGGTCCTTAATCTCTTCAGTTTCTTTAGCAATTCTAGAAAGTATGTCATCCAAACGGCTTTCAAGTTGTTTGTACTGCTTGTTCATAATGTCAAGCTGTTGCTCTTTACCCCTTTTCTGAGCCTTCATATGGCACTGAATTGAAAAACAAGCAAATAGAAAAAACTCTTTTAAAAATAATAATCCTTAACATTTCTAAAGGAAAACTGGAAAAATAAAATGTAACAAACTTGCGTATGTTGTGTGTCAGGCCCTGTGTTTCTTTCACATGAGTTTTCATTTAAAACTCATAATGACTTGATATTGGGAACTATATCCATTTTATATACAATATATATATATATTTTTTTAAATCTGTGTTTGTTTTTTTTGTTTTTTTACAGAGAGGAAGGGAGAGGAATAGAGAGTTAGAAACATCGATAAGAGAGATGTGGATCAGCCGCCTCCTGCACGCCCCCTACTGGGGATGTGCCCACAACCAAGATACATGTCCTTGACCGGAATCAAACCTGGGACCTTTCAGTCCGTAGACCGATGATCTATCCACCAAGCCAAACCAGTTTGGGCAGAACTACCTCCATTTTAGAGATGAGCAAATTGTGTGTAAAAAAGGGTAAGGGCACAGCTAGCAGGTAATGCTCAGAGTTCATTGAACTGCATTAAAACATATCTCTTTAAAAAAGCTTTCCAAAAAGTTAATTAATTACATATACATCTAGAAAAAGAATATATTCCAAATGTTAACAAGGATTATATCTGAGTGGAAAGATTATAAGAGGCTTTTTTCTTTTTTTAATGAGTTTGTATATTTAAAATAATTTTTATAATAAACAAGTGATACCTTTTTAATAAAAAAAAGTGTACTTTTAAAAAAAGGTTTTTTTACAGAATAGGAACATGAAATGAAAACTTACTTAAAGTTCAAGTGTATTTTCAATTCCTTACACAACAACACATTTCGTTTTTAGGTTCCATAAACTGGGAGCTCAGAGGGACCCAGTGATTCTCAAGATGGAGGACTAGCCCTCTGCAGGTAAACTCCTCTACTAACTACATATCCACCTGGTGGAAAACAGAGCTTTCACACCCATACACCATCTCACATTCTGACAGGAATCAATTTAGAGAGCTAACTGAAAAGATTGGGTTGTATTTCTCAGGAGTGCTGGGGGACAGGGAGGGAGAAACTGACAACTAGGGAGCAATCAAACTCTCCTTTTACACATGAGAAAACTACGTCTCAGATTCATCAAATGACTCGCCCAGGTTATTTGGAGACTGTTCATATGGAAACAAAATAATCCCCAGAGAATCGTTGCCCTCTCACTAACACCTCACAGGCTCTAAACTCCTTCCCTCATCAGAGGAAAAGAACAATAAATCAAGTTATCAAGAAAAAGAATTACATTAAAGTATAAACAATAAACTCCAAGACTCAATTGATTATAAATGAACACTTTTCAAGTTTAGAAGTCCGCTGCCTCTAAAGACAAGAACAAATGAATGGCAGCTTGATCAGAAGGTTTTAAATGTACTACTGGTAAAACTTGATGGGCTTTTCAAAACTCTTCTTTTTCCCTACATTCTCAAAATACCCATCCAAAATCTTTCTAAAAGGTAACCGCAGGTACAGCTTAAATTCTAAGTAAATTGAGGATCTTTATGGCTCAAGACAGAATAAAAACCAAAAAACTCCTGCATTCATATCTCTATCCATAAATCTTGAACATTCACCATTAAAAAAGTTAACTGAAATCTTTTTACACGCGGGACAAAACGTTGGTTTGCATTACACATGGAAGCAAAGGCTCACAAAGGAATTATTGTAAAAACAGGAACTTACATGTGACTCCACCTCTTTTTAAGCCCTTTGTAAGAGAGAAAATGCTCCTACCTTAACTTAGAATTTGTCCTGTTAAACTGAGCCGTTGAGAACAAGGACATTGTGGGCGGAACGCTTTCTAATATCTTCCAATTTCCAGTGCACTTCCCTCTCTGACAGCCACATTTTTGGAAACGCCTCCAAGCCTCTGGAACTTGCCAGCCCTTCAAACCACATTCCGGGCCTAGAGTGAGTGGCAGCCCAGCTGGTCCAATCACGAGCAGCCCCCGTTGGTCCCACCCCCACAGGAAGCTCCCGAGGGCCAATCACGCACACTCTTTGCAAAAGCTGACTACAGGCTAACTCCCCGCAGAGACTAGTTACCGCTTGCTTCCACAGGGCACGGCCATACAGGGAAGATCCATAGAAATGCTCCTTTATTATTTGCTCTTGTGATACATGTGCAATAGCTGTGGCCAGTTTTTTAATAACCAAAAGGGGATATGATTTTTAATATCTTTTTCTTTTGAAACCTAAGTTAAATGTTTGTTTGTTGAAAACCCGACTTAGGCTCAGTTAAAAATAATTAATCTCTTTGGAACTTTTAATTCCTTTGCGGGAAGAGGGTCACTGTAACAGAATACGCATGTGCTCTACCTCTTTCTAAAAGGGTGAGTGTGGGAAATGATTTAATTTTTCGAAATCAGTCTCATCATCTGCAAATGGAAAAAGGAAAGTCACCAGATATAGGAATGCTATGATAAAGTTCCTCAACAGTATATGAAAAAAAACAGCACTATGTAAGATATTGTTGGCACTTAATATATTTTGCTTTCTATCATATCTCGGAATCATATACTGTTTTCTAATCTCTCAAGCTTTTATTTTTAAATTATATATGCTATTCAGAAAGATACCTCATCTAATTAGATAAATATTAATTGGATAAAAGCCTATCTACATCTGTAAAAAATATTTCGGGATCCCATTCTTGCAGGGATTCTATCTCTTTTGCTAAAATGTTCATATTTGTAGCCTAAAATGGGGTGCCTAACACTAGCCAATAAGGTGACTTTGTGCTAATTAGAAAAAGTTGCTCCCTCTGGTGAGTAAATTAAAAAGACACATTCTTGCATGTTCAGACTAAAGCTGTAACCTTAAGAACTAATGTATAGTAGTTTTAACAATATAAAAAGGAACCTTAAATCTGGTTTCTATGTTTCATCCCCACTAACACAAATTGATTTTGGCTACCTTCAAAACTTGGATGCCATTCCTACCTTTCATTTTACTCCTTCCAATATGTAATTCTTTACATAAATACAGTGAACATTAGATTCCCTGTCTGCCAAGAACCTCATAGTCATTTACTGAAAGCGAATATACAATCTAGGTTATAAGTAGATTCACAGATCACAGAACTGAAGAGGCAACAAAGGGGTCTGAGGTAGTACCTATAAGCAGATTACTTCCTACTTTCCTTGATGCAAACATGCATAAACATAAAAGTCTGGTCCCTGGGGATCCAGTTCCAATCCTGAGGGGCCTCACATGAGGTGGTAAGAATTCTGAATAAATGAATGTAATAAAGTAATATAATACTGACCATATTACACATATTATTTAAAACTTCTAGTATTTCATATACTGAAAATTATTTAAAATAATCAAGACTTTTGATTTCAATTGTAATACTAAGTCTTAGGCTTTTGTTAGAAAAGATCTTAAGTCTATGGTGATAAGGTCACCTTTTGTCAAAATTATCTGGTCTGCAAAAAGTATCTATGATATCTTACAAAAATATTTAATAAAGGAATAATTAAAAACTTGTCAAATACTTAAAGTAATTATAGTCCAATGTCTTTACCATGTTAAATTTTATGATTTCTCTTGATCCAGAGACCTTAACATTTTTTAAAAGCACCCTTCATTCAAAGTATATTGTTAAAATATGCAGAAAATATTTTACTTCTATTGTATAAATATTGGCTAAAATATAAGCCTTTATTAGTAAGACTTCTCAAGGTAGAGACAGAAAGAGACAAGAACCTAACTCCACCATCCAGCTACCTGACCATCTATGGCCACATTTTAGGAATACATACTCCAGAGAAATGTTTCCTTTTTAAGGACAAAACAAAACAATATTAAACAATAAATAGCTTTTGTGGAATATTTACGTAAAAACTTAAAGAAGAGGTAGAAAAAGGACTCTAAACCCACTTCTGTTCTTCTATTTAACCACCTAGCTCTTAAGAAAGAAAAAAGTAAGGCAAAGAGAGAGAAAGGATAAGAAGTTTAGAGTACCTTGGAGCAGGTTTCTCTTGACTTGAAATATAATGAAATTCAACCACTTAAAAAAGATAAGTATACCATGCAATCCTCATCCTACTGAAAGCTACCTTCTTCAAACCCTAGGCTGTTGTGTTTTAAACACACATACATATTTTTATATTTAAGTATGTGTACATATACACACACATATATATAACACATATATTATATATACACATATAAAATATATACACACATATATATATGTGTGTGTGTATATATATATATATATATATATATATATATAACTCAGATTTCTATATCAAACTAAAAAAATAATTTCAGAAAGGATTCTGTGGCTAAAAATTATGATACATAATATGTAGATAAAATTCTATTCTAGTCCCCATGAATAAGCCAAAATCTCTTCATTTACTTACATGTTTTGGGTCTTCCAAATCCAAGCTATCTATGGCTATATGAAGGTCTTTGATCTCCTTCTGCTTTTTAGCCATTTCTTGCCTTTGCTTCTCCAATTGCATTTCTAGATCCAGAGCTTCTTGGCGTAATTTATTTAGAAGTTGTATCCTACTACTCAACTGCTTGAAAAGAAGGTCTTTCTCTGCTTCTGAAACCTAATCCCCCACACCACAACACACAATTAACAGAGGATAGCAACACTGATTTACAAATTTAAGGAAAACAACTTTTATAATTTATAAGTATTCTATGCTATCAGTTTTTTAAATAACAGTAAAATCTAGAAGTTTATAGGCACTTGTATCTTATACTTTTATGCTCCATATATGTAGAAAATCTTATTTTATACAAGTTTATGAAAACTAATAAACTTGTATAAAATAAGTAAAAATAAAGTTGTCACTCTAAGTATAAGCACTTTGTAAAGTATTAATAACCATATTAATACTGACTTTATACAGTACTTAAATTGTACTTAGCCTTGTTATTAGCATGTGAAGCAAATTAATAGTATCATGAAAAATTTAGATTTATACTCATTTAAAATAACTTTTACCAAGCACATTTGATTAAAAATTATGTCCACTATTTACATCTATCAATCTAGCTATATAAAACTTTAGCCAGTACTATTATGTCTTATTTAATTATTAAAATCAGTGCTCGCTTCGGCAGCACATATATTCATTATTAAAATCATTCTTGTTACCTCCTTACACCTCATCTTCCACTTTCTTTTTTCTTTTTAATCCTCATCGGAGGATATTTTTTCCATTGATTTTTAGAAAAGCAGAAGAGGGCAGGGGACAGGGAGAGGGTAGGGAAGTGGGGGAGAGAGAGAGAGAGCGAGCGCGCGCAACATTGATGTGTGAGACACATCAATTGGTTGCCTCCCACACATACCCTGACTGGGGCCAGGGATTTAACCTGCAACCCAGGTATGTGCTCTTGACCAGGAATCGAACTGGAGACCATTCGGCGTAGAGTGGGAAGGAGGGAAGCTTCAACCACCAAACTGCAGTGATCAGGGCCATCTCCCACTTTCAATCCATCTTTAAGACCTATCAATCAGTTCTACTGCCAAATTTTACCTAGAATCAGTCTGCTTTCTCTCCATGCTCACCATAGCCTTTCTAGTCCAAGCCATTATCAACTCTTGCCTGTATAAATAGCCTCCTAACAGCTGCATACAACTCCATTCTTTCCACCTCTCACTTCACTATTTTAATAGCCAGAATGCTCTTATAAAAATACAAACAGGATCAATCACTCTACTACCTAAAGTCCTTCAAAGGTTTCCCACTACAATCAGAATAAAATTCAAACCCCTTAAAATGGCCTATGAAGCCTGGCATGGACTTCAACCTCATTTTTCATTATACTCCCTCGAGCAAGCATGTCAAACTCATTTAGGAGGCATGCGACCCACCAACCACCAGTTTGACATGCTTGTTGTAGAGGAATCTTTTAGTTTGAAGGTCTTTGTACACACTGTCACCTCTGCCTGAAATACCTGTCTCTTAACTCTGCCTTGCTGGCTTTCTCTCATCCTTTGGGTATCAGCCTAAATATCACCTCTTCAGCCCCACAATTTAAATTACAGCCTTTTTATTGTCTCTTCTAATTTTCTGTTTTTTTCCTACAACATATTGTTTAACTATACATTTCTTTTTTACTTTTCTTACTTGCTTTTTACCTATTTCCTATCCATGAGGAAGGGACACATCTGTTTTGCTCATTTATTCAGGGTCCAGTCAGCAACTGCTATACAGTAACTTTCCAATAAACTTGAATCAATTTGGACTTTACATTTTGTCCTGCCTATTATAATAATGAATGTATTACCATCAAAATTTTGAAATATTGATTTTTTAAAAATATTTTATTGATTTTTACAGAGAGGAAGGGAAAGGGATAGAAAGCCAGAAACATCGATGAGAGACATCGATCAGCCGCCTCCTGCACACTCCCCACTGGGGATGTGCCCGAAACCAATGTACATGCCCTTGACCGGAATCGAACCTGGGACCCTTCAGTCCCAGGCTGACGCTCTATCCACTGAGCCAAACCGGTTTTGGCTGAAATATTGATTTTTAAAAGTTGCAAATAACTAAAACCTTTTACACACTTAAAAACTAAAATGTCAAATACTTCCTTTGTTGAATTTTCTCCCTATGCAATTACACCATGAGTTTGAACTGCTTACTTCTTCATGATACATTTTGTAATTTCTGAATGTATCACTTTCATATTTTTGTACACCATATTTTATATCATTTACATTTCTGCTGCTTGCTTGATAATGGTCATAGTGTAGTAGAAATGTCTTCTGGCTCTTAATCTAGATCTCAGGATCTTAAAGGTAAGGAGTTCTTAATTAAATTAGGAGATACATCAGGAAGCAACTTCCCTGGGTAATATAGGTGCTCTTATAGCAAAAGCAGATCAAATATATCTTTTTACATAAATCATAAGTAATTTATTTCTACATTATAAAATGCTAACAGGATGTCATCATGATTGGAACAAAAATGTAACTGGAAATGCTAATACTGTATCTGACTCTGAAATCTGTTATTCCACAATTAATTAGGCAGCACTAATTTAAGAATTGTTTTAGAGGGTTATGAAGGTATAAAATACAGTTCATTTTTTACATTTCCTCTTAGCATTGCTGCTTTGCTTTTACATACTTTTTTAAGCTGTATAGCTTCTTCCAGTTGCTTAAATTCTTCAGTAGCTCTTAAAACTTGTTGTTCTGCCTTTTCTATTTCATTATGCAGTTCCAAAAGTCGAGTTTGTGCTGCAAATTTAAAACCATGCACACAGACACACACAAGAAAAATCTTAAATTTTCAAAGTTCTACCAGATTTTTAAAATTCACAATAACCTCCTTCCCCTAGTTAAAATGATATATTATATTAAATTATACTAGTATATCACAGAAATAAAAAGAGTAAATTTCCTACGATGGTTTTCCTCTCCATTAATCTTTGGAATCATTTCATGATGTGCTATACAACTATAATTGATCCTTTAATTTGCAAAATTCTTAACATAAAAGGGGCTTTGTTGGATAATTCAAACACTAAAGAACTCTTGGGAGAATAATGATTTTATTGGTAAATATGCACTTACATATCCTAAGTTATGATTAGGTTCAAGCTATTTTTAAAAACCTGTGTTAGGGGGATTCATTATCAAGAAATTCACTTTTAAAGGGTCTTTCTCAGCTAAAGTGATCTCAAATCAATTACCTTCTACCTCACATTTCCAACTTCTTTCCCTCCCTCTCTTCCTGAATCCTTTTAAACGATGAGCCCTTGAAGCTAGTCTGCACAAATGTTTGCCTTACTTTTGCTTTCCCCTCTGGAGCCTGGGATATAGTATATATCTAGACATGGACTACTCAGTCTCTTTCTACCCGCTCTAAGTCAACCACTACTGGCCTTTCATATTTTCCATTTAGCTACCGACCAAGAGATGATCTGATTGATGAAAGCCCCTAATGGGCCATGGTTATGAGTAGGATGCATAAAATCAGGTCTGTTTTCTCCTTCTTTCATATCCATGCAGCTGAATGGGTGAGTAGACTCAAAGTTTGGCTTTGTCAGAGTCTCTAAGTGCCCTGTTGGATTGACTACTTCTTTGTGACTTATCAGGAGGTGGTAAGATCCCTTGAATTAGATGTTTTGGGCTTTGGCGGGTAGGAGAGAAGTTTGAGGAGGTGGAATGTGGGATAGGTTGGGAAGAGTCAAAGGCCAGCCCCACAGTTCAAGCCTAAGGAGATAGCACTGATCCAGCTTATTCAAAGCACTGCTTTAGATTTTGGCTACATGAATAGTAATAAAGTGGTACTTCACTTGCTTCAAGTATTATTAATTAGGCTTTTGAATATAGTTCCAATGGTGAGAAGGATCTGTTGGCAGGAGCAGATTTAAGCATTCTTGTATCCCCGGGATATATTCCCATCAAATTACTCTCATAACAGAAATTTAAAAAAAAAATCTGCTCAATAAATCACTACTTTTGTTTTAAACTTTTGATGTAAATAACTTAATAAATGCCTTCAGCATTTTAAATAAAAGAATATACTAGTAAAACACAATTTACCTACACATTCAACATTTTTATATTTTTAAAGAATTTAAAATAACTTTTTAAAACCTGCACTTATTTTTCTTTCTTTGTCTTCCAGCTGTATGTCCAGTGGCATATGGGCTCTCAAGTTCTTCGGCTCATTTATAGGTTGTTCCCCTTCATCTGGCTCCATCTTCTTGATCTTTATTGGCTGGGCTTTATCAATAATGTAACTTTCTCTGGTAAACATATTTCTCTTGTATCTGGATTTGCCAATATAAGGGCTTTCATCTGGGGCTTTATCAATTTCAACATACTAAAAGCAAAATAAATGAACAGATATATGGTTTAACTAACTTATAAGCAGTCAAGTTACATTCATTTTATTAGTGTAACATATCATAGAACTGCCTAAATTATAATCCTACATGCCTAGAAGTTAAAAAATATATATCATTATTCTATTTTTTAAAAAAGGTATATTTTTATTTATTTCAGAGAGGAAGGGAGAGGGAGACAGATATAGAAACATCACTGAAGAGAGATCATTGATTGGCTGCCTCCTATTGAGGACAGAGCCAGGCATGTGCCCTGACGGGGAATTGAATCTTGACCTCCTGGGTTCCTAGGTTGATACTCAACCACAGAGCTATGTCAGCCAGGCTATTCTTTTATTCTTTTTAAAAAATATATATTTTATTGATTTTTTTTTTACAGAGAGAAAGGCAGAGGGACAGAGAGTTAGAAATATCATTGAAAGGGAAACATCGATCAGCTGCCTCCTACAACACTTCCTACTGGGGATGGGATGTGCCTGCAACCAAGGTGCATGTCCTTGACCAGACTCGAACCTGGGAACTTTCAGTCTGCAGGCTGACGCTCTATCCACTGAGCCAAACCAGTTTCTTTTATTCTTAATAAACCAAAAAAGAACTAGAGCAAAAACTGGTCTCCAAGGATATCTCCTCCTATTTCTGAAAGGTGAGCCTGGATTGATAAAAGAATTACCTTCAGTTATGTGTTTTTTAGCAGTGCTTTTTCAAATCAGAAATCTAGGTACTTTATCTTGGTTTCTTGGCTGATATATAAGTAAAATCTCAGTTTAATAAATTTTAATAATTTCATTTTTAACTAAAGAATATGATGTTGGTTGGAATCAGTGGGTCTTAGAAGTTAAGCTGCTTTTTTCTTTTGCAATAACATTTATGGCATTTGTGTAAATAAGGTTGACTAATACTAGACCAGTGACTATTGAACAATGTATAGCAATGACTATTCCATGATTGTCCAGCAGGTAGTGCACTTTTTCTGGAGGTTTAGTTTTAGGGGAGATGATCAGCCATATCCATAAGTGAGGTATTTGAGGGTTGGAAAGCTGCTTTGGGCTATGAATACAGCTATAGATAAAGATCCTTCTGAGCTTTTTGCCTCTTTTTGATACTGCTTTATTTACTGAACTGAATAATCCTCAGATTCAACCAAAATATATTTATTCTGCTGATGCCCTCATAACAAGAAAATAGAATGATGGAAGTCTCTACCACCTATCCTTCTCTGCCCCATTATATGCTGGCTTTAACTTTGGATTACCAAAAGATAAAAACAACTCACCTCTGATGGATAATAATTTAGTGGCTCAAATTTGGCATCAATTTTATAGAAGGCCAATTCCTGTTCCAGCTCATACTGCTTCTGACATGCTCGCGTTAGTTCCATGGTCTTCTGTTTTAGCTATTGCCCAATTTGATATGAGACAACATATAGCGTCAGTAAGTTAGTATAAAGGTACAATGGTTCTAATCATAATTAG
Organism: Lasiurus cinereus; assembly: GCA_011751065.1. Lineage (NCBI taxonomy): Eukaryota > Metazoa > Chordata > Mammalia > Chiroptera > Vespertilionidae > Lasiurus > Lasiurus cinereus. Next base: position 1,069,068 of record JAAGEH010000124.1, read on the forward strand.
TAGATTGTTTTAAACCCCACAGCAAATAGCACAACATTTAGAGCATCTTATTATAATTCTAAAGTATTATAAATAATGAAATACAAAAGTATCACTTAATAAGAGATCACATAAAAGACCTTTGAAGTTTATATGCTATTACAGGATACAATGAATGAAGATTTTAAAAATTACTTAAATTTCCTTTATCCAAACATGAAAATACCTCTGTATCAATAATTTTTAAGTAACTAGTCTGCTAAGTACTTGCTTCCTGATTTCCCAATAATTAGCACTAATTTAACTCTATGATTTATTTTAATGATAGCTTCAAATAATTCAAGGAAATGTTACTTAACATGAATTATAAAGGAGGAGAAATAAGAAGGATGAAAATAAGAGTTTGGTTTTAACTGCTATACTGTTATTGCTCTAGTATTTTTGCTAATGGCATTTCAGTTTTAAGTGTTTAGAATATTATTCTTTGTAATAGAGGATAAGGAATGTGAATTAAGATCAATCCGATCCAATTATGTAACATTAAATTTTTTAAAAAGTGCCAAGACCGGTTTGGCTCAGTGGATAGAGCACCAGCCTGCGGACTAAAAGGTCCCAGGTTCGATTCCGGTCAAGGGCATGTACCTTGGTTGCAGGCACATTCCCAGTGGAGGGTGTGCAGGAGGCAGCTGATCAATGTTTCTCTTTCATCGATGTTTCTAGCTCTCTGTCCCTCTCCTTTCTTCTCTGTAAAAAATCAATAAAATATATATATTAAAAATAATAATAATACTATAAATATTTTAAAAAGTAATTCTGTTATAAATATAACTTTTTAGTTATTCTTAGAAATTTTTGGAGCTAGAATTTAAAAAAATGATCCAACCTAATTCTCTGAATTTGTGAATTAAAAAACTGAGTCCCAGATTGGTGAACTGGCTTGTCAAAGTCATATATTAGATAGTTAAATAGTTTATTAATTATCAGTACCAGTCCCCTTTCTATTACGCTGATCCTTTGAGTTCATTTCAAAGGTCCACTAAGTGATTTTCACTTTTTTTTTTTTTGACCAGGGTTTGATAATAGATACCAGACCAAAAACATGCATAGAAACTCTATTAATATAAAATTGCAAGCTCAAGAGAATGAAATATAAACAAACAAACATTTTACAAAACCCAGGGAATCAAAGTCGTGCATGATTTAGCTTACAGTCACCTCCTGATTATCCATCAAAGGTAAGTAATGCTAAGGTGGGTAAGAGGTAATCTTGATTGAATGTCTCTATGTGCCAGACACTGTGCTAAGCATATCACCTGTGCTTTCTCACTGAATCTTCACTAGTAACTTCTATGATGATAAAAGCTGCACAGAGAGGTTATATATCTTGCCCAGTTGCACAGCGTATTGTGGAAGAGGCAGAGTTCAACTCTAAGTATCCTGGTTTAAAACCTAACACTGTCTATTTACTATACTGCCTCCGATGTTCTGCTGCAGGGTTTCTAGCACATTACCCACATTGATGCTCTTTTAGTGAATGCTCGTAAGTCCCCAAGAAAGCAACTCACAACCAACAGTTTCAACTAATCTTGGGCTTCTGTCCTAAAGATCACTGGCAATAGGGCCAAACAAAGGCAAATATGACTGGAACCATGGAGAATGCATGGACTGGTCTCTGCAAGCAAATAATAATAAATACTCTATGCATCTTAAAGCACCTTTGTGTCTTTTATAGCATTAGGTTTAGCATACAGTAGGCATTCAATAAATGCCTATTGAGGAAATGCATAAATGAGAGCAAATTAGGAGTCAAAGGACCTGAGAAGTAGGCTAGTTATAGCATTAGCTGTGGATAATCAAGAGCTGACTGAAGCTAACATTTTTACCAATAGGAAAAACAATACAAATTCTTTCCCCTGACATTCAAGTCACTCTCCTATACATACATCCATTAAAAAAAAAAATACACAAGCACATTTCTTGGACAGGCAAGCCAGTTTCAAAACTTAAAATGTACACAAGCATATTAATACAAATTATCATGCAAACCATGAAAAACATAGTGTACAATTCAGTCCTGAAGGGGCTACCTTTAAGGAAGAATAAAGAATCAGCAGAAGAGTGTCTGCAAGAAACCAAGACAAAAGCTAAATGGAGAAAGAAGCAAACAGAAACCATCACCTGGAAAAATCTAAAGAGTGAGGCTGTAATAATGTAAGTGGCTCTTTACTGACAACTTACCTAAGAAAGATAGTTATTAGTACTTGCATTTTTTTATATGGACATATTTTATTATTATTCTATGAGTTACAGATTTACCACCTTCCATTACTTAGCTGGATTCATTTCAAATTATTTTCACATTCATTACCTTATTAAGTCCTCACAACTCTGAGAGACTGGCAGGACACGTAAGTCATCCTCATTTTAAAAATGAGGAAATTAAAGAACAGGACTTATGTAACTTTTGAAAAGACAAAAAGCAATATTAATGTTAAAGATAATCAAAGTTAGTATTTGTTGGTGGCAGGAGAGGGGGACTACTATAGTTTAATGGCCACCAGAAGTTTTACTTCAATGTTACTCCATTTCTTTTATAGGTTGACCTATTACATGAAGAATTACTTTATGAAACTAGAAAACATTATAAAACTGTAGATGGTATTAGCACCAGATATTCTACATAAGAGAATGGAAAGTGTCATTCAAATGCAGGCTCAAATAAAATCCAGAATTAAAAAAATAAAATAGAACAGTCATTTGGAATAATAAAAGAACAAGCAAACCAATATAAAAGTTAAGAAAAAATTTAAAGAATACAAAATTAAATAAATACATATTTAATACTGAATTCTCCAACTAAGGAAATGTGAAATTAAAGAAGATTTCTTTTTTTTCCTATTTTCAAGTTCAAAATAATGTAGTGATTTAGACAAAGGAAGTACCAGTATGAATGCATTAGATATATAAATATTAATACATATATGTAAAATTTCCTATGTAGTGTTGTTTCTAATAACAATAAAATGAAAACAAACTAAATATTCATCAATAATAGTAGGATACATAAATTATGGAGGATCCATATAATGGAAGACAATACAGACTTTGAAAAGAATAAGAAAGATTTATGGGTATTGTATATTATGTATATGTGCACAGGTATGTGTGTACTGTTTTTAAACTTGGAGAGTTTTCCATAAAATATCGTTTTGTAAAAAATAAGGTGCAGAATTAACATATAGTAAGATTTTTTTAACTCACAAAAATAATCAAAGATATATATATTTAATTACATATATATTATATAATTACATGTATATTGTACAAGCATAGAAAACAAAGAAGATATACATTAACATCCAGGCAATGGGGTAGAAGAAGAATGAGACCTTCACTTTCTATTGTATCCATTTATGTTGTCAAAATTTGTTAGAATAAACATATTAACTTTGTATACAAATATGTTTTTAAATGATTAATAACAAAAAAAATGACATGAGGAAGAACACAGTCTTCTAAAATAGTTACAGAAAAAACAAAACAGTAGAAACCATTGAAAATTTACAAAACATTTATTCATAGCACAAACATATCAACAACATGTAAACAAATATAAGAGAAATTAGACTATAATAATCCATAATTTGGAGGTAGCGTAAAGTCATAAAATATAACATTTTGCCAGTGTTTTCAATGGGCTGACTAATATGCACCAGGGAGTCAGCATATAGAAATTATAAGATTTTTTAAATCTGAATAAAAGATTAATATTACAAAAAAGATTGATAGCTCTGGAAAAATGTTTAAATGCTCACAAATGTCAAGTGACACCACAGGAAGTTCTGGGTTTTTGTGTGGTTTTCTTTTTGCATTTTAAATAGAAATGTTAAATGACGGCATAAAGAGTTCACTACTAAAATAAAAATGATCGTCACATAAGTTTTCAATGATTAAAATATTCATCAACACAATCTACTTTATTATGGAATGGAGAGCAACAGATGTATATATAATATAAAACAAATGATAATCACCAAATTGTTATCATCATATATAATATGCCTTTAGAACACAGCTGACATATTTGAAAACTTACTTTTAAATAAGAGACATATGAAGGAACCCACATATGCTCTAAATATTTGACTAATAGAGCTGGGTAAGCTGCCCTTGTATCATGTCCCCTGGTGTAAGTTACCTTTTTCTCAGGCAAAGAAGAGGTCAAGGAGGCAGTTAAGTATTTGGATTTCATATAACTTTTTCCCTTGCTACAGAGAGGAGGAAACATTATTTTTCTTATTAAAAATTTAAGTGCTTAAGCAGAATTTTTGTCTACAATTAAGTCAGAATGCCAATCTTAAAAGGGAAATGCAAAAAAAAAAAAGATACCTGTATTTAAGATTTCGTAGTTATATGAGAAGTATAATTCTCTAAGTTCAGAAAACTTAGATCTATGCATAGACCAGAAAAAGAACAGTCAAAAGAAAAAAAAGAAAGGAAGTATCAATAGCTATTTTTTCCTTCAAGGACAAGTAGCAGCCTAATAATTTTAGAGTCTGATTCTCTGAGTTGAAAAGCCTTTTAAGATCATTTAGTCCCATCTCTCTAACATTTTTATCTTTTCACTAAACCCTGAGCACATGCATGTTTCAGTGACAGCAAATATATTCTAGAGTTGTCACATTTATCTCAGGATAGCCATTAGCAATTTCTTCTTTATTACTAAATAAAAAAATTGTTTTCATATATTTTCTATTTGCTACTTCTTAATTTTACCTTAATCAACAAATCTAAGTCCCTCTTCCTTGAAACAGTCCTTTAACTATTTGAAGGCAATCATCATAGCTCGCTGGGTCGCCTCTTCAACCGGGACATTCCTGGTTGCTTTGGCCATTCCTCATAGGACGTGGTCTCACGACCTTTAAAGCCTTTATCGAAGTCAGGTACCTTCTGATCATATACTCTCTATTCTGTTTAAATCTCTTTTAAAATATATTTTCTTTCTATTTCCATCATAAAGCCAAATTTTATAAAACTTAAACATTACAGATATACATAAATGGCAATTAGAAGTCTATAATTCCACTCCTCAGAAATAAATACTACCAAAAATTCTACCATTTTTTCCAAACATACTATTATATACTATCTTTATATATAAGATCATCCTTGATATACTATTTTATAGCATGTTTCTCAATAGCAATATGTGTTAGACATCCTTCCATATCAGGATATAGAGCTCTACCTCATTTTAATATTTAACAAGATTATTCTACCACTTAAGATATCCAGAGAGACAATGTAGTTATTATCCATATTTTGCTAATATAAACAATATTCCAGGGAATGTCCATATATATATATATATCTCACACATACATATTTATATATATATGCATATTTAAATATGTGTGTATGCAAATATACAATATCTTTATAACATATTCTTGCTACCATTTCCACAGAACATCTTATTGGAAATATAGATTATATAATGTTATAACAATTATATAATAAATAAACATTATAATATATAAACACATAACATATTTCCAATATATAGGACTTAGGTATGTCCATTTAAATTTGGATAATTTTGCCAAATTGCTCTGAAAGTTTTTGCCAGTGTACACTCTTACCAACAATGTTGTTGTTGAAAATATATACACATCTATGGGTAGCCTGACCTGCTCTTCACAGTGAGAGTCTTCACTTTCCTCCTTTGTTCTATGTACTGCACGTCACATAGTGCAGTTCAAGATAGCATTCATCTTTTGGGCAGCCATATCATACAGTGCCCAGTCGAATACAACTTGTAAAATCTTTTGCACATATTTCTGTTAAACCACATTTTCCCCATTCTGTAGTCAGAAAGTTGTTTTTAAACCCAAGAACAAAAGATTCTCTATTTCAAGATAACATATAGTCAAAGCAATGTTAAAATATGAACTTACCAATTCGTTTTTCGTGTTTAGGTTACTCTCTAGCTCCTCACAGCTCTGTTTTTGTAACATGGCCTCCTCTTTTAATGATTTGTTCAATTTATCTTGATTTTTAATTTCCTCCAGGAACTTGGTTTGTTTGCTCTTTAGCTCTTCAGTTTCCGTTATCTTCTTTTCCAGGTCTTTTTCCAATCTTTCTACTTCTTCTGCCAATACACATTTAATAGTTTACTGAACATTATACTGCCTAGTTGAAGAAAGGTAAGAATATTACTTAACTAGATACTTAACTAAATTACTGAGAATAGTGTAAATAGAATTCTACTTTTAAAATTCACTATGAGCCCTGGCTGGTGTAGTGGCAGGTTTGATTCCCAGTCAGGGCACATACTGGGCTGCAGGTTTGATCCTTGATCAGGAGCATACGGGAGGCAACAGATCTCTCTCTCTCTCTCTCCCACCTTCCTCTCCCTAAAAATTCATTTTAAAATATTATTCACTATGAATAACTTGTGTATGTGTTTTTTCGGGGAGAGTGGGCGGGTGAAAGAATACCTTGAACTAGAGTGATTTAATTAAGAGGTAGAAGTCATCATTTGGATAGCAATTTTAAAGATAACATTTTTCTTCCAAGTATTTGACTTAATTAGTGTATTGATAAATGAGGTTTTTTCTAGTTCTCTTATTAAAAATATGCGATTTTTTATTTTATTAATAATTACACATTAAAGGAAGCTACAAGCATGTTTACAAAATACTATGCTATCTTAAAATCCTTCAAAAGCTGCTCCCCATTATGCTCAGGAAAGGATCCAAAAAGCCTACTGAAGAATGACAAGGCTCTTCCTTGATTTGGCCCAAACTCCCTCTCTAGCCTCACTTGCAATGACACCTCACTGCAGCCTTTCTGAAATGATTTTAATTCTTCAAATTTGTAATTCCTCTTCTCACCTGAAGGCTTTTATTTATACCCCCCACTTGGAACTGTCTTCTAGCTATGACTAGCATATTTTGCATCCTCCAGGTCTTAGTTTTAGAAATATTTTGAAAAGTCTGCCCTAACTCTCCCTACGCTCCAGGTTAGATACTTCTCAGGAATGCTCTCAGACCACCCTGCACCTCTGTTCTGCCCTTCATCACACAGGGAATTGTACAACGTGATCAAATAGTTTGGCTATCTGCCGTCCCCACTAAAACTTTGTGAAAGCAGAAATTGCACCTATTTAGCTCACGAGTGAATTCCAAGAGCTCAGCACATTAAAGGCTCTTAATAATCCAAGTCATAAATGAATTGTAATTTAAACATTTTTTCCCAAGACTATATTTATATGATGACTTTCCTTTGCATTATTTATATTCTTAATGATTCTAAAACATAAATTTCAGGGTAATAAATGTGGAGTTAGGGGGAATTCCAAACTAATACAAATTTGTATTTATCAAGTTTTGATTCAAACCATATGAAACATTCATTTTTTTAAAGTATACTTTTATTGATTTCAGAAAGGAAGAGAGAAGGAGATAGATATAAAAATACCAATGATGAGAGAGAATTATCAATTGGCTGCCTCCTGCACGCCCCCCACTGGGGGGGATCAAACCTGCAACCCAGACATGTGCCCTGACCAGAAATCCTAGTTCATGGGTCGACACTCAACTATTGAGCCACACCAGCGGGTGAAGCCTTCATTTTTGTTAAGTCAGAGTAGACTAACATCAATTTCAAATGGTTGAACATACAAACTCATTTTCTAACATTCTAAAATGGATATTTCATACCTCCCTTTTTCCCCCATATTCCTTCTATTTTCTTTCTCAGTTGATGACCTCATATTTCATGACAGAACAGACACCAGTGGAAACTTCCTCATTTTCCCGCCATTAAAGCAACAAAACTACCCACACTTGCATACATCTTCTTTCCCTTCTGATGGAGAAAGTGTCCGTTCCTCTTTTATTAAAAGACTTCCTTTTTTTCTCTAATCTCATCTCCATGTCTTCTTAAGGATCAAAAGAACTGAGCCATGACTTGTTTCTTCACTCTACTTTTGAATATTCTGTTTCTTTAATTACTAATTTTGAGGTTTACAGTATTGACTTCTGCCCATTTCCTGATCTAGAAGCTATTGGTGAAACTCTTTAAACTTGAATTAGGAGAAGAAATTTCAAATCTTAACCAAAATGTCTTCTTCCCATTCGCTCTTCTATCTATAATCTAGCATTTGTCCTAACCACGCCTTTACTTCTCTTGTAAAGATTACCCTATGTTGCCAATCTAAGGCACTTCTCTGTGCTCATTTTACTGCTTCCTGTATTAGCAACGTTCAACATAGCTGGCCACTTCCTCTCTTGAAACCTTCCTCTCTGGGCTTTTGCAACCCATTATTTCTTGGTTTTCTCCTACCTTCCTGATCTCTCTTTCTAAGTTTCCTTAGCTTGCTATCCTTCTTGCTCATCCTAACTCCTGTCTGAGTTCATTGATTTTGGTGGAATTAAATTATTTTTATGCCAATGACTCCTCAATTTATATTTCTTGTACTGATCTCTTTAAATGCCAGACTCACATTTCAAATTCTTCTTTAGACTCACATTTCTAATTCTTCTTGTCTGTCTCAAATTCAGCATTCCAAGTTCTCCCATTTTTATATATAACATCACCATCCAAGCACTTACTCAAGTCAAATGTTTGGGAATTTCCAATCCATTAGAAAGTGCTGCTGAATCTACAAAACTGATCCATCGATACCATACCCACCACCTAAATACAAGCCATCAACATTTCTAACCTAGATTTCTGCAAAAGCCTCCTCATAGTCCTTATAGCTCCATTTTGCTTTGCTCCAAATCATTCTCCATAATGTATAAAAAATAATCTTTATAATAAACTTGCTCATGACAGTTAAAAATTGGCAATGGCTTTCTTCTGCACCTGAAGTCAAATACAAACTCTAAGGACCTGCATTATCTCACCCCTCCCCATTTCTCCAAACTTTCTGAAGAGGTATCCCTCCAGTCATACTGATCTTCTTTCAGTTTCCTAACTCCGTGAGGTTTATCCAACCTCAAAGTATAAGCTATTCCTTTTCCCACTCCATTGTTGCCTTTGCCATCAGCTTAAATGTTACTTCTTCAGAGAGCCATTTCTTTACATCACTTTCCCTAAAAGCGGGTTCTCCTCTGCTACTTTATCAGGGTTTACTTATCTTTTACCCATCTTCTCCACTAAAACACAAGCTGTACAAAAACCAGTACTATATGCCTTGCTCACCATGGTGTCTTGGGTACCAGATTCAGTGCCTATTTAATGTCTCAATGACTATTTATTAAATTGATTTATGGTGCCATTTTCATTTATGGTACAAATTTTAACACTATTATAAAGTTCATTTTTTTCTGGATAACTTCTAAATTATTCCTCTCCCACCCCCAAAAAATTTTTTTAGAGTTACTTTACCTAAACTGAATCTCTCAAAAGCTTCCTGTCTGTCCTGAGTGGTTACTGGCTGACCTTCCAAACTTTCCAGTGAACGGAGGTGAAAAATGGTAAACTGGAGATAATGAGGAAGGGTCACAACTGGATTTTCAACTAGGATCAGAGAAGTTAAATCTTGAAGTGGTTTCAACCTGCTTACATCTTGAAGCTGAAATGACATATATAAAATTATTGGTATAATTTAAAAATCATAAACATACCTAACAGAAGTAATCCTATACAACAAAAGTCTAATATGCAAATCAATCAAACAGTGTAATGACCAGTCACTATGATGCGCACTGATCACCAGGAGACAGATGCTCAACGCAGTGTTTCCACAGTGAGAGCGCCACTCAGCCAGAAGCCAGGCTCACAGCTGGCGAGCGCAGCAGCAGTGATGGGAGCCACTCCGCCTCCATGGCAGTGCTAAGGATGTCCGACTGATGGCCCTAAGCTGTTAGTCGGACATCTCCCAAGGGCTCCTAGACTGTGAGAAGGCCCAGGCTGGGCTGCAGGACCCTTCCCTGAGTGCACGATTTTCATGCACCGAGCCTTTAGGGTCAAATATGAAGTGGGATAAGAAAGTGATACAAAATTAGAAATAAATCGTAAGTATTTATTGAATAATTTTCCTGTTAACATCAGCTAATGTTTAGTACTATCTAAGGATAAACTATTTGAGGAATATTTGTGGCAAACTTTGGATTTGTGGCTCTCTCTTCTTATCAGCTCACAAGCCCTAAGAGTTCCAAGGTTATGCTGTGCAACATGGCATGGGGCTTAGGCTATGAGGCTCTTGGGCTGTCATCTTATCAGATATATAAAGATGAAATAAGAAAACATAGGCAGAAAGAAACCAAGATGATGGCACAGATGAACACCTAAACTGCTGCCTCGAACGACAATTTCAAAACAACAGCTAAAAGAACAAACATCATCCAGAACAACATGAAAGCTGGCTGAGTAGAAACTCTACAACTAGAAGGAAAGAGAGGGGCTCAAGGAAACTCAGAGGAGCTGCAAAAAGCTGAGGTACAGAGACATGCACATGGAGAGGACGGGCAGCTAAGTGCCTGGCTGGTTTCCTATAGCAGGAGTCAGAAACTCCTGACTGCACTGAGCCCCACCCAGTACCGACTGCATTGAATCCCAGTTCTGGGCAAGACTCATACGGGGGGAGTCTGGACTGTCGGGAAACAGGAGGAGTGCATGGAAACTCAGGGGAGCTGCAAAAGGCAAGGGTCTGGAGGGCACGTGCGAGTGCAAGCAGAGAGGACTAGCTGAGTGTGCTGCTGGCTTTCTCTAGTGGGAGGAAGATGGAACCTCCCAACTACACTGAACTCCAGTTCCAACTGCACTGTACCCCAATTTTGGTGAGACCCTGGAAACCAAGACTCATACGGGTCCCTGGAGTGCAAGGAAACTGAGGGGAGCCAGAAAGGCATAGGTCTGGAAGCAAGCGCATGATTGCACACAGAGAGAACTGCAGCAATTACCAAGGGACACTGAGACCCAGGGGCCTCATAGGGCAGGGCTGACGGGAAGCCAAGGCTGTCTGCTCAGCCCTGAGACTCTGCCCCATCCAAGCCGAGTACAAAGGCTTTTGCAATTTTGCAAGTCTTGTCTCAGAAGGCTGTCTCCAGCACAGAAGTTCTCCCTGTGTAGACACAGCTGATCCTCATAGCCAATTGGCCTGGAGGTCAATTTCCCCCAGTGATACCAACAACAATCAAGATTTAACTACAACAAGGCTGTACACACAGTCCACAAGGGGTGTGCCAAGAGTGTCCACCTCAGGTAACTGGGGAGGTGGAGTAACGGGGCCATATAGGACACCTACCACACAAAGCTACTCTACAAACTCAGGAAAGCAGCAAAAATGCAGAGATAAAGGAACAGATCACAAACGAAAGAAATGGAAGAAAACAAGCAACTGGATATAGAGTTCAAAATCACAGTTATAAGGTTTTTCAAGGATTTCTTAGAAAAAGCTGATAAATATAGCGAGACCCAAGAGGATATGATAAAGGACCAACCAGAAATTAAACATACACTGACTAAAATAAAAAATATTATACAGAGACCTAACAGCAGACTAGAGGAACACAAGAATCAAGTCAAAGATTTGAAATACAAAGAAGCAAAAAACACTCAACCAGAAAAGCAAAAAGAAAAAAGAATCCAAAAATGGAAGATAGTGTAAGAAGCCTCTGGGACAACTTCAAGTGTACCAACATCAAAATTATGGGGATGCCAGAAAAAGAGAAAGAGCAAGATACTAAAAACCTATTTGAAGAAATAATGACTGAAAACTTCCCCTACTTGGTTAAAGAAATAGACTTACAAGTCCAGGAAGCGCACTGAACCCCCCAAAAAAAGAAATCCAAAGAGGAACACACCAAGACACATCATCATTAAAATACCAAGAGCAAAAGACAAAGAGAGAATATTAAAAGCAGCAAGAGAAAAACAGCTCATTACCTACAAGGGAGCACCCAAACAATTGTCAGCTGATTTCTCAACAAAAACTATGCAGGCCAGATGGGAGTGGCAAGAAATATTCGAAGTGATAAATAGCAAGAACCTATAACCAAGATTACTCTACCCAGCAAAACTATCATTCAGAATTGAAGATCAGATAAAGAGCTTCACAGATAAGAAAAAGCTAAAGGAGTTCATCAACACCAAACCAGTATTATATGAAATGCTGAAAGGTACTCTTTAAGAAGAGGAAAAAGAAGAAAAGGGTAAAGATAAAAATTATGAACAACAAATACATATCTATCAACAAGTGAATCTAAAAATCAAGTGAATAAAAAATCTGATGAACAGAATAAAATGGTGAATATAATAAAATCAGGGTCATAGAAAGGGAGTGGACTGACAATTCTCAGGGGGGTGCGGGAAGAGATTGGACAAAAATCCTACATCAGAACAATTATAATAATCTGAACAATAAAGATTTATTAAATTAAAAGAAAAAGAAAGCGTAAAATATGTTAACTGCACAGCATTAAACAAGTGTTGTTTATTATTACTGGCTTCCACTAACAAAGGTTTAAAGAATACAATCTTCGAGTTACTATTTTAAAGTATTTTCACATCTATCATTTCATTTGCGCTTATAAATACTCCTATAAAGGAGGCATGATAGAAATTGTTTTCTCCAAGTAAACAGTGAGTTTTAGAGAGATGAAGGAATTCTCCAAGGTCACAGAAGGCAAGTTTAGACACATATTAGAAAGCACATCTTTTATTTTCTATTTTAAGACTAATATTCTTTAAACTACAACATATTGTTCCAATTTTAAAAGACTTAATGTTTTTACTTAATGTTTATTGAACATCTAACTGCATATCAAATAAAATACACTCAACAGAAAAATATACATCATTATCAGATTATGTAAACCGTGATAAAGTCACTCTACTATAAAAAGCTAGTAATTAACCTCCTAAAATTATTATCGAGATTAATTCATGTATTTGAAAAAAAGAAATTTGTTCTAGGCATTCAGTGGCCTGAATCCTGGTATAAGGTGTGTGGCTTTAAGAGACTTAACCTCTCTGAGACTTTACTTAAAAATGGGAATAAAACTATAGCACCTAACTCAGAGTATTTTGTAAAAATAATCCCTGCACTCTCTCCTTAAGAACAACGTTCTCAGTCTCAAATAAAATGAAGGATGTGAAAATGTTAAGAGCTCAACTCTCAGTTACCATGGACATGTAAAACCAGAAATGCTTATATTTAATTAGAGGCCCGGTACACAAAATTCGTGCACTGGGGGAGGGGGTTTTTCCTTCAGCCTCGCCTGCACCCTCTCCAATCTGGGACCTCTTGTGGGATGTCTAACTGTGGGATTGGGTCTAAACTGCAGTCAGATATCCCTCTCACAATCCGGGACTGCTGGCTCCTAACTGCTCGCCTGCCTGCCTGCCTGCCTGATTGCCCCTAACAGCTTCTACCTGCCAGCCTGATCATCTCCTAACTGCTCCCCTGCCAGCCTGATTAACAGTTAACTGCTCCCCTACTGCCTGGATCACCCCCAACTGCCCTCCCCTGCTGGCCTGGTCATCCCCAACTGCCCTCCTCTTCCAACCTGGTTGCCTCCAACTGCCCTTCCCTGCTGGCCTGATTTTGCCAACAACCCTCCCCTGCCAGGCTGATCTCATCCTCAAATGCTCTCCCCTGCCAGCCTGATCACCCCCAACTACCTCCTCTGCCAGCCTGATCATACCCCCAACTGCCTTTCCCTGTCAGCCTGATCACCCCTAACTGCCCTTCCCTGCTGACCTGATCTCACTACCAACTGTCCTCCTCTGCTGGTCAATTTGGTTCTGATTGGTCGGTTTCTATGCCAGTCAACATCAAAAGCTCCCCCTCCTAAGCAACCATTGCCTCCTCACAGTTCACCCAGATTTGGTTCTGATTGGTCAGTTTCTATGCCAGTCAACGTCTCTGGGCCTATCAACGGGGCCTGATGAGAAAGGCAGGCTGATCAGCAGCCCTGGTGGAGGCCTGGACAGAAATGGAAGAGTGGCTGCTGACCAGGTCCAAAGCTAAAGAAAGAGACAAGTGCTGATCAACAGCTGCCAAGAGGCTACAGATCAGATCCTGCTTCTCTCTTCAGGCCTCTCTCTGGGCCTAATTCGCAGCCCCCTCACAACCCACACAACCCAGCGCTGACTGTAGGACTGACTTCCAGTTGGTCAAGCCTCCCAGTCGTTGTGGATGTGATGAACCCAGGATTTTTATACATTAAGATTATCCTAGAGAATCCAGGGCTATGTTTGAATTAAATGTTTCATCAAAAGACCATTGATCTTAAGAGATCCCATTTTTTAAAAACTTAAATTTTAATCTTTTTTTTTTAACAAGCCCCCAAAATTAAAAAACATTCTTGATTTTTTTTTTTTTTAATAACTTACCGATGATATCTTGTTGCCTTTCAGATTGAGGACTCGCAAAGATTTTAACTTCTTCCCTAACCATGCTGGAATATGTTCAATTTCATTTCCTGCAAGGTTTAGCTTTTGCAGGTTATACAGATTTTCTATGCCTTCAATTTTGCTGGAAACCAAAAGGTAAAGTCAAAGCAGGTGAGTACCATAATAAAGTTCTTCTATTGTATTTTTAGAATTAACAGCCTTTGTTTTATGTGGGATTACTTTTCACAATTATAATTTATCAATCCTTTTAATAAGTGAGAACACAAAAAAGCAGCTAAAAATAAATCTACAACAACAATTTTAGTAAGCTCTTCATTACTGTTGACAGAAATCCTACCTGTCTTACTATCAAACTTTATGATCTCACAGAAAAGAGTCTTTCTGTGGCATTTTTACTCGCCACTAGAAAGAGTACTAGCAGTGGGAAAGCTGGAAAACTCAATAGCACACAGGGCTATGTGTTACAAGCCTGCACAAGAGAAGATATCCTTATTATCTTAAATAATTACCAAAAGATTAGCTATGCAAGCAGAATAGGCCTGCCGTTTTGAGCCTGTGGACTCCCCAGAATAATACTGTATTTAGAAACATAAATCTTTTAATGAAAATATTTAAATTAATAAAACATTTATCATCCATAGTGATGAATTATCACTGATGAAATATTTTTCCAAGATAATTCCAATTTAATTGTCATTTTCATTACTTGGTCAAGAGGGAAGTATACTGGGCAAATATTTCCAAGCTTCTTTATTTTCATATTAATTTTATTGAAATTATTTTTATCAAGATTATTTTTAGACAAACTTTATATTAAGGACTTGATTCATTAACAATTTATTTTTGTCATATTAGAACTCTAATGTAGGGAAAGTATATAGATGCAAAAAAATTTGCATCATTTTGTCTATAATAAGTTTTTATGTGCAGTTTTAGCCAGTCAACTTTATTATGTTTCTATCTTACAGTAATACATATTATGAAATAGAAACAAGATTGGGAGTATATTCCTTATATCAATAAGCAAAGAACATCAGAATAAACACACAGGATGAAAACAAGTTGAAATATCTTTGCTATCAAAATGAGAGTTAAAACATACTGCTTCCTGTCAACTTTCTTAATATAATAGGCAATGAATCAAAAGATTATCTGGGAAAACTTCCTGTCAAAAATGGAATTAAGGTAAAATTGGGTACGCAAAAAATGTATCTCCTTCTTTGATGACACTCTATAGATATGATTTCACACTTTAGTAATGCCAAACATGAAGGCAATTATCATCTGTGAAGGGCCAGATAGTCAATGAATAAAAGATCAAAGTCCTGCTGTTTCAAAGATTTCTTTCAGTAATGTGGGCAATATTAATCTACCTCTTTAACAAAGACAATGACCCTGCAAATGCTACCTAAAGAAGTACTTACTTACCAGATCTTGTTATATGATAAGTTGAGTTCACGTAATTTTAACAGCTTATCCAACTTTTCAATCTTCCCTATTAGATTATGGCTGAGATTCAGTACTTCAAGTTTAACACATTTTTCCAAATTTTCGATATACTAATTGAAAACAAATGAGTAAATACTTTATACAACAGATGCCGTGACATAAGCAGAACATATAAATACATGTATCAGAGGCTATTTTTATCAGTCATAAGAGAATAATACACCCTTACTGCTGTCCTGGACAAGGTCTTGGAGGGGGTCTCCTGACCAGGAGTAGCAGCTCCTCAAGCCCACAAACTCTCCAAGTGGAAAACATTACCTATATATTAAGAAGTCCAAGATTATCCAACAAGAATTCCCTACCTCAACTAACTTTTTCCTCCATCTTAACTTTTTCATGCTTCTCCCTATCTCCCTCTCCCTCTCCTTTCTTCAAAGTTCTACAGGGAATTAGGCTCTTGCATAATCTTTCGCAGCTCTTCTTTCCATACTCTTGCATCTTCAATCTCTTTCTCTCTCTTGGATCTTCCCCTCAAGTTTAAAAGCAGTCACTATTCAACAGATATTCATTACATACTTATTACATACCAGGTGTGGCACCAGGCAATGGATATACCAGTGAACTAGACAATTGCCTGGCTGCAGAAGCCTATGTTCAATATACTCAATCTCTTCTATATAAAACAGATCAGCTCAGACTGAACTTGTTTTCCTATCAAGGCATCATCTTATCTCTCATTTGCCATCATGTTCTCACAAGAATTATGTACATTTGCTCATTCTGCCTCCCATTCATTCATATTCAATTGGTAAGGCAATGTATCTTCTGCCCTTGCTATGTATTCAAACAGTTCTCTCCAAAATCATTCATCCTTTACACAAATATTTATGGATATTTATTGGCCAGGAGCTGTTCAGGTACTGGAAATATGGTGATGAATTAGAACAACAAGGTTATTATTTTCATTCACAGACAAAGCAAATAAACAAATAAAAAATAAATAAAATTTTCAGAGAGTGAAGTATCCTAACAAGAAAATACAGATAACATGATGTGACAGAATACAAGGCACTAAGAGGACAGGGATTTCTTTTGTACTGTTGTTGGCACATAATGGGTCAAATATTTGTTGACTGAAATAAGAGAGAGTGACTGAAGAGTATAGGGAGCAGTTATAGGGTTAAGCCTCGGACTGACCTGCTGCCACAACCGCAAACAAGTCTCTGCTTAGAGGGCACAGCCCCCTTAGCATAATTAAACTTGATCTTGTGACTGCTCCCTAGGTCTTTCCTGGGTAGCTAATGGGTTGTGGGAGGTGCAGCACATGCTGCCAAAGCGAGTAAAACATACAACAACGTTGAAAATACATTGTTTGCCTCTGACTATAAAATAAAGCATCAGCTCGCAGTCTGTATCTGTTCTGTGGTCTTAGTCATGCACAGAAGATCCACCTAGACCAGCTTATTCTCTCTGTCTGACTTTTCTTCATTCTTTGATGGCCCTCCTTCAGGCTGGTTGGCTGTGCTGGCGCGGCACAGAGGAGAAGGTGGCTAATTGTGATTGGGTGGTGAGAGAAGGCTCACAGAGGAAGTACACTGAGTTGAGACTTTAATATCAAGAAGTAGCTGAAACCGGTTTGGCTCAGTGGATACAGCGTTGGCCTGCGGACTGAAAGGTCCCAGGTTCGATTCTGGTCAACAGCATGTATCCTGGTTGCGGGCACATCCCCAGTAGGATGTGTGCAGGGGGCGGCTGATCGATGTGTCTCTCTCATCAATGTTTCTAGCTCTCTATCCCTCTTCCTTCCTCTCTGTAGAAAATCAATATAATATATTAAAAAAAGAAAAAGAAAAAGAAGAATTAAGGAGTGTGAACATATGGAGGCAGAAAAAAAATGCAAAGGCACTGGAAAAAATGAACTTGGTTGATTTGAGAAATAGAAGAAAGGGCTTTTTAATTGCTAAATCCAAGTGACTTCTAAATTTTCACTCTATTTGACTGTCCTGTGATATTTCATATTATTCATTCCTGCCCTCAGTTCTCACCTGTTTCGCCTCTCCCCTGCTCTATGGTTCTCCTTCACTATTTCTGCTTTTAATCCTAGGCATTCTTCACACTAAACTCTAAATTCCCAGAGATTAGAAACTAAGCTTATTCACTTCTCTACGTACTCCTACAACCTAACATAATGCCTGACATAGAATTAGACAAAGATTTACTAATTTGATATTTTATTTTTGCGACCTTTCCACTACACCATTTATTCTTTTTCCTTTTTTAACTACATGAGTAAGACATAAATATATTGTGCCGAAACCGGTCTGGCTCAGTGGATAGAGCGTCGGCCTGTGGACTCAAGGGTCCCAGGTTCGATTCCGATCAAGGGCATGTACCTTGGTTGCGGGCACATCTCCAGTAGGGGCGTGCAGGAGGCAGCTGATCGATGTCTCTTTCTCATCGATGTTTCTGACTCTATCCCTCTCCCTTCCTCTCTGTAAAAAATCAAATAAAATGTATTTTTTTTTAAAAAGACATAAATATATTGCAGTAAAAATTTCAGACAAAACAGGAAAAGTTCTCAGCAGGTCACCAGGTCCTTGTAAAAAAAAAAAAATCCCACTGTTCAAAAATAACACATATAGAAAAAAAATTTTGTTTTAAATATTTCGAGACCTTCCTATATAAAATGTTTTAGAATTTTTTTCTTTCATTAAATATGCTGTGGACATACTGCAACATTACTGCACAGAGCTCTCATTTATTTTTAAAGAAATTTGATAATATTCCATTGTCTTATTACACCATAATTTATTTACTAGTAACCAATCCGCTATTGACAGATATTTGGTTATTTCCAATTTGTCTATTTTAAATAATATTTAATAAACATAACTATATAGATATTTTTGGATACATGGGCAAATAATATCAGAGTAAATATCAAAGAGAACTGCTGGGTTGGTGAGTACAAACTCAATAATAAACTCAATTGATGAATTTTATCTCACATTTCTTTGATATTAAAAAGGTTGAATACATTTTCATATTAATATTAGCGATTTATAATACTTTTGGGAATGCCTAGTCATATCCTTTGAACATTTTCCATTGAGTTATCTCTTATTGAATTGGAGGAGTCTTTATAGTATGTGGATATTGTTACATATGTTGAAAACACTATCTGCCAGTTTGTTGTTTTCTTTTAACTTTTTATACAATATCTTTCATTAAACACAGTATTTTAATCTTTATGTAAGCTAAATCTGCCAATATTTTTCTTCATGGTATTAGGGTTGATATTTGCTTTGAAGAGCCTTCCCAACTCTTAAGATTTTGAAATTTTTTCACCTATATTCTTCTCTAGTACTTTCATAGCATTTTTGTTGACTTTTGTTTTGTTTTCATTAAGATCTTCAATCTTCGGATTAATTTTTGTGACTAGTGTTGTAGGCATCTAAGTTTATATTTCTTAATTTAAAAATCAAGTTGTCTATTATAATGTGTTCATGTTGTATAGTTTATATGAATTAAGAGGTCAGCAATCTTTTTCTGCAAGAAGCAGACAGTAATTATTTCTGGCTTTGTGGGCACATAGTCTCTGTGACAACTACTTACCTCTGCCATTGTAGTGTAAAAACAACCACAGACAACATGTAAACACATGAGTGTGGTTGTGTTCCAATAAAGTTTTATTTACAAAAGTGAGTAGCAAGCCTGATCTAGCACACTGTAGTATGCCAACTCCTTCTCTAGAGTCAACAATGTATAATAGGTACTTATGAATTTAAAGATGTCACATACTTCTGATGTAGAAATTTCACTGGAAACAATAAAAGGTCTGCTATAGCCCTGTCTGGTTTGGCTCAGTGGATAGAGCGTCAGCCTGCGGACTGAAGGGTCCCAGGTTCAATTCCGGTCAAGGGCATGTACCTTGGTTGCAAGCACATCCCCAGTGGCAGGTGTGCAGGAGGCAGCTAATCAATGTTTCTCTCCCATCGATGTTTCTAACTCTCTATCCTTCTCCATTCCTCTCTGTAAAAAATCAATAAAATATATTTAAAAATTAAAAATAAAAATAAATAAAAGGTTTGCTACAAATTAGGTTACAATAGGATGAAATGTTACTGTAAATCTAATATAATCTTTTTTTTTGTTTTAAAGCACAGAAACATAAAAAATAGTGCCTATGTTCAGAAATGTTAGTAACTTACCCTAAATTTCTTGCCACCATCTTTAGAAAGTGAAAGGTTCAGAGATTTTACCAAGGCCAAATTGTCCTGTTTAGTAAGTTTTTTTATAAGAGCCTCTGTAATGTATCGAACTCCTGCATGTGAACCAGCTTCTGAAATTACAGATACAAATCATTATTAGCAGAGGAAGACATGAATATTCTGAAAAACAAATTATTTTGATGTTAAATAACAAAAAAATTTTAAGCCATGCAAATGTAAAAACAGCTGGTGAGTTCTAACTGCAATACTTTAACAATATTTTACTTTATATAGCATTTCATAATAATGACAATAATAGTTATACTCTATATAGTGTGGAACAAAAATAGATTTACAGTAATAATAATACAAGAATAAACTGTTTCAAATACAACTGTAAATGTACTTTTGCCCCCACTCTGTATTAGCTGTATTGCAAGCTTTGTGCTAAATACTTTACATTTTAAAAATGTAATTTATACAACAAATTTCTGAGATAGAAATTACCACTCATATTTATTTTAAAAATAATAATTTGCTCAAAATCCTCTTTTCCTATTTTTTTAATAGTGAGAAACTCAAATTTGTTGCTCTTTTAAATAAGTAAGATCATATCATATTTTATACAGATTAAGTATTAACATGATGGATAACACATCCTACCCTAAAACCTTTCTGGATATTGCCATCAGAGTTTATGTAAGCCATGTTACAGTTTACAAAACAACCATAGAAAGAAAATTGCCTCTTGGTTCTTTATTTGTGAGTCAGAAAAAAATTAATCCTGGTTTCAGATCCACATTGTGTGCCAAAGACTCCCTATGATTATTTAGCAAAGAAATTTAATAAATAATCATACTTGTTTTCTGTAATTTGGATATTCTAGAAAGAAAATGACTAATATTATAAAATATCAATCAAATCAGAACTAACAATATACCAACTAACAGTAAGGTATAGTCTAAACTCAATGCTGATAATGTTTATTAATAAAAACTGATCATATATTCAGGTCAAGTGAGTTTGATAGTTCTGATTTAGCAAATAAATTATAGTTTTCTTTCACATTTAATCAACTAAACATATTCTTAGAAAAAAATCATCTATTTTTTCCCAAACTAACAGAATGCTTTCAAGAAAAAAAATAAAAACCGTGATGGAACATATATATGTCCTCCCATGGAAATCAGTCCATTCACAGATATGCAGTTTGCCAATAAGCAATTTGTGGAAAGCCCAAGGGCAGATAACATGTTTATACGGAATTAAAGCACTCCATTCTGAAGTGAACTCCCCTAAGGAAAGGATGATGATAAATTTGGCAGATGAGCTTTAAGGCACTCTCCTACCATAAGAAATAAAGTTTTCTCTTTCTGAAACTCCCTTCTCTAAAACCTTTCAGATATCTTCACCCTCACCCAGAAGCCTCCATCCTCCACTGTCCTTATACAATGTCTGTCAATAAAAACAATAGGTCAAGTTAGTACCAGGATATATGTTATATTTGGACCCAAAAGACTTAAGTTCATTATTTTCCATCTCTATTTAAGAATATGTGTCAAATTCTTAGATTATAACGTAGTACCTCTACGGTCGTGGTAGTCCAATAGTATAGTGTTTTCATCTGTAATCCTAACTTGCTCAGACCACTGTCCTCCAGAATGAAAAGGTGGAGTCTCGGATCCGCCTAAAGGTGAAAGTGACCTAGATCTCATATTGGGCATAAGAGATGATGATGGCATCTTTGACTTGGAAAATTTTTGTTGGGAACCTTTCCTCATTGCAAGCAGCCAAGTGTCCACCAAAACCTGTAAGAGTTTTCAATATATTTAACAAGATTAGTTTTTTTTAGAGCTGTCAAAACAAATTAATATATTTCTAGAATTTTCAAGACTACAAAGTTATAAACTCAGAAGCTATAGATGCTATGATCTCCTAACAAGAACAGACACTATTTCAAACACTGCTGGTCACCTTGCCAGAAGGAAGAGAGACCTCCATAAGGTCTTGTATTGACACATGCTCCAGCCAGAAGATTTACTTGTCCTTTCTGTTCTCAATTTATTGGCCAGAACTAGTCATAAAGCCCCTTCTACCCACAAGGTGTGCTAAAGCAGCCGTCACCGACCTTTCTGACCTCATGGGCCACCAGTTGGCGACTGCTGTCCTAGAATGTAGGAAGCTGAAAATATTTGGCAACTAGCAGTACTTAATACTGATGAACATACTCTCCTTTCTGAAAGTTTCTTCCTCTGGCTCCTGGGATAACACACTCTCCAGGTATCCTCCTGCCTTCCTGGCCACTCCTCAGCCTCCTTTACTGGCTTACACTCCTCTGTTCAATCTTGAAATGTCAGAGTCCTCAAGTCTCTTTTAGTCTCTCTCTAATCACATTTTAAACAATCTAATACAACACCCATGGCTCCCAATGCCACCTGTCTACTGATATTTATATCTTCAATCCAACTTTTTTCTGAGTTCCAGACTTCTAATCCTAACTGCCTAGTTGACACCTCACTGGCATAAATCCAACATGTACAAAATGAATTTATCATTTCCCCACTTCTCCTTCATTTTCCTCCAATCCTGTTCCTCCTCCAGTGTACCCTAAATAGTGAATAATGCCCATGGGAATAAGCCAGAAAATTTAATACTAGAGCATCACTGAACTCATGATCTGCTCTGAAGGAAGTAAAACCTGCTATATTTGTTTTAAAAAAGTGATTATTTCACAGTTATATGGTACAATATGGCCAACTGCCTTGTTCCAGTAGTCTAGTCACTTTAAACCGCAAACTTCTATGTGTCTTTACTTTCTCTTTCATTTTTTTTCATGTTAAAACTCCAGATAAATCAGAAAAGCTTCTCCCCAATTCACATAACTGCTATTTATGACATAGTCACAAGGTTTTTGGTCCTGATTTCACAAATGTAGAAATACTTTTTATGTCTTACTAGAGGCCTGATGCACAAATTCATGTGGGGTCCCTTAGCCTGCTGGCTTGCGAGATCGGGCCGAAATCGGCTCTTCAACATTCCCTGAGGGATCCCAGATTGTGAGAGGGTGTAGGCCAGGCTGAGGGCCCCACTGGTTCATGATCGGGGCCAGGGAGGATGGAGGGAGAGCTCCAGCCCCATCTTGCCCAGGTCCAATTGGCCAGATCCCAGCAGCAAGCTAACCCACCTGTCGGAGCTTCTGTCCCCTAGTGGTCAGTGCATATCATAACAACTGGTCAGCCAGTCGACTGCCTGCCCCCTGGTGGTCAGTGTACATCATAGCAAGTGATTGAGCAGCCTTAGCATGTCATTAGCATATTATGCTTATTATGCTTTGGTTGAACAGTCCATCAGTCAACTGGACACAGCATATTAGGCTTTTATTATATAGAATATTACACCATTCTGCCACAGAAAAAGGCTCATTAATATTAATGATTCAATGCTAAGCTGTATTGGCATTCGCTTTCTATATAAAAATAATATACTCAAACTTGAGAAGATCTAAGAAGCACATGTTTTAAAGATAAAATTTTATTTGTTCTTGAATTAAATGTAGTTTTCATCAGAGTAACAGATTAAAACAATAAGAGTGGAGGGACAAGGCTCAATTCCCATTTCTATATATCTTTCTCTATCCCACAGTATGATAGAAATTTACAAAATTAAAATAATCGTGTATGCTATATGCTATAAAAATACACTTTATATGTTTTCAGTATCTTGGTTAAAACAAGGACATTTTTATGCAGTGCAATTATTTTGTATCCTTCATCTTAATCTTCTCTCTTAATTCTTAAAATACTGAACCATCCTGAATTCCTTATATAACATCCTACCTCTCCTGATAGAAAACTCTGCCTTACACAGATTAAAATAAAATTAGAATGGATTCCAGAAATCTAAATCAGCTCCTTCCTTTTATGAATTGTAATACGAAAGATTAAGAGATGGTTCCAGCCAAAACCAGTTTGGCTCAGTGTATAGAGTGTCGGCCTACAGACTGAAAGGTCCTGGGTTCAATTCCAGTCAAGGGCATGTATCCTGGTTGCGGGCACATCCCCAGTAGGGGGCGTGCAGGAGGCGGATGATCGATGTCTCTCTCTCATCGATGTTTCTAACTCTCTATTCCTCTCCCTTCCTCTCTGTAAAAAATCAATAAAATATATATTAAAAAAAAGAGAGAGATGGTTCCAATGTCACAGTGCATTCCCATATCCCCTCCCCGAGTTCCATAGCTCCCGCAGGGCCTGGACATTGAAACAACAGATATACATATATTACAATATCAGAGAATAGCCAACTCACTGAACTGGGGATTTACTGTATTTGAAAATGGCTAGCATTAAAAGCCTATCACTTGGAGACAGTAAATCTTGAACTACAATTTTAAGGGAGAGATGGGAATGCTGCTTGGCTCTAAGATGTAGTTTGCAATAACATAAACAAAGACCAAGCAATAGAACAGAGAAGACAGAGCTGAGAGGTAGGGCAGAGTGTGTGAAGAGGCAGGACAAAAAGAAAATAAAACCAAACAAAAATTCAGAACTGGAAACACATATTGAAGGCACTCAAGGTAGTCTGCAGAGCAAGAGAAAACCACTGGAGTGATGTGATAATCAGAATCAGATGGCAAGGCAACAAAACACTACTCATCGTGTCACTTTAAGACTCAAATACTTGCCCTGATCTAACAATCCCATCCTTCATAGCTTGGTAGAGAGCACACCTCCAACTCTATCCAGCCTTTCCCAACATTCCTAATTTCCCATCCTCTGCTCTGATCTTCTCTAAATGAGGCAGACCTCAATAATCCCCAAGCCTTCCATCTCTTCCCAGTCCACTCCAATATGCAGATATCCATGTCCATTTCTTAACCTCCATCTCCCTCTCCGCTACATCCTTTAGCCCTTTAATCACATCTCAATACTTTCCCTACAATTCTACTTTATTCCATACCTTTGGACCCATTTAAATACTCTTACTCTTTATCTTTCTCTTGTTCTCATTCCCATTCCTCTCCAAAGTCTCTAATCCAGCTGCTCTTCTTTCCAAAGGCAATTGTCAAGATGCACAACAGGATTTTATCTTCCTATTATACATGGTCTCTGCCTCCTATCCTTCATCTCATTCTGATTGCTAAATTTCCCCATGAATTCTGTCTCAATTCTCTAACACTGTATTATTCTCCTGGGGGAGAGGGAGCCCTCAGCCCAGCCTGCACCCTCTCCAATCCAGGACCCCTTGAGGGATGTCCGATTGCTGAGTTAGGCTCGATCCCAGGGACAGACCCTAAACTGGCAGTTGGACATCCCTCTCACAATCCTGGACTGCTGGCTCCTAATTGCTCACCTGTCTACCTGCCTGGTTGCCCCTAACTGCCACCCCTCCCTCTGCCAGCCTGGTTGCCCCTAATTTCTCCCCCTGCTGGCCTGGTTACCCCTGACTGCCCCCCCTGCCAACCCAGTTGGCCCGCGCGGCCCACCCCCCCTATTAACTTGCCCCAAACTGCTCCCCCTGCCAGCCTGGTTGCCCCCAACGGCACCCCTCCTGCCAGCCTGGTCACCTCTTATTGCCCCTCCTGCCAGCCCGATAACCCCCAACTGTGCCCCCTGCCAACCTGGTTGCCCTTCCTGGGCCCTCTTCCCCAAGCAGCTTGCTGTTCAGCCGTTTGGTCGCCCCTCATTAACCCTCCTGCCAGCCTGGTCATCCCATGCAGCCTGCTTGTTCAGTCATTTGGTCGTCCCACACTAACCCCCCTGTCAGCCTGGTCATAGGCAGCCATCTTGTGAGGGTGTGAGAGTTAATTTCCATATTACCTCTTTATTATATAGGAGGATAGCTCTTTTCAGTACTCTGCCTCAGTACTTTTATATCCACTCTGATTTCCCAAACTGCTCATATGTATCCTGATTCCCCAAAATGCCCATCCCAGCAAATATTCGGGCACCCTAATCCACTCCAATATTCTGACTTCTAATCAATTCCCTCCTCAAAGAAAATACTCAACCCCCACCTATTCCTCTTCATCCCAATATAGTTACCTAGCTGCTTGCTTTTCCCTCTTAACACCCTGACTTCTG
>JAAGEH010000124.1:1100159-1192139 GCA_011751065.1 Lasiurus cinereus
GCTCCCCGCACTCCCGGGCCCCACTCCCGCGCCCCTCTCCGCAGCTCCCCCGCACTCCCGGGCCCCACTCCCGCGCCCCTCTCCGCAGCTCCCCGCACTCCCGGGCCCCACTCCCGCGCCCCTCTCCGCAGCTCCCCGCACTCCCGGGCCCCCCTCCGCAGCTCCCCGCACTCCCGTCCCAACCAAACCTCCCGCCGGCCTCCCCCCCCGCGCCCGCCCCTCCTCCGCACCCAATCCCATTCCCAGGCACACGCCCCCGCCCCGACCCCTCCGGAACTGGGCCAGGCCTCCCCGCCCGGGCCGCCGGCCCCCACCGCCCCGCCCGGACCCCGGAGAACGCCTGCGACCAGACCTGGCACCGAGGGCGGAGACGCCAAGCCGAGCGGGCCCGCGGGGCGAGGCCGGACGGAGACGCGCCCGCCGCTGCCTTCAGGTGCCCGGCGGCGCGGCCGCCATCTTGCTGTGTTGTGCCGGTTGCCCGGGTTGGAGCGCGCGGCGTGGGCGGGGCCTGCGGCGGCCACGCCCCTCCGCTGCTGCCGTCGGGGGGAGGGGGTGGGGCCTCCCGCCGCGGGTTCCGCCGTAGCTGCTGGCGGGAGAAGGCGTGGGGCCGCCTGGCGCCGGAGGCTTCGTGTGCGGCGGCGACTGAGGGGTTCGGTTCCCTGCGAGCCCGTCACCTGTCCCTGAGGCGACGCCGCGGATGCCTCGCGCCGGGGCTCGGAGGCTCCTCGGCGGCCGGACGCCAGGGGGCGACAAAGGACACAAGTTCCCGCACTTGCGACGCCGGTCGCCTGGCCCGGAGCCGGCGCGGCGGCAGCTCGCTTCTCCGCGCGGCCTTTCTGAGGCCGGTTCCCCTCAGGGACCCGCGGGCCGGAGGCGGCGGAGGAGCCGCGGGGCGAGCGCAGCGGGGGCTGCAGCCGGCGCCGCGGTGGAGGGAGCGCGACGAGCCGGGGCCCGGCGGCGGCTGCTCCTGCGCGCCGCGGGCGCAGTCCTCTGCTTGGCGACCGGGAAGCAACTGCAAGGAGCGTCCTTTCCAAAACCGCCGATTTCACCGTCTGTCCGACGGGTGAGGAGACTGTATAGCAGATACTGTCCTGGGTCAGGGGAATAGTGCATTTTATTTTATTTTTTAAACTTTATCCCAAGGGCACCTGCTGCCACTCCAGCCTCTCATCGTTTAAGCTTGTGCCCTGGACCACGTCACCCTCAGAGGCTGCACCGTCTCCAGGAAGCTCCGATACAGTCCCTACCGCTCTTTTCCCATAATCCTGAAATCTTTTTTTAAATATATTTTATTGATTTTCTACAGAGAGGAAGGGAGAGGGATAGAAAGCCAGAAACATGGATGAGAGAGAGACATCGATCAGCCGCCTCCTGCACGCCCCCTAGTGGGGATGTGCCCGCAAGCAAGGTACGTGCCCTTGACCTTGACCGGAATCGAACCTGGGACCCTTCAGTCCCCAGGCCGACGCTCTGTCCACTGAGCCACACCGGTTTCGGCCCATAATCTTAAAATCTTAATAGCTTGCTTGCCCAAAAGATCTCCCTCCATCCCCCAACCCCTTCCCTCTGGCAATCACCATACAAAAAACCACACACACACACACACACACACACACACACACACATTTTTAATTTCTACAAAAGGGAAAGCTCTTCTATTCGAAACATTTCCTGCTAATATAGATGAAATGACCTAATTAGGAAATCACCGTTTTACAGCCCTCAACATATTTGATTCGGACAAGGACCATCCATAGATCTTAAAACCATTACATGAAATATTGTTGGTAAGTGAGATAATCACTTGCTCTCAGAATGTTAGCCTCACAGATTACTTATTAATTACAAAAGGAAAAGTGCCTTTTGCAAAGGGAACTGAGAGAACTACATAACTCTTATTTTTTTTTTTAATTCCTTCCCAAATCTCATTGGGATGAGAGTAAAGATATCATCCAAAAGGGAACAAATTCAAAATAGCATCAGGAAGGGAGAAGTGAACCGGAGACAAATTTCTAGAAGAGGTCAGATGAGTTTGTATTGGCAGGAAAATGATGAAGAAGGTTCTGTCTACGATTGGAGGGAGCCGTGATGGACGTGGGAGACAGAGAAAAGCTTACTATTCCCCTGCCCACTCAGTACCACCACCTGGGCATTTTAGAGGCAACTCAAATGCAACGCGTCCAAACTAAACTTAACCGCTCTCTCTTCCCCAAACAAAACTGCTCCTCCTCCTCCGATATATCCCATCTCAGCAAAAAGTATATCATTAACTGCTGAAGGCACAGACCTGGTAGTCATCCATGACTCTTCCTATTGGACACAACCAATCACCAAATCCTGCTGCTCAAATAGGACTATTGTCAGTTTCCACTTGTCCATTCTGCCATGTTGTCTAGACATGCTATCTTCACTTCTTTACATCGCAACACTCTCTAGTCTGGCTTGTCTCCACTGCTACATTATCGAGAGAACCGTAATACAATTGTCACCATGATCAACTCATTTTCATGTAATCCCCATTCCCAGTTCAGGCTCCAATCAATCACTATCTACTCTTTCTATTGATGTGCATTTTTTTTGGACATTTATTCAACATGGTTCAAATTTACCCAAGCTGGTTTAATAAAGAAGCAAAATACATAAATTTAAGGAAACAGGGTTTAAAAACTAAAGGGATCATAAATTATCCAGAGGTGAAACTGGATAAGGGACCAAGACTCTACAGTTTCATGTTGTACTGGGATCCTCAAATTGTATAGATGGCTCTGGCTACTTCTTTCTTTGTGATTCTGGCCTGTTTTTCCCCCTCCTTTTCTTCCTTCCATCCATCCTTTCTTCTTTTTATTCCTTTCTGATCATCAGTTTCTGACTAATAATAATGATGCAAAATCATGCCAACCAACGTCAGTGGCCTCTGTTGTGGGCAATCATTTTATGTATTTTCTTTCTAACTTCCATAAAGATATCCATGAAGCATTTGGGGGGTAGGGGGTATTTTTCTGTGGATGAATAAGGGAAAAGAAAATGATATAAAGTTGAGGGGGCTGATCAGTGATTTGGGGGGGAAAATCCACTGAAAATTTTTTTTATCTGTTTTTATTTCCTATTAATGGCTTTCATGTTTACAGGCAGAAATAACAGTTGATAAAGTAGGAAAGACAAGATGCTAGAAAGAATAAGCCTAAGGACTTCTTACATGTTTATATGATTTTCAGTGCTCAGGGATATCGCATTTCACTATTCCTGTGAAGAAGGCAAGGCAGGTGTTGTTATCTCCAGGAAATAAAGAAGCTGATTCCCAGAAGAGACATAAAATGAGAGAAGTCAGGACTTAACATGGAAAGGCAGCACCAATTATTCCAGCCTGCTTTGATGTGCTGTTAAATTATGAGCAGCAGGTGGTGCTTTCAGGTAGCCCTATCAGCTTGCTGCTCTCTATGAACTTAAAGTACACTTGCAAATTCAAGTATGAGTATTGATGACCAAGGAGGAGCAAATGCCCAGTAGTGGTGGGAGTGAATGCAAGGGGACTTTCGTGAAAGTTATATCTTTAATGCAACAGCTATACTAGTATACGTGTTAACTACTGCTGTGTAAAAAAAAATTACCCTTATACTTAGTGGGTTGGAACAACAACAAACATGAATTTTATTTTCAACAGTTTTTATGGGCAGGAATCCAGGAAGGACTTAGCTAGGTTATTTTGCCTTGGGTCCTCTCATGATTTTTCAGTCAAGATGTTAGCAGGGCCGTGGTCACCGAAAGGCATGACTCAGGTTGGAGGCTGTACCTCCACGGTGGCTCGCTCACAAGCTCTGGGTGGGAGGCCTCCAAGGTCTTTCAACATAGGCCTCTCCCTAGGTTCCTTACTACATGGTGGCTGGTTTCCCTCAGAGCAGGCGACCAAGAGAGAGCAAGGTGGAAACAGCAATGTCTTATGTGACCTGACCTCAGAAGTCACACACCTTTATATTTGCTTTATTCTATTGATCCTAATACAATATGGAAAAGGGATCATACAAATACATGAATATTAGGGAGGTCAGGACATGAGGGCCATCTTGAAAACCAGCTATCACATGTAGCCACTGGATCAGTAGATATGTAGGGTGAGTAGTAATTAGAATTAGATAACTCATGTTGAACAAGAAGTAAGAGTATCTGAAAAAGTGTGGAGTAGTGGAGCCAAAGAGGGAGTTAATGGGCCCTCTTAATCTAACAGCTTAATCTGTTAGAGGGTGTAGGATATAGGAAGAACAGCTTCAGTAAGGTTATAAAAGTGAGAGATAAAGGGATAGTAGGCACTTTCTTTCATTTTTGTCACTTTGCTTTCTCTGAAGAAAATGTGCTTACCTGCATTCCATCATGAATACTTGGTTTTCTATTTTTATCTTGTTATTTTCCATTTCCTTCACACCCTCTACTCGGAAATCCTCTCCGATCCCATTACTGACTTAGTAATCTGAAGTGGCCTTTTGGGTCATGCTATTCCAAACCACTACTAAGGTGACTTACAAGAATAGTTTGAGCAACGACTTTCTTCTTTGTGACTCTTCAGTTACCATTTGGGACTTAAAAATACAAATCCACCCATCCTTAGCTCTGAACCACTGTGTTCTCAGGATTTTCCCTTTAGCCTTTTCAAATAATCCCCGAATCTGCCATTTGCCGGGTTGTCACTTTAGCCAGTTTTACCCCAGCACTTTGTGAGGAAGAGAGAACCAGACATAAGTCAGACTAAGTTTTTCTTCACTTATGTAACACTTATTCCCTTCTTGTACCTTTTGGACCTTTGCCAGAATGTACAATAGTATATTAAAGAAGAATCAAAATATGTGGACCAGGCTATGAATTCTTTTAAAAGTCTTTAAAATGGAAAATCAACTACAGACAAAAATAGCTGGAGAAGGTGTCAAAGAGAAGGTAAGACTACAGCCTGGTTTGGTATCTCTCCCTCTTTTCCCTACTGATCCCAGCATAACTCCCCATCTCTGCAATTTACTAGATGTGTGCCTTGAGGCAAGTTGCTATATTTCTCTGGGCCTCAGTTTCTTCCTCCATCACACAAGAGTAATAACACCCTTCAGAGTGGTTGTAAGGATGAGAGACAATTTATGAAAGCTAATTATTGCAATAACTGATACATGTTAGGAGTTAGAATACAATGTGTTGTCATTATTTGGATAAGCTCTGCAAAAGTTGGGAAAATGTCCTCTATGTCTGAATCTGTATAGCATCTATTAAAATGCACTGGAGTTTGCAGGTCATGTTAAGATAGTGGATTACTACACCAATTCCAGGGAAGTAAGAAAATGCCTCAATAACATCTTACATAACAGAGTGAGGAGGAGCTTTCTGAACAAAGACCTTTTATAGCTTATGAGATAAAGAGGTAGAGTACACATAATCTGCTAACGGCAATCAGTGCCATAAACGAGAGAAAACCAAATAATGCCATCTGAAAAGGATCTGGTCTATGGGAACCTTTTTGTGCTCCTTTGCTCACAAAGAATGTTAGGATGTAGCAATTAGATGGACTCTTTTAAGAGGTCAGTCATCCAATCCCAGACTTTTAATTGACAGCAAACAAACAAATAAAAAAGTGGAGGCAAAATTCTTCTGGGCTCAATGATAAAGACATTCTTGCATCCTGTCCTGGCAAAGTGGCTCGGTTGGTTGGAGCATCATCCTGTACACCAAAGGTGGTGGATTCAATTCCCAGTCAGGATTCAATCTAGGTTGCCGGTACAATCCAAATTGGGGCACATACAGGAGGCAACTTACCGATTTCTCTCCCAAAGAGTAAAAGTGAATTAAATACAAATTTCTATGATCCAATGCACATATTAAAAATAAAGATTAGACGGCCCTTGCAGATGTGGTTCAGTTGGTTGTGCATCCTCCTGTGCTACCAAAGGTTGCCAGTTCAATTCCTAATCAGGGCACATGTGCCCATGGTTGCTGCTTGATCCCTGGTAGGGGGTGTGCAGTAGGCAGCTGATTAATGTTTCACTCTCACATTGATGTTTCTCTCTCCCTCTCCCATTCTCTTCCTCTAAAAGTCAATTAAAATATTTTTAATATATTTTTTATTGATTTTTTACAGAGAGGAAGGGAGAGAGAGAGAGAGTCAGAAACATGGATGAGAGAGAAACATCAATCAGCTGCCTCCTGCACGCCCCCTACTGGGGATGTGCCGCAACCAAGGTACATGCCCTTGACTGGAATTGAACCTGGGACCTTTCAGTCCGCAGGCTGATGCTCTATCCACTGAGCCAAACCAGTTTTGGCCCAATTAAAATATTTTTAAAAAATAAAGAGTAGACAATTATTAATATGCCTTAAACCAGTAATAATAATAGTGAACACTTTCATATTTGTGCTATTTCAGGTTCAAGTTCAAAGCCAAAGACTTCGTATATGTTTCATTTCATTCTCCCATCAGCACTATGAGGCATTTTATTATTTGATTTCACAGATGATGAAAGGGAGGTCCTAAGGTTTCATTAAGTTGACCAAGATCACATAGCTAGTTAGATAGAGCCAGAATCTGAATTCAAGTTTCCTTACTGCAAAACATACTTTAAGAAAAATGTAATATTTCAAACTTTTAGAAAAGTACAGCAACTGACCTATCAAATACTAGTATATCTATCACTAAACTCTACTGAATTATTTGTGAGATAGTGCTATAATGACTTCAGATGTTCTTTTAAAACAAAAGGTGACAGATCTGAAGCACTCTATAAACCTGCTTCCTTTCCCATAAAAACTTATCCTGACTTATTATTTGCTTTTCACCATTATATGTGTATGCTATTACTACCAGTGGAAATGTCTATAGACAGTAACATTGCTCTATATGTTTTTAAACTTATATAAATGTTATTATGCTCTTTGTGTCATTCTGCAAGCTGGTTTTATCAACCAACATTGCCTTCCATTGTATGCATATAAAGTAATGTATTTGACATTTTTCTGTTTTTTTAAGTTCCTGCCAAATTTTTCTTATCACAAATAATGCTATAGAAAGTATTTCTATACTAGTCTTTTTAGGCACATGTGCAAAAGTTTATCTGTAGTACATATCTGGAATGTTCACTTTTCCATTATCCTCTACCAGGACTCATGCAGTCGGTATCAATTCCCTATTTGATGTTGAGATACCAGGGTCTTGGATGTGAGATATAGGTACAGGGTTGTGAAGAAACAAGGGCTTTTAGAGAATTTTGTATTGATAGCCCAAATCACTTGGGAGAAGAATTTTAATTTGCAGCTAAAGCAATGGATCTTGGGCACAAGATGAAAAGAGATTGGTTTCTCCTTTGGCCTGCAACTAACAAACTAATTTTTTTTTAATATATTTTATTGATTTTTTACAGAGAGGAAGGGAGAGGGATAGAGAGTTAGAAACATCAATGAGAAAGAGACATTGATCAGCTGCCTCCTGCACACACACCCCCCCACTGGAGATGTGCCCGCAACCAAGGTACATGCCCCTGACCGTAATTGAACACGGAACCCTTACCGACACTCTATCCACTGAGCCAAACCAGTTTCATCCTAATAAACTAATTTTAAGCTTGATTTGGAGTTATCAATAGAGTGAAGTAATAGGGAATGGTCCAAGTGAAATAAATAAGATCATTGGAACAAGTTGTTTGGTGCTTTAAGTCAAAGTTTTTAAACCAGGCGCCCAGGGACCCCAGGTTTCCTATTGATCTAAGAAGGTGCAGCTGCGGGTACATGTCAGGGAGACAGGCAGACAGCAAAACCACCCCACACTGACACATTTTCACTTTATACATTAGACTTAGCGTAAGATTTTGTTTCAATAAACTTTTTGTAGCTTAATGTCTTTTAAAATTTGTATAAATACATAGGAAGACAAATGATTAATGAGAAATATGTACTTACAAGGCTCCACAACTGGACATAGTTTGTGCCCCCAATTCCCTTTCACATGGTGTTATGCTCAAGCACGATGTGTTCTGCAGTGCTGGTAGCAGCAGTCCATATCTAAATCATATTTGTGATGGCATGCCAAATTAAGGGTGTAAATAGGTTAATCACAGTAGTAATAGTATTTGGCTTACTATTTATTATCCTAGGAGCACCATTATGTTGTGGTGACCTCAAAGAATAATAAATAATTCAGCTTCTTGTTTGCACTGAAAAATGGGAACACTGAAGCTGGAGAATCAAGTGGGACCCAGGTCAGGAGCTGGCTTTGTAAACCAAGTGAAGCCATTTGAGCTCAATCCTCAGGGTAGAACTGAGGTAGCAGTAGGAGGAAGGTCAGCTGACTGCCAAAGTTTCTGCCAGACCTAGCTTCTCCTCTTTTAGAGATGCAGATTTGTATAAAAGCCAGTCTCCCCAAAGGTCAACCTTTTTAGAATGTAAAGAAGAATTCATCTCGGAGCCATATTTAAAAAGCAGATAAAGCCGAGACCAGTTTTGCTCAGTGGAATGAGCGTCGGCCGGTGGACTGAAAGGTCCCGGGTTTGATTCCGGTCAGGGGCATGTACCTTGGTTGCGGGCGCATCCCCAGTGGGGGGCGTGCACGAGGCCGCTGATCGATGTCTCTCTCATCGATGTTTCTGACTTTCTATCCCTCTCCCTTCCTCTCTGTAAAAAAATCAATAAAATATATTTTTTTTAAAAAAGCAGATAAAAACTTTAAACACTATTGAGGATCTGTAAATTGTTGAACTTTGGTTCTATTAAGGACCTTTGAGATTCATTACATTTATTTATTTATTTATGTAAAACTTATTTTACTGAATTTTTACAGAGAGGAGAGAGAGTTAGAAACATAGATGGGAGAGAAACATCAATCAGCTGCCTCCTGCACAACCTCTACTGGGGATGTGTCCGCAACCAAGGTACATGCCCTTGACTGGAATGAAACCTGGGACCCTTGAGTCCACTGGCCGATGCTCTATCTATCCACTGAGCCAAACTGGTTAGGGCAGATAAATTATTTTTTAAAAGTTTTCTATTTGAGAAACCAATATCATCACTATTCACTTTATAGTACAAGCAAAATCTTCCACTTAACCTACATATATTATCTATGATGATTTAAGTGTTTCACTTTGTCTTAATATCTTTTCCCGAAAATGATGGCAAGAGTACTTTGTTTGTTTTAACTTGACCTATCTTTCACAACCCAGTTTAATCATTTCACAGGTATTCTTTTGAAACAAATGGGCTAGATGATCAGACAATAGTGACATATTTTTACCATTTTAATAATTGATGCAAGGGATACTTTTAGTGATATTTATATATTAAATTTCCTTTTTGTGCCCCTTTTCCCTAATGAATTCAATATTAAAGGATTTATAAAATAGAACCTTATTAATTCAAGGCAAGAAATTCCAATGTGACCATAAGACATCTGAATTACAGAATAATGTTTAGAGAAATTTGGTTTATTATTTTAAAATAGAGTACTTATTATGTACTAAAGTAGAAATGAGTGCTAATAAAAGGAAGGTAGTAAATTAAAAGTTTTATAGTGAACATAAAACATCATAATATCTTAAAGATAAAATTGTATTTCATTCTAAATTACTAGTCTCATTTGTTATAGGAAGCTTTGTTTTCCCTGATCTCTTACAATAAGATCCTCATTGAAAGATTTAAACTGAGGGATTTTTTTTGGTGTGTGTTTTTAAAGAAAAATATTCTGTGTCTGAATGGATATACATTTTATATTTGTGGTGTACAAATTAATAGATATTAGAGGATATCCATTCCCTACTAAATACTAAAGTACTTGACTGGCTACTTATTTCCTAAAGAAGGATGCTGGCATGCTCAATGTGGCATTTTTATTGCCCATCACAATCTTTCCTCCACCTAATGTTCAGCTTCTTTTCTAGACTGGGATAGACCAAGGAACTATTCCATAGACTTTCTTTGCATATTCAGCTTATCATTAGGCCATTCCCAATTCTAACAACAGTATTGCTCAGGATTTCTCTAAAAAAGACCACTGAGTGAGCCCTGTCTAAACCAGATGCTCACAGATGATGTCATGGCAGAGCAATTACTCTGGCCAAAAGAGGAAAGGCCAAGGGCAGTGTGACTTACTACTGGTTTCTAGCTTTAAGCCATTCATTGCAGTCCCAAACTCCCATATTACAATCCCTTTCTTTGTATTACTTAAAATAAATTCTTTATGTCTAAATCCCTATAAAGTATCTCCTACTTTTATACCTGGGCATTAAAGGTTGCTTCAGTTCTGATTTTATTTTTCCAACTTAGAAGTCTTTCTTTCTTACATTAATAATTAACCAGTAAACTAATTTACTCTAATTCTTTTAGCTGGGTTTATTTAAAAGGAGAGTAACTTCAAGAAAAAGGTTATACCCATGGTTTACTGCTGTCTCTAGCCATGGGTCTTTGGGGCATACTTTGTTTTTTAATCTTCTTGGGGAAAAGTTGGGGACAGGAACAAACGTAAGTAAAAGAACCTATCTTCATTTTCAATGTGTCTTAGTTGTGATGAGTGAAAGTAAAATCAGTTAACTTTGTTAATTCGAAAATTTCTACTTCTGAGAATGCCAAGTGAATATTCTCATTTGAATAAGAAAGTCATGGAAGTATTTTGATTTGATGAATAGCTAGCAATATGACAGCTTTTATGGAATTGCCATTATTTTCAAATTACATAAGTGATTATTCAAATTCCACTTTGAAAAAGCACAAAATCTCTAATCTCTAGATGACAAACTTTCTTGTCATTTATTGCTTATTTATATTTAGTGCATTGTTTTCTAAATACTGAGCATAATTAAACAAGGTTTACTTGGGGGTTAATTCTAATACAGTGATTTGAAAAACTTTTGTAATTATTTTTATATTTACAAGTTCATCCTTCACAATGGTTAGTGTTATTATTGAAATACTGTATATCTTAAACTATGTCTTAAAATAGAGATCTCATATCTAGAAATAGCATTATTGAAAAGGAACTGAGTATCTAATTGAATCTACTGATTTTACATATGAGGATAAGTGCAACAGGCAAAGTGACTTACTAGAAGTCACTCTGATAAGAGAGACAGAAGGAGGACTAGTATTAAGGACTCCTCTTTACCAATTTAGTCTTTTTCCAGTTTATCATAAATGTATAAATATGTAAACTATATTATGAATATAAATGTGTACTTAGGATCTCATAAATCTGATTTCCTTGCATTGCTACAATCACCCCAGTACCTTTGTTATTTTTTATTCATTTATTTTTGAAAGACAAGTGGCTGAAGTTCAAAGAGATTGAGATGAAGTGGTAGAAATAGGAGTAGGATTCTGAATTCTTCCCTATACACTGTATTGGCCTTTGATAAGCATTGCCTCTCTTTTTCTTGAAAAAGTGAGAGTGTACCATGTACAACATGGTCATCAGTCAATTCAATTAATAAGTTTATATACAGCTTGCATTCTAGTGGGAGAAGCAAATAATGAATGAACCAGTGAATAAATAAGGTCAGATGATTATTAATGCTATGAAGAAAGAAGTAAAGGAGAGCAATAGGATTAAAAAAAATGATGAGGAACTATTTGAAAATGTAGACAGATAAGGTTCTTTTTAAAATTTATTTTTTTTTATTTTTTTTCCATTACCATTCTCTAAGGCACTCATTCAGAACTTGAAGGAAGTAAGGGAACAATCTTTGCAATCTGCGGAAATAACAAACTGACATTTTTGCCCCCCTGCAAGCTGAGTGGCCTGATCCTCTGTAACTATTGAAAGAAAATTTAAAAAGTGCAAAATTCTTTAGATTAGATTGTGCTACTGGTAAATCAGTATAGACCAAAAGCTATAAAAATGGTTTCAGAGCCAACTTTTAGAAACTTGTAAACACTGAGTCTTTTATGTTCCCCCACCACTACCACATAGACAATTCAAAATTAAAACATAAAATACAAAATTTCTAAGACTATTTAGAATTGAAAGACTTATTTTTTTCTAGATTTGCAAAACTCTTGATAAATTCAGTGTAGTACAGTAATTGCAAGTGTTACTTCAGGAAACAGGCTGCTCAAGAACAATTCCAAATTCTATAACTTATTAGCTGTGTGATCTTGGCCAAGTTAATTATCAGTTTTCTCACCTGTAAAATAGAGATAATAATAAGACTTTTCTTAGAGTGGTTGTAGCAATACAGTGAATTTATATATCTATAATATGCTTAAAAAGGTACTTAGCACCTTGTAATATTTCTGTAAATTTACCTTATTATCATCAAAGCTAAACTTTTATTTTTTTCCACTATTTCTGGGTAAGCACACGGGGAAATCAGATGATGGTTGGAAGTCCAGAGATTCTTTTCTCTCTTTCATAACTTGACTGTAAATGGTTCCAAATTAATTGTCATGTAGAACGGCCAGATGTTTAAAGGAGTTAATTGCCTCCAAATTAATTTCATTGTTACTAAACACTTGCTGATTTGAAAAAACTTTTTAAATGTCATAATTTTGACAGGAGCCTGTAATAATTCTGCCAGTTGAAGTGATGAGCTTTTAAGTCTCAATCATTATCACCTTTTGGGTTGAAATACTCTTTTTTTCTATGTAGTAGAATAAACACTTCTTTTTCTATGTACTCACTATTCAAACTATATACTTTGTGATATAATTAATAATCTGGTTTATATTTGTAGGTTTTCTTTTAATAAACAATGAAAGAATCACACATTAAAATTTTTTCTTTCAAAAACATATAATGCATATTCATTCTTGTATAAATCACATGAAAAATAAAACTGAGGGAACAGCCTGTGGCTGTGAACAAAACTTGTAAACTTGACCTCAGTTTAACACAACCAAGAGAGATCTGAATATAAATCTTTCATTCACACATAAGCCAGGTGATCTCAGTCAAATTAACCTTTTATCACTTGTAAAATAAGAAAACAATAGTATCTACGTCATTGGCTTGTTGTAAAGATTAAAAGAATTTATACTAATAAAAGGGTAATATGCTAATTATACTGGACATCTTCTGGATGTCCTTCTGGACAAGGCCACGGTGGCGAGGCTGAGGCAGAGGCGGTTAGGGGCGATCAGGCAAGCAGGGGAGGGCAGTTAGGGGCGATCAGGCTGGCAGGAAAGAGCAGTTAGGGTTGGGCCTAAACCAGCAGTTGGATATCCCTCGAGGGGTTCCAGATTGCAAAGGGTGCAGGCCAGGCTGAGGGACCCCCCCCTTCCCCTGCACGAATTTTGTGCACCAGGCCTCTAGTTGTATATAAAGTGCTAATACACTCATATATGATAACTACTCAGTTACTGTTATTATCATTATTATTGTATGATTGTGATTATTTGGTCTCTAAGGACTCTACAACTATTTGCATTTTCAAATGCATTCTCCCAAATTCACTTTTATTCTATCTTTTTAAAAAATCCACTCACTAGTATAACACCAGTATTTCTAAGATTACTTCTTTTCAAATAATTTAGTAAAATTAATTAATCTTAACATTTATTGAATACTAAGCATGCTAAGTGCTTTCATGTACATTGTCTCACTTCATCCTTACCTCAGCCTGGTAAAGAAGGTGATATTTTCACAGTTAAGTTATTTTTGTCTCAGAGAGGGTTAGTGATTTTAGCATGGTTACTCAGCCAGTAGGTGGCAGCGCTGTAAATCAATCACTGGTAACTGTCGCTTTTTTCTACTTTGGGCAAAAATAGTGACCCTATTTACAGGTTCTAGTCAACACCATTAAGTCTTCCTTTGTTGCAGTAGCTCAGGAAAGTGCTATTACTACTTTCATAAATCTTAACTAAATCTCCAGTGCTATTTTTCAAGTCCTGATTTCAAACTATTTCTTCTTGGAGACTATGCTGAAATGACCATAGATCACAAATAAATTTTAATAAAAAAATTATTTTTAAGTTGACAAAATGTGCCTATTTTAAATTGAATATCTCAAGTGAGATGAAGAAATCAGAAGTATAACAAAGTATATCATATAGAGATGCTGACCCTTCTCTTTTCCTGTTTCAACAGATATGTCATATCAGCACCAAAAGTACTTCGTGTTGGAGCATCTGAAAATATTGTAATTCAAGTTTATGGATACACTGAAGCATTTGATGTAACAATCTCCATTAAAAGTTATCCAGATAAAAAAACTAGTTATGCTTCAGCCTCCGTTACTTTATCCACAGAAAATAAATTCCAAAACTCTGCAAGCTTAACAGTATGTATTTATCTTTTATTTTCTATAAACATATAAAATATTCTCAATTAAATGTGCTTAAACTTTGAATATTGATAACATAGAGATTTGATCTATTATAAAATTATATCTTTGTGTGATTATTAAATAATGTATGTCAGTCACTAATGATAATATGAAAGAAACAAAGTTCTAAATAGGAAAATAAAATTGTACTAATGTAAATATTTGAAAATACATAAAAAATACTTATTATCTGTGAAAATTCTCATTAGAGAGAAATAGACAAAAATGATATGCATATTGATCTGTAATGCATTGCCTACAGAAAGCCATAGATGCTATTGAACATTTATAATTAATTTTAAAAAACCTTGATCAAATAACTTTTCTCCTATTAAGTTATTATAATATAGCTTGTTAGAAAGATGCTTTCAACTCATTTCTTATTAAAAATTCTGATAACTAAAAATAATTTTCCAATAAGTTATAATTTAGCAATAAGTGACTAAATATAACCAAAATATTATTTTAAATTACAATAAAACTTCAAAAATCAATAACTAGAAAAATAAAAGACTACCAGGGCTCTGAGGTTCATTTATACCACTGTTTCTTAAAAGTGAAGTTTGTTTAAGCAGTGCTAACTTAGTTAACTTTAAAGGAGATTAAAGTAAACAAATCATAAAAATTAGTGCATATCTTAAGCGTCTAATTTTATCTTAACATTACAATGTATCTTTATTTGCCAGTTGTTTGATATAATGCCAAGGTCTTTTCTTCATGTGCAGACCCAATGATTGGAACACCAAATCTTATTTACTATGTGCCACACCTTTAACGAATCATCTTTGTTCTACAGTTTCTGTTTCTTTAAAGTGGACAAAGTACTTAAAGACACTTGCTAAGAACCTGAGTGCAGAATCTTAATAGCTTGTTACTGTTTTCCAAACTTTTTCAGTACTCTCACATATGTAATTTCAAGCAGTTGATTTTTTATCCTATGTGTCAAAGCCTAAGTTTTCAGAGAAGCACTTGTCTTTCTTTTTTTACTTTTTATGTATTAAATTTGCATACCATGCAA
Organism: Lasiurus cinereus; assembly: GCA_011751065.1. Taxonomy (NCBI): domain Eukaryota; kingdom Metazoa; phylum Chordata; class Mammalia; order Chiroptera; family Vespertilionidae; genus Lasiurus; species Lasiurus cinereus. The sequence continues at coordinate 1,115,445 of JAAGEH010000124.1, forward strand.
AGTAAAGTGGATAATTATAATTAGTTACAAATATTGGAAAGCATGCAGCTCCACTGGTGGGAATAGAAGGATATAGATACAATACAAAGTGTCCAGACATCAGTGAGGATGTTGAAGGGAAGAAATGGAGACCATGAGCTAATCCAGCAAACTGATAAAGTGAAAAAGAGCTTCTATAGATAGCCCTAGGTCTTTGGGCTCAGTGGATAGAGCATCAACCTGCAGACTGAAGGGTCCTGGGTTTGATTCTGGTCAAGGGCACATGCCTAGGTTGCAGGCTTGATCCTCAATAGGGGACGTGCAGGAGGCATCCAAACAATGATTCTCTCTCATCATTGATGTTTGTATTTCTCTCTCCCTCTCCCTTCCTCTCTGAAATCAATAAAAATATATTTTACAAAAGAGAGAGCTTCAATAGTTTAAATAGTTTTACAAAATGCATATAACATTTAGGAAATACTTTTAATTGCTTAAAACTAAATGTTGGTTATGATATTTAACACTGAAGGGCTTTGGGCAAAATTTACTTACTATTCTGTCTCTCCTTTTGCTTTTAAAATGATTAAATACACATATTTATTTATCCTTCTAATGAGATCATAGTGGTTTTTAGAAAATTCAAATATTTTATAACCTTAAACCTATTATGTTCTTTTTTTTTTTTAATCAACATTTCTGTTGCAGATACAACCCAAACAATTGCCTGGAGGACAAATACAACACGTGTATTTGGATGTTTTATCGAAGCATTTTTCAAAGTCAAAAAAAATGCCAATAACCTATGACAATGGATTTCTCTTCATTCAAACAGACAAACCTGTTTACACTCCAGAACAATCAGGTAGAGTATAAAGTGCTTCTTCCTCTGGGGAGAACAATTGCCACTAATTAAAGCTTTTTAACACTTGAAATTATGTGGACACAGGTTTTTAAAAGAAAAGACTCATTAATAATTTATGTATCTGCAGACTAACTTTTTCTTTCTTTTAAAAATAGATTTTGGTGTATTGACCATGTATTGATTTATTTTAATGAGACTCATCTCTTTTAAAAATGATTATTGTTTAAAAAAAACTAAAATACTCTTGTATTTAACAGTTTTTTATGCTATCAATTATTCTTACAGTAAAGGTTCGAGTTTATTCACTGAATGATGACTTGAAGCCAGCCAAAAGAGAAATTGTCTTAACTTTCATAGTAAGTATGTTATTTATTTAAATAATAATTTGGCTCATTTTTAGGGTAAGATACATTATTTCATAACCCTATCCTAATGCCACATGGACTCATTCAGTGTTCAGTAAATGGTGACTGAACACGTTCTGTGAAGATAACATTGTATGTTTATATCTTTAAAATTGGCATGTGTAAAGAACCTGTGAAAATGAAATCTCAACGATTTTAAACTACATCATTTAAATATATACTCATGATTTCTTTAAGAACATCAATCACTAAGAATTAATTGAATATCTATTATGAGATTTTTTTATTGGTACAATTCAAGATAAAGAATTATAATCTATGAAATTTACATTTAAGGATCTTAGAGTTTAATAACTAATATACTAACACATGAAAAATAGTGCTAAATCATAAGGTAAAGATGAGCAGTTACCTATTAAATAGTATAGATATATTAGTAATGGCCCTTCACTATAGGCTACAGCACCTTTTCTCCTAACTGTACAATAGGACAAATGACACATAAACTCAGAGGGAAGACAAAATAGGGGTGAGATTGAAGAAAGTGATTATACTGGAATTATCTCTTTTCCTGTACTCCTTTCCTGGAATTAAATACATAAAGGAAACCTTAAGCTGAGTCTTAATGAAAGGAATAGCCGCAAGTTTTTGTTAAAATAATGAAGAACTTCCCATGGTAATATACAGTATAGCATGAGTTTAGCTCTTACAGTAAGAAATGAGTATAGTACATAAACTGGTTGACTGATGTCAGAAGTCTGGAAGAGAACTAAGGAGAGGCAGTGTCAGCTCAAATACCCTTTTTCTGAGAAAAAATAGTAATGTATGTGGTCAGATTCTGTTTATTCCACCTTCTGCCCCTCTCGTGGTTGAACTTGAGTGATGTAGAATCACACACACCACACAAGGAAGAATGGATGCCAGATGTCCTGTGTAAGAGCTGTCCCAGGAAGACAGGATTGAGGAATTTGACCCCAGAGCAATGGAGAGTCAGCATACAGAAAGTGTCCTGAAAATGAAACCCGACAATGAAGGGGTCTGGGTTGCCTGTCACCACTTAAGCCAATTAAGCAGAGAAAAGGATTGAATCGTATATGAGCATGTCATTTTCCAATATTGCCGGCAATATTGCAGGCTAGGGGTTACAAAGGTGCTTCCAGGTGGTTACAGTCCAGGATTCCCACTATTTGGGCAACAAAGTTATTAATTTTTCCATGATGATAGGCAGTTCTTGGATAAGGAGAATGGACCACATTTCGAGTTTAACTCCCAGGTCCCAGTACATACAACTTCCAGCCAGGTCAGAGCAGGCTTTCTTTAATCAGAACAAAACAATCACCGTTAACAGAGCATGATTAATATTTCTTATAACTCCAGCTATTCCCCACTATTCTATTTCTGTCCCTAACAAAAACAGTACTTGAGATAGATCATCTTAGAAGCACTGTATACAATGGACTGCAGGGATAAAGATCAACCTAGAAAATATTTAGCTTCATTCCTAATTCTTTTTCAAAATGGACCTCTACATGTGATCCAGAGAAAATGAGAAACCTCATTTAAGTAATTTCCAAGCCCACACACAAAAGGAAACTGATGAGAAAGCTTTGTGAAAACTTTAAAGTTTGTTTAACTAATTTGAATGTTTTATCAAGCTTTATCAAGCTCAAAATGACCATACTGCAACTATAAAGTATCTAGCTAATAAATGCATTTTATAGATTTTGGTATCTATAAAGCCTGTGAGTTCACATCTGATTAATTATAACATCAGTTATTTCTACACTTAGTTTTTTTAGTTATATACAATAGAGTTGAGTCTCTTCTAAATAATCAAGAGTAGGATACCTGGAAACTGATTTGTGTGTGTGTGTGTGTCAAGAGAGGGAGAAGAGATCCAAAAAGTGAAAGGGAAGTGGCTTAAATGAACCATATTTGCCTTCTACACATTTAAATAATATTTCTCCTTTATATTTAATTTGAAGGCATGGATATTTGTTAGTAAATATTTCTGTAGATCAAATATAATCAGTTAATTTTTAAAATGCAGTTTATGTTGTTTGATGTTGTTTGTTTTTATTCAAAGGATCCTCAAGAATCAGGAGTTGACATTGTAGAAGAAAGTGATTATACTGGAATTATCTCTTTTCCTGACTTCAAGATTCCCTCTAATCCTAGGTATTTTAAAATATTTGTTAATAAAGTTTTCTCTAAAAAACACATCTGCAACTTTTGGTGGTGAGGCAGATCACCAGTCAAATGAAGCAATCTACTGTGAAAGAAATGAGTTTATGCAAAATCTTTTAAAGAGTAATGAGAAGCTAGACTCAATTTATGGTGGAGGGGAGAAGAGAATTTCCCAATACTTCCCATCAACCTGTTTTACATATAGAAATTAAACTTTGGAAGAGGAAAAAATAGACCCCACACTTTTTTTCTTTCTTTCTTTCTTTCTTTTTTTTTTTTTTAATCAAAACCATCAACCTTCCATCCTTTAAAAAAATCAAGTAGACTATCAGTCAAAAAGGCTAGTGTGGTCCCGTGCCTTGCTCTGAAAGTTATAAATATATTACTATTTGTAGTCTTTTCTGCATAGACTATTATATTTCAAGAGGGAGGATGTTATTGGAGCTATTTCTTCCATTTGGCCTCATGTTAAAGGATTTAACAGTATGTTTAAACAGAATCCAATGTAAAAAATATTTAGTAAACACATTTCTAGTATGTACAAAATACAACAGGAATGAGAGATATAAAATAGGAATGAAGAATACACAGTTCCTGCTTTCACCTTGTTTAGAGTAGGACAAATAAGATAAGTATACCTATAAATGGCCAAATTACTTTAAAGCAAAATCTTTTTAAGGTCATTTTTGCTTTGTCCTCTAGAAGGTAGTTTACAGTTAATTTACTATACTGAAGATTATCTAGAAATTTGGATTAAATTGGGGAATTTAAATAATTTGGATAATTTTTAAATTGTAAAAATTTCTTGAAAATATTACATACCCTATAGTACAGAACTAAACCTATTTTACAACTATTATCATTTCTCCAACTGTTATAATTTCTTCATCTTGTGCCATTTACTCTTTGACAGATTATGTGTCAACCATGGTGTCTTCTCATGGCCAGCATTTTTATGTTCCAGTACCTTTGCACATGTTGTTTCCTCTGCTTACATAGTGTTTTACATTGTTCTTCACAAAGCTGGCTTCTTCCCATTCTATAGAAAACAGGTTAAATGCTCCCTTTTCAAAAACGTTAATCCTGGACACATGATCTAATGTAGTCCCTCTCTTTCTTTTATTCTCTTATTTCTTAGTGACACTTATTTTAATTTTACAATTATTTATTTAGTTACTTACTTGCCTTTTACTCCCACTAGACTGTAAACTCCTTGAGGACAGGGATCGTGTTTTCACTGTTCACTGTTATATCTCCAGCACTTCAACATAAAAGGCACATTGAATTAATGATGATGATAATAGTCAATGTATTAATTGATAACGGGTATGCAAAGTAGATATTGTCCTTCCCATTTTACAAATGAGGTTAAGCAACTTCCCAAGTATCCAATTTGCTAATAAATAGAAAAATAAACATTTGAAATCCCATGAACTATTAGCTCTATGAAGATGGATCCTTTTATCTTGTTTATTTTTTTGAGTTATTTTTTATCTCCAGTGTTTAATCCAGTGCTCAGTAAATAATTTTGACTGAAGGTTTTTAATTAAACCCCGATAATTTTCCTCTTTGAACAAGCCATACTTTGTTTCCAGCTATAGCTTCTTTTACATGATATGTGAATTTTATCATTTGGACAAGCTTGAGTTGAATTACATGTTTCTAGAGACATTATTATGAATGTCCTACTATAGTGTAGATTTTAATATTATATTAGTAAATAAGGCCCCAGAATCCAATAAATTCTCAAGTATCATAAGCTCTTCAATTCAAAGCTATTGACAATATTAAGATAAAGTACCTGAAAAAATAACACAACATATGAAAAACTAATTACTAACAGTTTCTAATATCCCCAAAACACTCAGCTATTTCCATTTATTGCAAATAAAATATATCACTTATAATATATACATCTTAACTTACTTTTCCCTCCTTACAACAAGAATTGATTAGATTTTTGCTGGGTAAATTAAAAATAGTTGAAGACTTCTATAATTTTAAATATCTTGCTTTCACAGATATGGAATGTGGAAAATTCAAGCTAAATATAAAGAGGACTTTTTAACAACTGCAACTGCATACTTTGAAGTTAAAGAATATGGTAATGTTTGATAATTAAAAATTTATCTATAAAGAATTAATGCTTTTGCAATAATTATTTTCATTAATTAATTTAATATAAACTCAATCCCTGAAGAAAAGACAATCTACTGATATGGTCAGAAGTACTGGTGGAGGGGGTGAGAGTGATTGTCCCCATTCCTAGGCTTTAGTTTCAGCATGCTTTTGTTAACCTTGAATAAGCACACCAACCTCTGGATCTTTGCTCCTCATCATAGAACTTGAATAGTCCTAGCCTCCTGAGGAGCTTGACTAGTTAAGGTATTTTTCCAAATTATGATTTTAGGAGAAATTTACTCAGAGATGAGGTAAATGGAACACAGAAAGATTAATAAGATGGTTTACTAAAGTCATTACAATCAAGTAGTGACAGAACAAGGACAACAATTGGATTTCCTTACCTCTAGTCCAATGCTATTTTTCCTCTGGTTCACAAATCCCTAATATATTTATTTGGAAATTAAAGATCTTCTTATTTTAAAGTCAATCACATTAAAGGATCAATACCATATAAATAGATTAATCTTTCCATTTAAAAAAAATATTTTATTGATTTTTTACAGAGAGGAAGGGAGAGGGATAGAGAGTTAGAAACATCGATGAGAGACATCGATCAGCTGCCTCTTACACACCTCCCCCTGGGGATATGCCCGCAACCAAGGTACATGCCCTTGACCAGAATTGAACCTGGGACCCTTCAGTCTGCAGACCGATGCTCTATCCATTGAGCCAAACCGGTTTCGGCCATTTTTAATAGTTTTTATTAGACAGTATTTATGTGTTATAATATTAAATTTAACTTTCTTGAAGTCATTTTTAATCTCTCACGAGACTCTTAATATGGAAAATAAACATACAAGTCCAACAATTAAACAAAACAGTGAAAACAGATTTGTTAAAATGAAACTCAACTTTAAGGATTATAGGCTTGCCCAGCCAGTATGGATCAGAGGTTGAGAGTTAACCTATGAACCAGGGGTGTGCAATAGGCAGCCGATCAATGATTCTTTCTCAATCATTGATGTTTCTCTCTATCCCTTTCCCTTCCTCTCTGAAATCAATAAAAATAAGTAAATAAATAAAAACGATAGACTTTCAATACATATAATTACAACCAACCTCCCTTCCTCCAAGTGTTTTTGCTGCTTTCTGTATATATCTAAAATTCATCTACCTCTTATTATCTGTGGCCACCCTCATCTATTCATCACCAGGCTCTCTCCTGGATTACTGCAAAGTCTGTTGATTGCCATCTCTGCTTCCAAACTCTTTCCCCTTGGTTTTAAACAAAATAATGTTGAAATGTAAATCTCATCATGTTATATCACTGTTGAAAAGTCCCCAATAGTTCCTCATTCCTTTTATAATGAAAACCAAAATCTCCAATTTGAGCTGGCCTACATCCTCTTCAGCCTCATTTTATACCACTCTCACCCCTGCTTCCCTCCAACAATGGGTACTTTGTACCTGATATTCCCCTCCCTCATTGCCTAGCCAGTTCCTACTCACCTTTCAAGTCTCAATGGATACACCATTTATTCAGAAAAGCTTTCCCTGAATTCTCTTTCCTGAGTAGGATTATCTGTATTTCTTCATATCTATTTTTATAACTGTGGCTTAGGTGTTTATCTGTGCTTATGCCTATCTTCCCTGCTCAACTGTGAGCTCATTAAGGACAGGGTGTGTGTCAGTTTTGTTCACTGGTATATCACCGTTGACAGGACTGTGCCTGCTATATTAATGAAAGGGTAAAATACTTTCTTGCATTTCATATCCTGGAGAGAGCACATCTACCTGGATTTTTGATAACATAGGACATAGCCTAGAGCAACAAATGGCATTGTTCTGTTACTTCTAGCCTTCACCATCCAGAAAGCACATAAACACTATCTGTAGCTAACTCTCACTCACAGTTGTTTGCCAGTCTATGTCCACAATATCAGGGTCACTCAATCACCCAATTTTCTATTAACTGCTGTGTAGGTTAATAGAATTAGAATCCAAAAGCCCTGGTACACAGCCTAAAAAAGTATAAAGAGAAAACAGTGTCATTTCAACAGATGTTATTATTTTCTCTTGGGCAATCAAGATACAAAAACAAAGGGGGGACCCAACTCCTTTCTGCTCTAGTTTTTACTTTTGCATGGGTATTATTTCTTATAGTTCATTATAAACTCTCTTTTCTTTTTTTAAGTATACTAGAGGCCCAATGCACGAAATTTGTGCAAGGGGCTTGGCACTCACAGCCCCAGCTGCCTCACGGCCCTGGCCCCTGCCCATTGGTCATTCTAGAAGGTTGTTCTACCATTTGGTATAATTAGCATATTAGCTCTTTATTATATAGGATTTTTATTGATTTCAGAGACGAAGGGAGAGGGAGATAGAGAATCACTGATTGGCTGTCTCCTACATGCCCTCTACTGGGCATCAAGCCTGCAACCTGGGCATGTGCCCTGACTGGAATTGAACCATGACCTCCTGGTTCATAGGTCAACATTCAACCATTGAGCCACACTGGCTGGGCATAAATTCTCTCTTCTTAACTAAAATCAGAGTTTTATGCTGAACTGGGTAGATTTTATCTACTGGACAAAAAAGGGAAATGTTAAATAAACAGGAATTTTCCATTTTTAATTTAATAAACATTTATTAAACATTTATTATGTTTAAGACTTATGAGGAGGACAAGAGGGGAAGATATGTAAAGATATATAGAGAACATTTTGTTTTTAAGGAACCCACACTCCAGTCAAGGAAATAAACAATTGCCTATAATAAATGCTATCATCAAAGTATAAACAAAGTGCTTCTGATACATAGATAGCTGGATTGACCTCTAATTGGTGGAGTAGGAGACTTCCCAGTGATGTCGTAATTGTTATTGTTGTCCCTGATAATGATGATGATTACAGCTGGATGTTGTGTTGATATTACATCTGTACTAGACAGAAGGCTGCTCTAATTTAAGTGGTAATATTGCCTTTTTCTTTATATTTTCAGTGTTGCCACAGTTTTCTGTCTCAATAGAACCAGAAAATAGTTTCATTGGTTATAAGAACTTCAATAATTTCCAAATCACTATAAAAGCAAGGTAAGAAAGTTATTTATTTTTTATATTATCCAGCTAAATTGAGTGCCAAAATGAGATCTGTGATTTTTCCACCAAGTTTTATTGAGATGTAATTGAAATATAACATTGTGAATGTTTAAGATGCACAATATGTTGATTTAATACATTTATGTTGTTGAAATCTGTGATTTATTGGCGATGTCTGCCATGAGTTTGGGATTGACTGATTGAGGAGACATTATACCTATAGTTTATTTGCTCCTTCTGATGTAAGCTGGTTCTGATTTTAGCTTTGTTGTTATTCACCAGCAAAAATAATCCTAAAGAATCATTGTGTATATTAGGAAACAGCATATTACAGCATATGACTTAAGATATTGGGACTGAGATACGAAGCCTTCTTTCCTTTTCATTTATTAACTAGAGGCCCAATGCACGAAATTTGTGTAAGAGTAGGCCTTCCTTCCCCAGACTGCCAGCAATGGCTTCCCTCTGGCACCTGGGACCCGGGTTTACCTTGCAGCCCCAACTTCATCCAGAAGGACATGCAGTTTAATTAGCATATTATACTTTTATTATTATAGATTAGAGGCCCGCTGCGTGAAGATTTGTGTAAGAATGGGTCTTCCGCCAAGACCGGTTTAGCTTGGTGGATAGAGCACTGGCCTGTGGACTGAAGGGTCCCAGGTTCGATTCCAGGCAGGGACACATACCTTGGTTGCAGGCACGTCCCCATTGAGGCGTGTGCAGGAGGCAGCTGATCGATGTTTCTCTCTCATCGATGTTTCTGACTATCTCTCTCCCTTTTTCGCTGTGAAAAATCAATAAAATATATTTTTAAAAAATGGGCCTTCCTTCCCTTGGCAGCCAACACCACCTTCACTCCAGCCGGAGCCACCTTTCCACTTTTGCTCAGTCCCTGAACTGCCTTTCTGACTTTGCTCTGGCCCAGAGCCGCCTTTCCGCTTTCCCACACTGCCCAGAGGCCCGAAGCGGCTGGGGCAGTGCAGAATGCCCTGGCTGCTAGGTGCCTGTGTATGCAAATTAACCCACCATCTTTGTTGGTTTAATTTGTATACTCACCCCTGATTGGCTGGTAGGTGTGGTGAAGGTACAGTTAATTTGCATCTTTCTCTTTTATTAGTGTAGATGGCTTAATCAACTAGTGCTCCATAACTACTCCAAGACTCAATGTCTTAAGACTATGGCCAATTATGAGTTAGCTGGCAGTTCTGCTGATCTGGATTAGGCTCATTTCAGCTGGACTCACCTATGTACCTGCAGTCATTTGGCAGGTCAGCTGGAGGCTGGCTGGTTAAGGGAGGTATCACTCACATATCTGGTAATTGGCTGGCAGTTAACTGAAGCTACAAGGATGATTGGACTATATGCATCTCTCACCAACTAACAGGCTAGTCTGTAGCAGCAGAAGTACTTGAAGAGAAAATATGGAAGCATAAAAGTCCTCTAAAGACCTAAGCTTGAGACTGACACACCATCACTTCTACCACATTCTGTTGTCCAAAACAAGTTACAAAATCAGCCCAGGAGGAAATAGACTCTCCTTACACTGTTTGCACATAAATAACTGCAAAAATGGTGAACATATGGGCAAGTGGAAATTGGGGCTAGTTTTACAAAGAATCTACCTTAAAAGTTTAGGTCATTAAAAAAGGCAATATCATGTGCTTATTAATAACAATAACCAATTTATATAACTATATCAGCCAGTTTTGAAGCACTTTGTATATATTAGCTCATTTAAGCTTTATGAACACTATGAGGTAGACACTATTGCTATCCCCATTTTACAAACAAAAAAATGGAGGCACAGAAATGTTCAGTAATTTGCCCAAGATTACACAGCTAGTAAGCTGTACAGTCTGTCTGGTTCTGAGTCCAGGCCCTCAAATGCTGCCCTCTACTGCTTCTCTTCTAAAATAGAGTGTTTGTTACTTAGTCTAAAACACATAAAAGGCTCACCTGACATGGAATTATAAAAATTAATTTCTTCTAACAGAAACACTATTTGTTCAAACTCTAAATAAGGAAAGTTAATTCTTGACATACTATTATTTGCTGTGTAGAAAATTTTCTTTTTTCTTACTTTAATTCTAAACTAAAAAGGTTTAATATGTAATTAGGATTAAGACAAAATTTATCTCACATGACAGTAAGATTGGGCATGCTGCTTTTAAATACATAAAAGGAAATAGGAAACAGCTCCCCACTGACATCAAAATCATCAAGGGAGCTATATGTTTTGTAGGAAAGGGCTCCAGTCTTTTGATTTCCTCAAGATCAGTTTTTTTTTTTCATTAAGCACATAGTTATAAAATTTGCACTTTGGCTTTATTATTATAATTTTATGAGGATGAAATGTAATTGTGGATGGAAGACAATTTAAAGTGTATCAAGAACGCAATGTAATTTCAAATGGTTAGTTTATCTGAATTTTATTTTTATAACCTTGATAGCCAAATAACCTTATGGTATTATTGTTTGACAGATATTTTTATAACAAAGTTGTTGCTGAGGCTGAAGTTTTTGTCTCTTTTGGGATAAAAGATGACTTACATGATGATAACAAAGAAATGATGGAAAAAGCAATGCAAAGCACAGTGGTAAGATGTTAAGATGTTCACTCGTACCTAAAGATACATCATGAATGCTAGAGATGAAAAATCACTTTAAAATTATCTAGTCTGATCCCTAATTTTATATAAGGATGGGGAAAGGAGGCTGCAAACTCTCCATTGGCTTCTCATTGTCCTTTGGATAAAGGCAACTTTCCATGACATCAGCCTCCCTCACCAGCCTGTCTCCTGCCACTTCCCACCTTCCTCTCCCTTACACTAGTCTCTCTTGCTTCCAGGTCTTTGCAGTGCTGCTCCTGCTTGAGAATGCTCTTGCCCTTTGTCCCTTCCTGCCTCTTCTTTGGCTAATTTCTCCTCAGACTTTAAGTCTCAACCTTGACTACTTTTCTCTGGGAAGTCTCCCTGATTCCTCTTAACTAGGTTAACTGCCCCTGCCAGGTACTCCCTTAGGCCTTGGCCCTCTCTTAATTGAGTACGGTTTACGATTTATTCTAACCAGGGACTATTTTTACCCCTAAGGGGAAATTTGGTGACCTCACACAGACATTTGTCTTTGTCATAACTGGGAAGAAGATGCTACTGGCACTTCATGGATAGAGGTCAGGAGTGCTGCTAAACTCCTACAATGTACAGAGCAGCACCCCCCAACAGAGTTATCCTTCCAAAGTGTTAGTAGTAATGGTTTATTTGCTTTTCTATCATTGTTATGGTTTATTTACTTTTCTATCATTGTAATGGTTTATTTACTTTTCCATCACTTTCTATATTAAACTCCTTGTGAATCTAAATTGTTCCCACTATATACTCAGAGCCAGCATAGTTCCTGGCAAATAGGTACTACACTCTAAATACTTATGAGTAAATGAGTTGGATACCATTGTAATGAGCCCAGTTGTTAATAGAAAAGGAACAGGGGGAAGGCCAAATAGTATAGGCATGCCATTTGTGCAGCTTTGCTAGAAAGCTGCAATTTAGACACATGTCTAATAAAGTCCGAGTAAAATAGGGAAGGTATTTGCCAGTCATTCATACCTGGGAACAGGTCATTGGCCAGAGTAGACGTAGCCACTGCAAAGACACAAAATTTGAGATATTTAAATTTCTTAAACAAAGGAGTTATCTCTTTTGCCTGATTCCTGGCCAGCAGGGGATCTCACACTCCTGCATTTGCCCACATGGCCCATGGATAACAGACACACTGGATTAATGGACTATACCTAGCCTAATGCTACACCAGACCCCGCTCCATCATGGAACAGAATTTCTGCACACTGGCTTTGCTTCTAGTTCTGCTGAATCCCTGCCGGCACTTCTTCCAGGACTGGATTAAGGGAAATGGGACTTTGTAGACATAAGGATATAATTCCACACAAATAAAAATCACTCATCTGTGGGAGCCCCTTTCATGTCCCGTGTGGTCTAGGGTTCCCGGTTCAGGGTTTGGGATCTGGAGAAGGCCACACGCAAATGAAAAGAGACTAGGAAAGTATTAATTTGGCGATATTGGGGGGCCAGGAGGGAGTCTTCCTCTAGTGAGAAGACTACCCCTTCCTTTGGCCTTACCATCCCTTTTATTTAGGTTTGGGATACACCCTTTGCCCTGAAGCAGGCAATTCCAGTAACAAGTAGATCAGTAAGGATTTATATGATTATTTGATGGGGAAGTTGCTTCAGCTACCATTGTCTCAATTAGATAGAGGGTGGCTGGCTCTGACCTTTCAGAGCTTCAAGGTTGACCAGCCTTCCGTGTTCCTTGTCCACACTTTCTATTAGTGAGACAATTATTGGTTTCCCAGAGCCCAGCCATGCGCCTGGACTGGGTGGAGACTTGTATCTGGGGCCACGGCACTCATCCCCTGGTGCAAATCTCAGAAAATTCTTTTTCTCAAGATATGAGGATCTGATCACTCAGCTCCTCAGCACTCAGTAGGGAAAGGGATACCTCACTTTCAGTGGTGGACACTGCATTTCCACCAATAACAAATTTATTGGGAAGTTACTTGTCCAAGGTTAAGTAAGAGCTAGCAGTTGCTGGGACCAGATTAAAACCCTGGTTCCCTTTTTCCTTATTCATTTATTTTTACATTATACCATGAATGACAAGGACTCATGTCATTCTACTTAGTGTTATATATTCATGTAGTTTGCATCACCAGTTATTTAGCCTTTGCTTTTTCAAAAGATACTTTTATTTGTTCAAGATTTATATTAGATGTCTCTTTTTAAAATATAAATATATGTATATATGTGTATATGTGTATAGGCATATGTGTGTGTGTGTGTGTGTGTGTGTGTGTGTGTGTGTGTAGTGCACGAGATTCATGCACTTGGATAGTGGGGGTCCCTCAGCCTGACCTGTGGCCTCTCTCAGTCTGAGAGTCCTTGGAGGATGTCCTACTAATGGTTTAGGCCCGCTCCCTGTGGCAGTCAGACATATTTAATATTGCTGAATTGTTCCCACTACATGCTCAGAGCCAGCATGGTTCCTGGCAAATAGGTACTACTCTCTAAATACTTATCAGTGAATGGATTTTATACCATTAGGAGCAATTCAGCAACACTAAGGATGTGGCTTCTGACTGAGTGGCACTCCCCCTGTGATAGTGCACTGACGAACAGGGGCCAGCTTCTGCATTGAGCACGTCAGAGTGAGTGGTTATTCCACCATTTGGTCAATTTGCATATTACTCTTTATTTTATTTATTTATTTATTTTTATTGTTTAAAATATAACATGTATTAGTACATATATCTCCTTTTTCTCCCCATTGACCTTCCCCCAGGCTCCCCTACCCTCTGTAGCATTCCATCATCCCACCTCACCCTCCGTGTCTTGTGTCCATTAGTGTGCTTATATGCATGCATATACAAGTCTTTTGGTTGACCTATTTCCCTCCCTCCCCAACACTCCCCAGCCTTCCTGCTATAATTTGACAGTTTGTTCAGTGCTTTACTTCCTCTATATCTATCTTTTTATTCATCAGGTTATAATGTTCTTTATTTTCCATAAATGAGTGGGATCATGTGCTATTTTTCTTTCATTGCCTGGCTTATTTCACTTAACATAATGCTCTCCAGGTCCATCCATGCTGCTGCAAATGGTAAGAATTCCTTCTTTTTTATAGTAGCAGAGTATTCCATTGTGTAGATGTATCATAGTTTACTAATCCACTCATCTGCTGATGGGCATTTAGGCTATTTCCAAATCTTAGCTATAGTGAATTGTACTGCTATGAACATAGGGGTGCATACATCCTTTCTGATTGATGTTTCTAGTTTCTTGGGATATAATCCTAAAAGTGGGATTACTGGGTCAAATGGGAGCTCCATTTTTAGTTTTTTGAAGAAACTCCATACTTTTCTCCACAATGGCTGTATCAGTCTGCATTCCCACCAGCATTGCATGAGGGTTCGTTTTTCTCCACATCCTTGCCAGCACTTGTCCTTTGTTAATGTTGCCATTCTGACAGATGTGAGATGATACCGCGCATTGTTGTTTTGATTTGCATCCCTTGAATAATTAGTGCTTTGAGCATATTTTCATGTGTCTCTTGGCCTTCGTTCTGTCTTCTTTCAAAAAGATTTTATTTAGGTTTGTTGCCCATTTCTTTATTGGATCATTTATCTTTTATTGAGTTGTATAAGTTGCCTGTAGATGTTGGAGATTAAACCTTTATCAGTGATAACAGTTGCAAATATATTCTCCCATTCAGTGGGCTTTCTTGTTGTTTTGTTGATGGTTTCTTTTGCTCTGCAGAAGCTTTTTATTTTGATGTAGTCCCATTTGTTTATTTTCTCTTTAGTTTTCATTGTCCTAAGAGCGTTATCGGTGAAGAAATTGCTTCGGCATATGTCTGAGATTTCTCTGCCTATGTATTCCTCTAGTATTTTTAAGATTTCACATCTTATGTTTAAGTCCTGTAAACATTTTGAATTAAGTTTTGTGTATGGTGTAAGTTGGTGCTCTATTTTCATTTTTTTTGCATGTATTTGTCCAATTTTCCCATCACCATTTATAGAAGAGACTGTCTTGACTCCATTGTATATTCATGCCTCCTTTGTCAAATATTAATTGAGCATAGTGGTTTGGGTCAACATCTGGATTCTCTGTTCTGTTCCATTGGTCTATATGTCTGTTCTTATGCCAGTACCAGGCTGTTTTGAGAACAGTGGCTTTGTAGTACAGCTTGAAATCTGGTATTGAGATCCCATCTACTTTGTTCTCCTTTCTCAGGATTGCTGTGGTTATTCAGGGTCATTGGTTCATTTTGCTTGGGACTCTGTGAGCTTCTTGGATTTGTGTGGGTTTTTTCTTCCCTATATCAGGGAAGTTTTCTGTCATTATTTCTTTAAATAGGTTTTCTATTCCTTGCTCAGTTTCCTCTTCTTCTGGAACCCCTATTATTTGGATGTTGTTTTGTTTCATATTGTCCTAAAGTTCCCTTAGGCTCTCCTCTTGCTTTCAAATTGTTTTTCTAGAAGCTGTTCTACTTGGATATTTTTTCCTACCTTGTCTTCTAGCTCACTGATGCAGTCCTCTGCTTCTTCTAGTCTACTTTTGATGCTTTCTATTGAGTTCTTTACAGCAGCGATGTCACTTTTCATTTCTTCTTGGTTCTTCTTCATTTCCTCTTGGTTCTTACTCATATTGTTGGAATTTGTTTTCCATTCTTTTCAGCCACCTAATGACCATTTCTCTGAATTCTTTCTCTGACAGGTTGCTGACTCCATTTCATTTACTTCCTTTCTGGTGATGCCTGTTTTTCTTTCATATGCGGGCTGTTTCTTTGTCTCCCTATGCTCTCTCTTCTCTGAGTGTCTGGTTATGTAGTTCTCTCTCTCCTGTGTTGATTTAAAGGCACAAAATACAACACAACCAGGTACAATGTACAAGACACTGAACAGAAATGTATTCACGATATTAATAGCCATAAATAAAGATGACCACCAGAAGGAGACAAATTAGGGGGTAGGAGAGAAAGAAAAAGAGATAAAAGAAGAAAAAAGAAAAGAAAAGAAAGGTGTACCAAATTGAAATTGGGAGGAGGGAGAAAAAAGAGAAGAGAAAAAAATAAGAGAGAAAAGAAAGAGAATAAGAAAGAGAAGGGGAACAAATTATATATATGGGGAGAAAACTTCAATAGAACAGCCACTAATCCCAAAAAATGCCAGCAACAAGTACCTGGAGATTAATACAAACTACAAACAACAACTAATATCAAGGAGGAAAGGGAAAACAGAATTAAAAAAACAAACAAAAACAAAGCAAACAAAAAACAATACAAAACAAAAATAATAAGCAAAATAATTTCACAAAAAAGTATAAAAAATTGATATAATCAACATTCAAGAAAACAGCAGCAAAAGGACAGAGAGAAAAACAATTTTTTGGATAGTGAAGATAGTGAATAGAGAGGTGTGTATGAACTTGGAGCAGGGGATTGGAAATTAGATATATAAGTAGGGTGAAATTTTAACAAGGGTTTAAAAAAAGAATAGGGAAAATCTAAAGTAGGAAAAGGGTAAGAGAAACAGGACAACAAAAGGGGAAAAGTTAGGAAGAGAGTGATGGCATAAAGGTAGAGTTGAGATAGAGTAAACTTATGCTAAAGGAAAGATGAAAATATAATGTAGAACTCGAATCCTAAAGTAAAGAGAAAAATAAAATGACACTATTTTTTCCAAAAAGGTAAAATAGTAGGAGTAATAATAGTGATTGAATATAAAAATTTAATAATTAAAAAGGTAAAATCAAGTGAGGAAAAAAATTTAGTTTCTTAAGTAAAAGATGAAAAAATTAAAAGTTAAAAGAATAAAAAAAAATAGAATGTGCAGTAGTGAAGGTCATTCACTTTCTTTATTGTTCTGTTTGGCACACCTGTTTCCCAGTCAGGACAGTATTGCAATTCCCTATAATTCACTGCTCCTTAGTGTTGTAAGCCAGTCCTGATTTTTAAGCAGGCATTGTGTCTTAATCTCTTTATTCCTTTATTTGTGATTACACAAGAGTCAATTGGTGAATCAGCCCCTGGGTGACAGTGTTTCTGGATTGACCTCTGAGATTATAGGTCCTCTCTAGCCTGTGCTTAGATCCTGCTCTCCCTGTGGCACTCAATGCCTGTTTGTAGGAGTGGACTGCCCCAGAGCTGGTTCTCTGACAGTCACTCCCTGCTCCGATCCCCAGGTTCTAGAAAACCAACTTTCCCCTGCAGTCTCCGCAACTGTGTGATCCTATATATTGGGCTTAGCTATCAGAAGCAAGGATCTGAAGAGAAGAGAGTGCAAGTCTGCGCAGTCCCCCTTCCCTGCTCTTATCCAAGCAGCCAGCACACTTTAATAACTCTCAGGCTGTCCTTCTGCATCAGATCAAAATGGGTTACTTTCTAGAGATCCGCTCTATTAGTAGCTCTGAAGACCCCCTTCAGACCCAATAGCCACAGATTTCTCTAGATGTAGATTTCCCCCACTCCTCCAGCTCCCACAGTACATGCATTTCTCTGACCTGCCAGGACCAGAGACCTCACCTTATCCCAGGTGAAATCTGACCTTTCCATGTGGAGTGTAGAGCTCCTCTGAATCCAAGTGTTTGTGCCAATTGGTGACCAGTGTTCTGGGGCTTGCTGCTGTTTAGTGGTTGCCACGGTTGTAGATTTTCAGGTTTCCAATAACATCCACTTTCCCCTTCAAGATGGCGTGAACTTCACATCCGAGCTGATGGCTTCAGGAGAAAAACCCAGCAGCAATGGGGGCTGCCTGGTTAGGGGAGCCCTGTTCAGCAGTCCCCCACTTTCTCCTGCAGTATAGCTGTCCCTTAACTAGCCAACAAACACTCCTAGTACAACCCTCAGCTGTTCTCTCTGTCTGCTCAGGGACAAGGCTCAGGACACATCTGTCTATTCTGCCATTTTTTCCTCTTCTGCATATTACCTTTTTATTATATAGGCTTTTTTATTGGTTTCAGAGAGGAAGGTAGGAGGAGAGATAGAAACATCAATGATGAGAGAGAATCATTGATTGGCTGTCTCCTGCACGCCCCTCACTTGGGATCAAGCCTTCAGTCTGGGCATGTGCCATTGACCAAAATCAAACCCAGGACTCTTCAGTCTGTAAGCCAAAGCTCTGACGACTGAGAAAAACCTGCTAGGGCTAGATGCATCTTTTTAATGCAACATTCTATGCTGTGCAACAGATGTATTTCAGAGGGAAGGGTGGGAGGCAGCCAGAAATCAAAGAACTTATATGCATATATGCATATCCCATGGACAAACAATAGTGTGGTGAAAGCCAAGGGAAGGAGTGGGAATGTGATAGATAGAGGAGGTCAAGCGGGGGAGGGGGAAGGTTTAATAGGACCTCTGTAATACTTTCAACAATAAAGATTTTTAAAAATATATATTTTATTGATTTTTTACAGAGAAGAAGGGAGAAGGACAGAGTGTTAGGAACATCAATGAGAGAGAAACATCAATCAGCTGCCTCCTACATACCCCTCACTGTGAATGCTCCCACAACCAAGGAACATGACCCATACCAGAATCAAACCTGGGACGCCTTAGTCTGCAGGCCGATGCTCTATCCATTGAGCCAAACCAGTTAGGGCTCAACAATAAAGATTTTTTAAATTAATTCTATGCTAGACACTGAGACTTAAAGCCAAATAATACAAAAATCCCTGGCTTCAAGTAATTTAATTTTAGAAGAAAAAAATAAGGCAAAATTTATTTTACTATTATCCTTAATAATTAAATGATACAGTATGACTTAACTCTATATCCCTTTACCCATTTTATGTTTTTAATTAATGTTTCAATATGTAAGCAGCAAAGCACAAATTAAATATAAAATCCAACAAGCTCTCAGTTAAGAGAGAGAGGCCTAGAATCTAGATGATGACTCAGGGATTGGAAGAAAACATCATTGTCAGCTAGTACAAAAAAGATCTCGTTGAATCAAATGATTTTTAAGACTCCCCATGTCTATAATTCAGTAATACAAACTAGAAAATAACATTCTGGGCTTAATTTTAGACCAGTCATTTACTTTATTGCTGATGCTCAACCATTCCTCTGACATTGATCACTTTGAGAGGCTAGTAAAAGCAGATTTTATTAATTTTTCCTTATAAGTTTTTCTCTGAAATAACTCTTTCATTTTCCCCCTTTAAAAAGATGATAAATGGAATTGCTAAAGTCACACTGAACTCTGAAATGGCAGTTAAAGAATTGTCCTACAGCAGTCTGGAAGACTTAAACGATAAGTACCTTTATATTGGTGTAACAGTCATAGAGTCTTCAGGTAAGTTTATTTTTTTCTTCCTTCCCTGCCTCCCTCCCTTCTTTCCTTTCTTTTTTTAAATAAATCTTTATTGTTCAGATTATTACAATTGTTTTTCCTTTTTCCCCCCATAGCTCCCCTCCAGCTGGTTCCCACCACATCTTCTGCCCTTACCCCCGACCCATTGTCTTCATCCATAGATGTACGATTTTTGTCCAATCTCTTCCCTCATCCCCACACCCCTTTTCCCCCAAGAATTGTCAGTCCACTCCCTTTCTATGCCCCTGATTCTGTTATATTCACCAGTGTATTCTGTTCATCAGTTTTAATTCATTTGAATTTTAGATTCACTTGTTGATATGTATTTGTTGCTCATAATTTTTATCTTTACCTTTTATTTCTTTTTCCTCTTCTTAAAGAGTACCTTTCAGTATTTCATATAATACTGGTTTGGTGTTGATGAACTTCTTTAGTTTTTTTTTATCTGTGAAGGTCTTTATCTGACCTTCAATTGTAAATGATAGCTTTGCTGGATAGAGTAATCTTGGTTGTAGGTTCTTGCTATTCATCACGTCGAATATTTCTTGCCACTCCCCTCTGGCCTGCATAGTTTCTGTTGAGAAATCAGCTGACAATCGTATGGGTGATCCCTTGTAGTAACTGTTTTTTTCTTGCTGCTTTTAATATTCTCTCTTTGTCTTTTGCTGTTGGCATTTTAATTATGATATGTCTTGGTGTGGTCCTCTTTAGATTCCTTTTCTTTGAAGTTCTCAGCACTTCCTGGACTTGTAAGTCTCTTTCTTTCACCAGGTAGGGGAAGTTTTCAGTCATTATTTCTTCAAATAAGTTCTTCCTCTCTCTTCTTCTGGTACCCCCATAATTCTTATGTCAGTATGCTTGAAGTTGTCCCAGAGACTCCTTATACTATCTTCATATTTTTGGATTATTTTTGCTTTTTGCTTTTTCAGTAGGATGTTTTCTGCTTCCTTGTATTTCATATATTTGACTTGATTCTTATGATCCTCTAGTCTGCTGTTGAATCTCTGTATATTATTTTTTATTTCAGTCAGTATATGCTTAATTTCTACTTGGTACTTTTTCATATCCCCAAGTATCTCGCTCAATTTATCAGTCTTATCTAGAAAATCCTTGAAAAACCTTATAACCATAGTTTTGAACTCTATATCCAGTTGTTTTCTTTCCTCCATTTCTTTCATTTGTGACCTGTTTCTTTGTCTCCATATTTTGGCTACTTCCCTGAGTTGATAGAGTGACTTTTGATGCTAGGAGTCCTATAGGGCTCAATGGCTCAGCATTCCCAGTTACCTGAGCTGGACACTCTTGGTACAATTCTTTGTGGGTTGTGTGCACAGTCTTGTTGTAGGTAAGCCTTGATTGTTGTTTCTTTCTTTCTTTGTTTCTTCTTTTCTTCCTTCCTCTTTTCTTTTCTTCTCTTTTCTTTTCTTGTCTTTAACTTGGGAATTATTTAGACAGTATATTAAAGGTATAAATTATATCTACAGTTCTTTCATACCTAAATTTTACTTTTGTGTCATTAAAAGCTAGGATTAGAATATAGCTTTGCCAGTCTAGTCATTGGGTTTCCATTACTTCAACTGCAAGATAACACCTGCCCAATTGATATCCTAAGTGGCTCTATAGGCTATCTGGTTTGAACATCCAGTACCCCAATATTCTCACCTGGTGCGAAATAAAATGAAAATGAAATTATGTATGTAAAATGTTTGATAAAGTAGTATGCAAATGGAAGTTATTATCATTATCATTGTTTTAGTCTCCTTATCTGTGCAATGATGAAACAAATGCTACCTAAAGCCTTTTTCAGCCATAATGTTCAGAAATTCTGTCTAAAATTAGAGGCAATAATGTTTTTAAAATGGATACAACGATAGTATATAATTCATAGGGTTGTGGTTAAGGTTGAAAAGTCAATATACCCAAAGCACTTAAAACAATACTTGTCATGCCCTGGCCAATATGGGTCAGTTGATTGTCATCATCCCATGCACCAAAAGGTTTCTGGTTTATTTCCTGGTCAGGGCATGTGCCTGGGTTTCAGTAGGGGGCATGTAGGAGGCAGCCGATTGATGTTTCTCTCTGATATCTCTCTCTCTCTCTCTCTCTCTCTCTCTCTCTCCCTCTCCCTCTCCCCCTCTTCCTCTCCCTCTCCCTCTCCCTCTCCTTCTCTTTCTTTCTCCCTTCCTTTTCCTCTCCCTTTCTCTCTCTAAAATAAATAAAAACATTTTATGAAACATAATTTCACATAAATGAGGACCATATAAGTGTTAGCTCTCCTCCTTCTCTTTTTCTTTTCTTCCTCCTCCTTCTTGGGTCCACCTACTACTTTCTTATCATCCTTAACATCTTTTATAGTCTCAATCCCACTCCAATGGTTTTTAATGGTAATTATTATTCCACATTGAATCAAATTGTCTTGCTTCTGCTATATCTTGATTATTAATGTTCTTTATATTGTCAGGTTCATATTGAACCCCCAACTAACCTTTAACAAATAATTTAACCATACTGAGTCTTTTTTGTTTCCTTCCTTCCTTCCTTCTTTTTTTTTCTTTCTTTTTTGTAAAATTAAAATTAAACTCTAATGCCTCTTTCACCTCTTTAAATTTGTGCTTCTAGAATAGAAGAATGGAGGTAATTATTTAGATATTGAGCACCTAGTATATATCAGATGTCCAATAGATGTTGGATAATAAGGATAACTTAATAATTCTTGCCCTGGATGTTATTTTTATCATTATCTTAAGGTTTCTTCCTTATTTTTATTTTTGTTCCATTTATTTCAAATAAATTCAGCTTAATAAATATTTATAAAATAGTCAAAGAGTGTCGCTAAGCATGCAGGCTTCCAAATATGAATGATGTATAATACCAGCACTCAAAGGCTAACAACTAATACTAATATTAGTTATAGCACAAGTAAACAAAGCATTCATTAACACAAAGGAATTCTATGGATGTTTTAAGCACAACAGTTAATTATTATTGACCTTGAGAGGAAAATGAGCTCTTAAATGATGGTTGAGCAACCAAGAATAGTATCCTAAAGATGATCAGTCTTGAAGGATAAGCAGGGTTTTATGACAAGAATGGTAGATAGGGTAAAGTCAGCATTCTCTATCCAGGGATATACCAAGGGTGGAAAGTGAATCTTGATCTTTGATAATAACAGATTATCCAGTTAGCTGAATTATAGAGTATTAGGGAAATAATATTGGAAAGGAGTTTGGGGACACTAGAACTTTGTGTGTTATTTTTAATAGTTTAGCTGGAGGGTAATGCTATTGGGCTCTTACCAGTGGACCCTCAATGGGAAACTGCAGGCCAGCTTCAGCCTTAGGGCAAGTGTCATTATTTAATGTTAGGCATTCCCTAAATAAGCATTGCATTAAATTATATATAAATAAAACCCCATAAGACTATAGTTAAAAAAGAAAAAACACCTAACATTTAAAACTATTTGGTGGTATGTTCTTAAAAAGCCTTAAGATGGAGATATCGTTCTTTGATTCTCTCTACCTCAAACACTGTTTTCTGACTTCCTCTACACTTCTCTCCATATTTATCCACTGTAATGGTAAACCCCCTGTAAAGCTCAATCTCTGACCTTTCCTTTCCTTCTCTCCTTAATCCTTTTTACATAATCAACTGAAACTCAGACCACTGACAAAAAGTAGTGTCCCTTCTTTGCATTCTTCCTCAGTCCAGCTCTATAGCTCTAATTCTGCATGGAAGATATTTACATACAAGCCTTATACATGGGCTTTAGAAACACCTGAGGTTTAAACTCTTTTCTGCACTGCCCCTCTGAACCAAAACCTATGTTCTACTTACAATTGATAGATGAATGAGTGCCAGAATGGAATCTGTGGAGTCACAGCGACACAGCGACATAAAATAGATCCTCATGTAGATAATATTTTTAAAAGGTCAACATAATCCTTGTCATTTCTTCAGGTGGATTTTCTGAAGAGGCAGAATTTTCTGCCATCAAATATGTCCTCTCTCCCTACAAATTGAATTTGGTTGCTACTCCTCTTTTCTTGAAGCCTGGAATTCCATATTCTATCAAGGTAGGTGGGGCACAGGGAGAGAAACTGCTGAATATAATTATCTTTTTCTGTTTACAGAAAACATGGGTGTAGCAAATAGGGGAAGAACCTTAGAGAGGCAAATCATGGACGGAACGCATTCTGTAAAAGTTGTCCCTCTTGTGATGTGGACAGGGGTGGGAAACTGCAGGCCAGTTTCAGCCTTAGGGCAAGTGTCATTGTTTAATACTAGAGGCCTGATGCATGAAAATTCATGCACTGAAGCAGGGGCCCCTCAGCCCAGCCTGCCTGCTCTCACAGTCCGGGAGCCCTCATGGGTGGGAGGTGACCCAGCAATCAGGGGAGGGTGATGCCCCATCACGCCTCTGGTGGCCCTAGCCAGCTGGGCAATAACCATCTGAGGCTTGCCTGTCTCTCAGGCTGGACATGGGGTGCTGGGAGGTTAAAGGGACGGGGGGACGCCAAAGGCAGGTGTGCAGCAAGGATAGGCCCAGCCTTGCTGCGTGCCTGCCACCCTGGTGGGGCTGAAGGGACTTGGTGCCACCATCTTTAAGGGTATGGCAGTAAATTAGCTTATTCTCTCCTTATTCACTGTGGGTGCTGCCATCTTTGAAGGTTGGGCAGTCAATTAGCATATTCCCTCCTTATTGACTGTGGGCACCTCCATCTTTACAATGGCATGAGAGTTAATTAGCATATGCCCTCTTTATTAGATAGGATGTTAGGTATTGCATTAAACTGCTAAGGAGGCTGCAGATCAGGCCCAAAAAGAGGTCTGGAGAGAGAAGTAGGGTCTGATCCATAGCCTCTATGGCAGCTGTTGATCAGCACTTTCCTCTCTCTCCGGGCCTGGCCAGCAGCCACGCCTCTCTTTCTCTTGGGCCTCCAATGGGGCTGCTGATCAGCCCCGCCTCTCTGATCAGGCCTGTTGATAGGCCCAGAGACGCTGACTAGCATAGAAACCAACTAATCAGAACCAAATCTGGGTGAAGTCTGCAGAGCTAATGGCTGCCTAGGAGGTGGAGCTTTTGACATTGACTGGCATAGAAACCGACCAATCAGAACCAAATATGGGTGAAGTATTAAAGCAGAACCTAAGGTGGGAGGTGTTCAGAGATCATAATAATCTGGCCACTCAGTGTATACTTTTGATGGTGAGAAAAAAATTATTTCAGAATTGTTATGCTTTAAAACAAGTGCTGAGCTGTTGAATTGAATTTGGAATGTTCTGATAAACAGGTGCAAGTTAAGGATTCGCTTGATGAGTTAATAGGAGGGGTGCCAGTGACCCTGAGTGCACAAATGGTCAGTGACAACCAAGAGACGACTGAGTTGGAGTCAAAGAAAAGTGTAACAGGTTCCAGTGATGGAGTGGCTTCATTTGTGGTGAATCTCCCATCTGGAGTGACAGCGATGGAGTTTACTGTGAGCTGAATTCGGTTAAATTTTCTAGGACAATGTCCACTTTTGACTGTATGCTTTGGCTGGTGTGTAGAACTGATGCAGCGGATTTTATACTTAAGTCCAGTGAACAATCCCACAATGTTGCACCCCAAAATAAATAAACAAAAATAGCACTAGAAGAGGATAAATTTATCACTTTTTTTTATTTGGGTATTAAGTATTTTATTTTATTTTAGTAAGACTATATTAGAATCTAAAAGCTTCAGAATAAGTACGGCAGTGGAAGTCAGTGGTTGCAATATTCTTTTCCCCAATTTTTATTTCTTTTCAGGACCATAAAAGGGTTGAATTTGGGAGCCTCACTTTTCTTCTAATGCATGAAGCACTACACCTTAGAGCTCACTTAATAGTCATCTCTCTTAGCAAATAATGTCTAAGTTCCCCTTTCCAGGTGAAAAAAAAAATGAATAAGTTCATCACATTAATGACCACAGCATGCATCCATTCAATGTGATTTACTGAGTGCTTATGAACTGCTAAACATTGGGCTAAGAATTTTATGTAGATCACTTTTATTTTTATTTTTTTAATATATTTTATTAATTTTTTATAGAGAGGAAGGGAGAAGAATAGAGAGTTAGAAACATCGATCAGCTGCCTCCTGCACACCTCCTACTGGGGATGTGTCTGTAACCAAGGTACATGCCCTTGACCGGAATCGAACCTGGGACCTTTCAGTCTGTAGGTCGATGCTCTGTTACGGCTGTAGATCACTTTTAATATCCACTTAATCAGCTCTATGAGCTAGAGAATATTATCGTTGCCATTTTGCAGCTGAGGAAACAGAAGCTTCAAACTTCTCTTTAATAACTTATTTAGAGTTAATAAATGGCAGCACTAGGATGCAAACCACTCCAGAGCATGAACTACTAACCCTTTTTCTGTCAAAGGTGGATATCCCATCATTTCTGTCCAACCCCGTGTTTATAAACACTACTCTATGCTATTACTTCACAATGAAATTGGGCCAGAGAATCTCTGTGATGTCCATTCACAACTCCTGTCCTCCAGTCCTCATGACCTCCCTACCACTACCCCAAATTTCTGCCATCCCAATATGTAAGAAGAGGAATCCCCAACCTGCCATTACATTTCAGGAAGGGTACCAATATTTGTTCCTGGGGCATCTGTCTTCACTTCACCAGACTTTCCCACCACAGCCCATAAGTCCATACGATTCTAATTATTGTCCATAGTCTTTATAAAGTTATTTAATACCACAGTAGTATAAACATGGGAGTAGTAGAGGTATTTCTTTCATCAGCATTTGGTGGTGTGAAATTTAGAAAGCAAAGAAAGAAATTTAAAAGGTTTATTTCATGTAAAACATTTTATCACTATCAACAAGTTTCCTTTTAGGTCAGGACCAATGATCCAGATCTTCCAGAAGAAAATCAGGCCAGCAAAGATTACAGAGCAATAACATATTCATCTCTGAGCCAAAGTTACCTTTATATTGATTGGACTGGGACTTATAAACCTATGCTCGTAGGAGAAAATCTGAATATTATTGTTACCCCAAAAAGTCCATATATTGACAAAATAACTCACTATAATTACTTGGTAAGTAAATAATGATAAAATTGTAACTATTTATTCCCCTACCTGGAACATTTTCCTTTGCTCATAGAGAAACATTAGAATGATCCCTAAAATTTGTTTTAACAAAGCATTTCAACAGCATCATCTAATTTGATAACCAGTTTTTAAAAAACCTTTGATATTGGGGATGATTTTCATGACCATTTCATTGATGAGGAAACTGAGAGACAAAGAAGATAAAAGACTTGCCATGGTTACTCAGATTGGAAAAGGAAGATTTTGATTTAAACTGGGAACTTCTAATTCCTTGTCTGATCTCCTTTCACCAAAGATATAGCTGGCTACTCCTCAGAGAGAGTCTAATTAAATTCTCATGTTACCTATGCTCTATATCATGGCTAAAGATTACACACCTAGGTCTGTTTAAAATATATGCATTTCACTGGCATAAAAGGAGAACCCAAATCCTGATTTCAAGTGTTGAGTCATAGCATACCTGCTCCAGTTCTATAGCTCTATAACATTCCTTATTTAATCACTTCAGTTAGCAAAAGTGGTCAGTAATGCCTGTCTGTGAAATCTAGGGGAAGAATGTATGAAAAATATTAAGGGCTTCTTGATAATTGTCAAAAAAATGCAATGAATTATTCCAATGGTCAAGCCAAACAGTTGGTAGAGATGGATTTTTTTAAACATTTTTTAGAAAGAAATTAAAAATTAAATGAGGATCAAAGATCATATTGGCTGATAAAGACGTAGGGAACCTATTTAGGGACCAAAACTTGCTGTCTACTATATGCAGTCCTGCTAAGGACAGCGTAAGAGATTTTTTAGGATATTTTGGCTTAATGTAATTTGTAATTTAAACAAAAAACGTATGCTTCCAACTTAAAAGCTAACCTCTGCTTTTAAAAATTAAGTCCTTAATACGATGTCTATTTTTTAAATCTGTAAAACAAAGGACATTTTAGTGATTTTAAACAGATTTGTTAATTCTCTGTTTTCCTAGTTATGTAATTTTGAACTAAAATCAGCATGACATTTTATTAATTCCTGAGCCTCAGTCCATTCATTTGCACAATGGAAATAATATTTCTATTCTACTGGTTATTATAACAATTAAAGGAGTTAAAGTAAATATTTAAAAAAAAGTTTGTGTGACACACAGTAGGCTCATACAACTTAACTTTCTTTTTCTTTAGCTTAATTTCTATCCCAGCTCCAATCTCCATCCTGAAACAACGGTTTTGTTTTTGTAGTTATTGTTGCCACTCTTTTATTTTTAGATTTTATCCAAGGGCAAAATCGTTCACTTTGGCACAAGGGAGAAACTTCCAGATTCCCCTTATCAAAGTATAAATGCTCCAGTGACACTGAACATGGTTCCTTCAGCCCGTATCCTGGTCTATTACATCGTCACAGGAGAGCAGAGAGCAGAATTAGTGTCTGACTCAATCTGGTTAAATATTGAAGAAAAATGTGGCAACCAGCTTCAGGTAAGCCACAAATTATGTCATAAATCGAATTTTTTTTTCTGAATAAAGGAGACTATAAACAGCAGCCTATGAAATTTTATCTCATAAAAATAACCTTTTTGTTTTTCTTTTCCAAATGATTTTTTAGGTTTATCTGTCTCCAGGTACAGATTCATATTCTCCAGGTGAACATGTATCTCTTAATTTGGCAACTCACTCAGATTCCTGGGTGGCTTTAACAGCAGTGGACAGTGCTATATATGGGGTCCAAAGGAAGGCCAAGAAGTCCCTAGAAAAAGTTAAGTAGTACATAACCTTGGTTACGGTGCATGGGTGTCTCTGTGCAGTGCTTCAACAAAAGTATGGCCTCCTGGGGCTGAAACACAACTAAGGCCTAGATGTTATCTCTACTTTGACCAAAACTCTTGTCTCTGTGGCCAACAGACATGAGACTTCGTTCCTAAGATTATTTGATGAGGTCAGAACCTCATTGTCCTGAGGGCTTAATGCTTAAGGGAGTTGTCATACAGGGGCTTGTATGGGAGTCATATGAGACTATCGCCTGACCCCTTGTTCCTCCTCTAAGGGAGTCTAAACCATATGACTTATGAGGCTAGGAGAAGAAAGGTCACCCTGAGGGTAACATCCTAGCCTATAATATTTGTTTCTCAGTTTTGCTCATTGCTAGGCACCTAAGACTCTGTGCCCTGTTGATATTCCATTTCTGGCCTATCATTCATGTTCTGCTCATGCCTGTCTAACTGCCTGCTCTATCAATTGCAGCATGTATTCTAAGTACAAAACACCGTAGATCAATTTCTAAAAAGCTCCTCACCAAAGCTTAAGATTTAGTTCTTGGTTTAATTTTGAATAGGTATATATTTAAAAATGTAAAAGGACAAACTAAAGGAATGCAGTTGGGAAACTTGGACTTTGGCCATTTGGTAAATGAGTATTTCATAAGTTTGTTATAACCATAAAACAACTCACACCTTTAGTTCTTTAGAGGAATGAATTCTATATCTGAATAGGCTCAACATTTTGGCTGTCTGGACAGGTATTTCAAGCTTTAGAGAAGAGTGACCTGGGCTGTGGGGCAGGTGGTGGCCGCAACAATGCAGAGGTCTTCCACCTGGCTGGACTCACCTTCCTCACCAATGCAAATGTAGATGACACCCGAGAAAATGGTAAGACTCTCAGCATTTTTTGTTCTTTCTTCAAATTGATACTGAAACTTACATAGACTATTTGCCTCCTAGGTCTCATTTTTGTTCGTCCCCAGAATATTCTCTACACTGATATTAGAATGACATTTCATTAGACTTTAACATAAAATACACACTTTTTTTAAGTGAAGTACTCAAAGCCTCATGATCTTCTCTTCAACTCTCTCCAACCGTTTCTCATCCTGCTTTCCCTTACCTTACCTGTTTAAGGTAACAGAACCAAGTGTAGTTCTGGATGGCACGATGCTATTATACTTTTGGGCCTTTCTTCATTAGAACTGCTTTTCCTATTTTTAGCCTGTAGAAACTAGTGTAAGAATCATCTCTATGAGGATTCTTTCCCCCATAAAATTAATCATTCCCTTCTCTTTTAATAGAGAAAATATTATAGGGTTTAACTCTATTTGTAAGTAGTACAATAGGAGTACATCACTGCACATTCTTATACTGAATTATACAACTTTTCTCAGCCACTGCACTGGGAGCTTCCTAAGGGCAAGGACCACTTCTTTACATATATTGATTTTAAAGAGGAAGGGAGAGGGAGAGATGGAAACATCAATGATGAGAGAGCACACTAGTCGGTTTAGTCAGGGGGCAACCAATCAATGTCTCTTTATGTCTTTCCTTCTTTCTAAAAATCAATGGAAAAATATCCCTGGGTGAGTACTTAAAAAAAAATGATGAGAGAGAATAATTTATCAGCTGCCTCCGGCACACCCCACTTTGGGGATTGAGCCCACAATCCGGCCATGTGCCCTGACCAGGAATCAGACCGTGACCTCCTGGTTCATAGGTTGACGCTCAACCACTGAGCCACACCAGCCAAGCAGGACCACATCTTAATTGTCTTCTTTCTATGGTTTTAAAATTGTTTATAAGTATATTTAATACTATTATTTGTAACTAGAGGCCCAGTGCACAACATTCGTGCCCTGGTGGGGGCGGGTCCCTCAGTCCAGCCTGTGCCCTTTTGCAGGCAGAGTGGGGGGGGCAGGTCCAAGCCACAGTCGGACATCCTTAGCACTGCCTGCGAAGACAGGCCATTGTGCTCGCCAGCCGTCAGCCCAGCATGTGGCTGAGCAGCGCTCCCCATATGTGAGCGCACTGACCACCAGGGAGCAGCTCCTGTGTTGTCAGTGCACGTCATAGGGGCCAGTCATTCCACCCCCGTTCAGTCAACTTTCATATTACCCTTTTATTATGGTATATAGGATAAGATAGTACAAAAACCAAATAATAAAAATAACATATTCAACAAAAACTTTGTTCACTCTAAATACTTAGCTATTTCTCTGTAACCAGTGGATCAAAAAAGGTTGCTGGATTCAAATCCAAACTCAGATCAAACAAGTCAAACTATAAAACACTAGATCATGAGCTCCCCTAAGATAAAACAACATGCAATGCCCAGTTGAAAGCATGTTTTCAATATTTTGAATGAATGATTTGTAAATATTTTAAATATTTGCATATTTTATGGAATTTTCTGAGATTTTAATCTTTTTTTCTTTCTTCTTTTTGTCTTTATCATTTAAAAAAACAAAACAGATAAACCTTGTGAAGAAATTCTCAGGCCAAGAAGAATGCTGCAAAAGAAAATAGGGGAACAAGGTACTCTAAGAGTTTCATGTGATGGTAAAAAGGTTATAGTCGTATCATTCAAAAGCTGGAGAAAATGAAATATTATCTAATGTCCCCTCACTCAGATAGGATGGGCAAAAAGAAACATATGTATAGACATCTAATTCACCTACTAATCATCTAATTTATCTAACAAAAAGATTATTCCAAATACATCCAATAGTTCATTTGCCATAACTTTAATCTAAAGAAAATAAAGTATTTCTATCTCTAAAAGATAAACTTTTATTTATCACAAATATTTTCTCTTCACAAACTTAATCTAACAATTAAAATCATATTCTTTCATTTTATTCTGAAAACATTCATAATTTAATTAATTTGGGGGTATATCTGGAAATCTATTTTTTATTAAATATGTTTATCAATTACTAGTATTTTGGATTATTCTTTGGAAAATAAGTCTAATATAAATTATTTAAAACAATTGTTTAACTAGAAACTTGATAATTGGCAGTGTTATAATAGAAAGAACATTGAACTGGGAGTCAGTTGCCTGAGTTCAACTAATAATCATGCTCACAATAATATAATACTTTCTTCCATTTTTATATGAATTAATTTAATGCTCACTTTTATTCTAAGTTCTAATGATACAAAAAGAGACACATTAATTTAAGTACTTACAATGAAGAGTGATGCCACTAGTGAAGGTCCTCAAACCATATCACACAAAAAGTGTTTGGGGGAAGAAAAGGATATTTAGCTTGAAGAAAGAAATACTTGTGCAGTGATGATTGCTATCTTTAAATACTTGAGTGCTTCTCAGATAGTCAAAGGGTGCTGAACCCAAGGTGCCAGTTTCAAGACTTAGTATTTAGCTTAGTTGCAGGAAGCTCTTTAACCATTTAATATGAATCAGAATTGACTACCTACCTCGTGAGACCATATTCTCCCCATTCCTAGAGTAGTTCCAAAGGAAGGCTGATCAGCCAACTAATTATGACTTTTGTGGGGAGGGTCATTTGGCAGTAGAAACCAAGTATCTCTTCAGATCTCTTCTAAACCTGAGGTGTTATGACTTTATGCATAATCAAAGATACCTGTATTATTACCTTTTTAGCTGCTAAATACAAACATGTGCAAGTGAAGAAATGTTGTTATGATGGAGCCTATCGTAATGATGATGAAAGCTGTGAGCAGCGAGCTGCCCGGATTAAGCTAGGCTCAAGATGCATCCAAGCTTTTCTGAATTGTTGTACCATAGCACACCTGTTCCGTGCTGCAGAGTCTCATAAACCAGTGCAATTGGGAAGACTACGTAAGTTTGATGTTTTCTATCAGAATTCTGCCCAATAATAAGAATTTTGTGTAATTTTATGCTGCTAAGAAAGGCAATTTTCATGCTATATTTTAAATTAAAATAGAAAAGATAACTTGTAAATGCCCCTAAGGAAAAAATAATCTGTTAATCATTTTGGGGAATCTAAGGAGATACATAAAGTGTACAGAGCAGAGTACATTAGTCCAGTGGTCAGCAAACTCATTAGTCAACAGAGCGGTGCGAGCCACAGTTGGCCGACCACTGCATTAGTCCATAGTCAAGACCCAGGTCTCATTTTATAAACCTGAATGATTGTTTATCCTCTCAGAGTCTCAACTTCATCATTTCTGAAGCAAGAAAGTTAGGCCAGATGATATCCAATGTGCCTTTGAGCTCTGAAATTCTGTAGTGCTGTGACATTACAACCATTAAAAATTCCATTTATACCTATATGACCAAATATAAGCAAAAGATTTTTAAATCTAGCATAAGGTTAAGTGTACTTATAAAAAAGTTTAAATCTTATTTCCGTTTCAAGTACAATATATAATTTCAGATTCTATAGAACTCTCATTAATATGTTTTCAGAACTTTTAGGACTTTTGTTTCATTTACAAACAGTTAAAGCAAAACAGACAAAAGCAGAATGACCAGTATAATTTTGTAATCTGACTAGAGTCCCAGTGCACAAATTCATGCACCAGTGGAGTCCCTGGGCCTGGCCTGTGGGATGGGGCCAGAACCAGTTCTCCGACATCCCCCTGGGTGTCCCGGATTGCAGGAGGGTGCAGGCCAGGCCAAGGGACCCCACCAGTGCATGATCGGGGCAGGGAGGGACATGGGAGGTTGGCCAGCCTGGGAGGGAACCTGGAAGGGCTGTAGGGTGTGTCTGGCCCATCTCGCTCAGTCCCAATGGGCCAGATCCCAGCAGCAAGCTCACCTACCGATCATAGTGTCTGCCCCCTGGTGGTCAGTGCACATCATAGTGAGCAGCTGAGTGGCCTTAGCATATCATTAGCATATTAAGCTTTGATTGGTTGAATGGATGACCAGACACTTAGCATATCAGGCTTTTATTATATAGGATTGTTTTGCTTAATAGTATATCTTAAACATCATCCATTTGATGATATCCTAAAACTCCCTGTGTGTGTTGCTGCAACTCTACAAGGGTCTGCATGGGTCCTCTCCCTGTTGATAGCCTGTAAACTATCTCCAGAGAGGAAACCTGAACAACTTTAGACTTTACCAAATCTCCCTTCTCTCAGGGATCACAGTCTTGGGTCACTTAAGCTCTGGTGTTTAAAAACTGTTATATATGGTGTGTCTGGTATTCTTCTTTTTTTTCTTTTCAAAGACAGAAGGATAACCCCAGTCCCTGTTAATTTATCTTGGACAGGAACAGAAATTATGTTCATTTTAAATAAAGAGAGTTTATAAATGAATTTCTAAGCTAAGGCAGAGAATCACATAAACAGAATTGTTGCAATTATAAAAATACAAATAACTTTATAGACTGATTAGTATCCTGTATAATCTCAGGAACACTAAACATTTAGCAATTTATAAAACAAATTAGAAGCCCAATGCACAAAATTTATACATGGGTAGGGTCCCTAGCAGCTGCCTGGGCTTTCTTTCATTCCATGCTGCCCCTGGTTGTTAGCACATGTCACAGCAAGTGATCGAACTCCCAAAGGGACACTTTGCATATTAGGCTTTGATATAGTGGCTAGATTATTATGATCTCTGAATGCATAGTAATCTGGCTACTCAGTATGTGTATATATATATATTAGAGGCCCGATGCATGAATTAGTGCATGGGTGGGGTCCAGCCAGCCTGGCCAGGGGGTGGGGACATAGGCGGTTGACCAGCCTGCTTGCTGGTCAAGGGGACAGTTTGCATATTAGCCTTTTATTATATAGGATATACACTGAGTAGCCAGATTGTTATGCATTCAGAGATCATAACAATCTGGCCACTCAGTGTATATAGATAATTAAAGATATTTTATGCTTTGTTTTGTCAATGCTATTAATGGAGAATTCCTAATATTTCTATTTTGAAATCACTAAACAACATGTTTCATTGATCTTTCAGAAAATGGGTGTGTAAATTAATGTCCATATTTAAAATTTAGCTCTAAGTAGAATAATGTTGTTTTTCTATAATTGAATATCCTTCTCCTGACCCCCAGATTTACGGCCCCTGGCACCAGTAACCAAAGCAGAAATAAGAAGCTATTTTCCAGAAAGCTGGTTATGGGAAGTTCATCATGTCTCCAGAAGGTATTAAAGAACTCAAGAGATTCTCCACTTTGTTTGTCTTATTCAATCAGCTCAGGTAGTTGTATTTACTTGCAGCTAGTAAAGGATACAGGGAGTTCATATCCAAAGCTTTGCCTCCGGAAAGGAGGTTTAGCATTGCTTACATACACTATTTGGTCAATTACTTGATGTCTTCTTTGCAGTTGGCTATAGGTTGGATTATTCTATTTACAGTTGGTCTGCAAAATACTGTGCTTCATTTTAACATTTAGCAAGAACAGCATTCAGTAAGAATGGCTCAAACCTTAAGACCCCTGTCCTATCTAACAAAGGTATTATATACATACTTCTTTGACATTCCTCTGAAAAATGTGAGAAAATGCAAATATTATGGCAAAAATCTGAAGACAGCCCATTTCCCAATAGTTTAAGAGTTAAGATGATAGTAACATGAACTGCATCCAGCACAGCCAGGGGTGAACCTGAGAAGTGGTGGTGAAGAATTAAAGAAGACAGACAAGAGAGTACAATTGGGACCAAGTGGATCACTGTGCCTGGATGCGGACACAGTGACACAGCCTGTAAGCTGAATCTTTATTTCATGGTCAGATCATGCAAAGCAAAAGAAGGGCAAGATGTTTACAACGTTCCTGCAAATTTCAGATATGCTTCTTTCCTGTTGTTGCCATTCTCTGAATTCTATCAAGCCTTGTTTTGACAGCACTTGGAACACTAAGCATTTAGAATTTATAAAACAAACTAGAAGCCCAATGCACAAAATTCATGCATGGGTAGGGTCCCTAGCAGCTGCCCACATCCCTTAGCTACCTAGGACTGCAGTGTGGGTCTATCAGGTCAAGCTTACAACCATAGCCTTTTGCCTATAATTGTGCTGGGAGGGCTTTGCCTTCCAAGCTGGGACTTATATGTGGCTTTGCCATAAATTAGTCCAAGTCTTGATCCTGTCCGAATGCTCTAGCTGCGCTCTATACTAACATTTGGCTAAATCTTTTAAAAAATATATTTTATTGATTTTTCACAGAGAGGAAGGGAGAGGGATAGGAAGTTAGAAACATCGATGAGAGAGAGACATAGATCAGCCGCCTCCTGCACGCCCCCTACTGCAGATGTGCCCTCAACCAATGTACGTGCCCTTGACCGGAATCGAACCTGGAACCTTTCAGTCCACAGGCCGACACTCTATCCACTGAGCCAAACTGGTTTCGGCTAAATTTTGTGTTTTTTTTGTTTCACTTTTTCCCCCCCCTTAACTGTATGCTTTGCTCTAGAAGTTGATTCCAAGTTAGAATGAACTCTTGGGGAAGAAGAGCTCTCTATTCCATTTAATTTCATTTCACTTCAGTAAGCATTAACTGAGCACAATTGTGTTTATATTATAAAGAAGCCCTTTTTTATGCTGAAATGTCTATATGTAAAACAAATATTGATTAATGAGGGTTCTTTGCTCATTAAATTCCTTTACTCAACACATTTTTATGGAATGCCTCCTCAGGCACTGAAAACAATATTGAATAATGCGGAGTCCCTGATTGTCTCCCTTCCTTGTGGACTCAAAGCACTGAGGAGCAGTCAAGGCACTGAGTCCCAAGCCTGGCACTAATGGGTTTCCTTGTCTCTACCCATGTTCCCTCCAATTCTTCCTCCACACTGTTGTCATTCCAGCTGAACATTGCCCTTTGGCTAGCACTTTCTCTGGCAAGCCTTCCCATCACTGTTCCCTACCATACCAGTGATTGGATAAATTTTTTCTCCTAATTATCCCTGTTGCATGTACGTCTCACAGTATGATAATGGCCTATTTACCTGCCCGTCTTCCACATTAAAATGTAATTACCTCTAGAGCAAGG
Source organism: Lasiurus cinereus (assembly GCA_011751065.1). Lineage (NCBI taxonomy): Eukaryota > Metazoa > Chordata > Mammalia > Chiroptera > Vespertilionidae > Lasiurus > Lasiurus cinereus. The sequence goes on from JAAGEH010000124.1 coordinate 1,151,746, forward strand.
ATTAAATTCAGATTACTGTTTTATACCTAGTCTGTCTGGCTTATAAAGGAACTAAATAAACTGTGTTGAATAAATGTAAATTACCTCTGAATTTTTAATGCTTTATAGATAAAGTTATTATAGTGTATTGGAATTTATTTACTGAGCTGTTTTTTCCACTAGACTATAAATTGCTGGAGAGAACTACATCTTTTATGAGCTATGTACTCAGCACTTAGCACTATGCCTGACACAAAATTGGTGGACAATATCTGTTTGTTGAATGAAATAAATATATAAACTTAATAAGACATTTTAGTTATGTCAACTTTTTATGAGCACTGTTAAGATACATTACTTTGCTTCCCTATTTTAGGACATGTTATATAATGAACATAATTTTTCTTTTCTTTTTTATAAAAATATATTTTGATTTTTTTACAGAGAAGAAGGGAGAGATATGGAGAGTTTGAATCATCGATGAGAGAGAAACATCGATCAGCTGCCTCTTGCACACCCCTACTGAGGATGTGCCGTGCCCTGGACTGGAATCGAACCTGGGACCCTTCAGTCCCCAGGCCGACGCTCTATCTACTGAGCCAAACCAGTTTCGGCTAATTTTTCTTTTTTGTGTGTGTTTTGAATTTGTAATGTTTGAAAGGTATCCTTCTGAATTTGAATTCTCATCAATCAAGTGAAAAAAAATCTTAAAATATAAAACAAATAGATTGCCCAAGCCAGTTGAGCTCAGTGGATAGAGTGTCAGCCTGCAGACCAAAGGGTCCCAGGTTCGATTCCAATCTTGGGCATGTACCTCAGTTGCAGGCTCCTGGTCTGGGCGAGTGCAAGAGCCAACCAATCGATGTGTTTCTCTCACTTTGATATTTCTGTCTTTCCCTCTCTCTTCAACTCTAAAAATCAATGGGAAAATATCCCTTAGTGAGGATTAAAAAAAAAAAATAGCACAAGAAAAAGTCAAAAGGTGACTTATAGAATATATTTTTCTTGCTTGATTTTCCTTAATAACTGATGGGATTTTTGTTTTGCTTTAATTTTTTTTAAAGTAGTATGAAGCAAAAATTTTGTTAATGAATGCTGTCCATTTGGGTTTATTGATATTTCACTGTATTTGAACATTAACTTTTTCACTTTCAGAAAGGAGTTGCAGTTTGTGCTACCTGATTCTCTAACTACCTGGGAAATTCAAGGTGTTGGCATTTCAGATAGTGGTAAGAAACCTTAACTTACATACTCTTTTAAGTAGTGATTTGATTATCAGAATGTTTGATGCTTTGTAGAACGCTGTGTTTTTGCCATCATTGAAAAAAATATAGTATTTGAGTTATTATCTATTTAGTTTACCCAGGACTTATTGGACATTTTAAATAATGTTCTTTTAAATGTATTACAAAAAGGCTTAGATATGCTCACATTTTTACCATATCTATTTCCTCTTGCTCTTCTATAAGCCATCATTCTTTAAATGCTGATGTCAAGCCCCTATTTTCTTTAATTTTTCTCGGATACTTTATCAATAATTTCAGAATTGATTTTGTTTGTTTGCTATTTTTTGTTTTTATAAAATATTGGTTTCCATAGTATAAAAATTTTACACCCATTAAATGGAGCCAATGATAAATATTTAAAAGAGACTTGGTGCTTTAGTTGAAAATCTTATGCCTTAAATAGAATTCAAATAAAGTTTTCTGTTAATACCAATAATTATTGAGATAGAGATCAACGAATAGAAAATGTAAGGACATGGGTGACAATAATGAAAAACCATGATCTAATTTTTTTTCTTGAAGCAAAGCAAATGTGAGACATTTTAGTACTAATAAATATTATAGGAATTTCCTAATATGCTTTTACTTTGTGCTGAAGGTATATGTGTCTCTGATATTGTCAAGACAAAAGTATTCAAAGATGTATTCCTGGAAATGAATATACCATATTCTGTTGTACGAGGGGAACAGATCCAATTGAAAGGAACTGTTTACAACTATAGGTTGTCTGGGATAGGGGTAAGTAGGTATTTATGAGATGTGCAAATAAATAAATAAAAATTCTCTAACTTGCTGATAATTCTATTAATGGAATTACCACATACACCAACAAATAAAAACTCAGTTCAACAATATAAACCAATATGACCCAATAGGTTTCTTTAATTACTGCCCCAAACACCTTGGTAGTTTGTGTTTCTGAAGAACAAGAAGGAACTTTTTATTTTTGAGAAGTTCCTCAAAATTAGTTGAATATTGGCATTCTTTCTTGTTTTTCTGCTTAATTTATTCTAGTTATTATGGATTTATTCTTTTGTGTATAGTTTTCAATTCTGTCAGTTCACTAGGTTTTGGAAGGAAGATGAAAAGTATTCACTATTTGAGCCAGTTAGTATCTACTATTATTCCTACTATAAATATGGGAACAGGGAGAATGAAAGAGGTCTTACAACCTGCTCTCATTATGCAGTAAAAGGAATAGCCAAGATTTGAACCTAGGTCTTTCTGGAGTCAGAGTCTTATTGTAAAATTAAGTGTAAGTGGGAATTTAAAAGGTAAGATTGGAAAATTAATTTTGGGACATATTGGGCAGGACCTTGAATGCCAAGAGATGAGAGTTCTAATTCTTTCATAAAACCATTTGTAGCATACAAGGACTGAGCTAACAGACAGAAAAATGAGTAACACAAAATGCCTGAGCCTGCGGTTTCCACTGTCGGCAATACAAAGAGACTGTGTACCGATGCACAAAGAACTTCAGTAGTTTTGCCCCTGGCTTCTTAGTAGGTAACAGTGTAAGAAAAGTAAGATATTTCAGTGTGAGCTTTCTAAGATATCCCTTCACATTGCTAAGGTCTACAGCAAACTTGTATGTTTTAAAAACTCAAAAGTGAGCTTTCTTCTGTGCCTTAGAATCTAAGGAATTATTTAACACTATAAAAGTATCAGGGAAGAATTGTGTCCAGATGAACAAAGGGCATACTCTCCTTATAAAGTGTTTTGATATAATTGTTCATTGGTGATATTTCAGTTCTGTGTTACAATGTCTGCTGTGGATGGAATCTGTACATCAGAAAACCCAGTCAGCCATCAAGGGAGAAAAACCTCCAGATGTCTGCAGCAGAGACTAGAGGGCTCCTCTAGTCATTTGGTGACCTTTACTGTGCTTCCTCTGGAAATCGGCCTCCACAATATCAACTTTTCACTGGAGACTTCACTGGGAAAAGAAATCTTAGTAAAAACATTACGAGTGGTGGTAAGAAACACGTTTTTCCTGATGCTTTTAAAAATCACGTTTTTCTTTCCAAAAGAAAAAAATTATCAGCAACTTGTGCTTAATAATTCAGTTGGTACACAGAAAATTAGAATGTACATGTAACAAAATGTTTACATTTGGGAAATGTGAGTGGAAGTTATCTTGGATCTTTTTTGTACTATTCTTGTAACTTTTCTTAACTTTGAAATTATTATTTAAAAATTTAAATTGAATAAAATGTGCTTATTGTAGAAAATATATAAATATTGAAAAAAACATAAAGAAAATTAATCCCCATACCTAGAGCTATCCAATTGTAATAATTTGGCGTATAGCCTTCCAGCCGTTCCCTCCCCAACACCTTTAGAAAATATGTTCTTGAAATCTATGTGCTGGCGATTATACTAGCCACTAAGGGCATAAATATACATGCCCTAGTATTTCATAGAGTATTGTTGAGTTTAAATAACTAATACATGCATAGTTTATAATTTATAATCCATTATGTAATAAGTAAATAAACAGGACCAAAAAGCAATCATTTATTAAGTACGATTTACCCATTGAGTCTGATGAGTATCTTCATGTTATCTTATTAAGAGTCTCGCCCAAGGTCACATGGCTAGTTAATGACAGAACTGTGTCTTCCTAGGTTTTATCAACCTATGGTCATCGACACCACTTCAACTGCAACAGGAATCCCCAATTTGGGGTGCTGGAAGGAAACTTTATTCAGTGTAAAACAGCTCTATTGTGATAGAGTATGGCTGTGAGGCAGCCCCAGGGCCAAGTGGCCCTGGAGCCAGGTCCTTCAACTGGCTAGTCTGTTCCTTAATGGTCTGCTCTGCTCTGCTTCTTCCTGGTTTGCTTTGTGCTGTGTGATCTGGTTTGCTCTGCTCTGATTTGATCTGCTCCATTCTGTGCCAGGCTGCTTTGGCCTGCACTGGTCTACTCCACCCTGCTCCCAAAGACATCTTCTGTGTTTCAGCTGAGCCAGGGAAATGCAGTCTTCAGTCTTCTGTGGGAAGGGAAACTGTGCTCGCAGAGCCAAAGGGAAACTGTCTTATATAGACAGAAGTTTCCACTCCTGCTCCCTAATTGGTCTGTCCTCATGCAAATGAGGATTCCAAATCTTTGTAGTGTTATTGGTCCAAAAGGCACTGTCTTGATTGTTCCGAATAGAGCCACTCTGATTGGTTGGAGCTGTTCAGCTCCAATTAGATAGGAAAAGCTTCAGTTCTATTGTGGGATTCCAGGAACTCCTTTATAAGGGCTGGCTCAGATGGCAGAACACAGTGCAGAGGCAGGCCGTTTGTGTGAGAGGCTCCGGAATATAAATGGCTGCCAGGCCCTGTTTTTGTTTTTTAATTTGAGCCCAGCTAGCCACCAGAAGACCTTCTTAGTAGGTTTCTTCTTTCTCAAGGTTCACAGTCTTCATTCTCTGAGTTCTGACTTCATCCATGAAATTCACTTCAGTCAACATACATAACTTATTTTGTACAAGGCTTGTTCTATTCATCCTTACATGGTGGTTCCATATGCAGGCTGCCCCTATTGGACTCCTGCCTCCATCACTTCCTAACATTGTGCCATTGGATACGTTTTGTGATCGTTCTGTGTGTCAGTTTCCTCATCTGTCAAATGGCAGTAATAATAGCACCTACCTCATAGAGTATTTTTGAGGTTCAATAAATAATACATGCAAAGCACTTAGGTAAATTGCCTGGCTTATAGTAACTTCTGTTTAGTGTTTTCTCTGATTATTATGTAATATTAAAATATTATTCTTGAATTTATGCGTTTAAGTATTTAAACATGCTTTGCATTACATCCCCATTTGCAAAGAGGATTTTTTTAACTGGAAAAGTGGTCAAATTGACCTAAGAATTGAGATCATATAGATTTATTTATGTTCTTAACTGAATGTTTTCTGTCATTATTTTAGCCCGAAGGTGTCAAAAAGGAAAGTTATGCTGGTATTACTCTGGACCCAAAGGGTATTTATGGTAAGTAAAATAATTTTGTATTTTACATGTTATCTTTTGCTCTCCTTTCCTCTCTAAAATCAATAAAAATATATTTTTTAAAAAGTCATTCACATACTTAATATGCATTATTTGATAACACAATGCTAATTAATCACTTTACAAAACCATTCCTCCCTGTTCCTGCATGCCTTTTTCCTTCACTGAGATCTGGATCTTCTCAATGTCAGAATTTTGTAAACATTTGAGCACTTAGTCAAGGTCTAAATACATGATCTCTTTATGAAATTTATAATATGCTCCATTAAATCTTTTCAACAAAAAAAGATAGACTTCGTGTTCTTATTAAAAGGTTAAAATTACCTTATTATTGTATTGAATAATTTTTTCCTTTCTTGCGGTGATTAAAAAAAAAAGTTTACTTCAGAGTGCCATTTCCTTCGGGAAAGTAAAAAATTAAGACCTTAATATTTTAAACTAACTGAGTATAATAAACTTGAATAAGGTGACTTCGAGAGAGTAGCAAAAGAAAAATCTGTCCTATATACATGTATCCATACACTAGTGTTTTTCTCTAATTTTATTTATACACAAACTTCCTCCCAGGACCTGTTTCCTAATGGAGTTAATCTTCACATTTCCTTGACTAAGGAATTATATGTTATTTTTAGATTTCAGTTCCAAGAACAATTTTCTCTTTGAACAAAATGACTACCTTACTTTTACTGGTGAATAAGATTTATATAATCTATTTGTTTCTTATTTTATAATAACCAGAAAGCTTACAGTCAAATTTAATCTTTTATTTAAAGAGATTACATAAGCCTAGGGTTTGAAAAAAAATCTTTAGTTATTTTTAACTCCCTTATAAAATTTTTATATTGTTATTATTAAAGAGTTTCAATTTTTTTAGTTCCTTGAAGGTAGCTGTATTTTAAATAATCTTCTAATAGTCTTCCCTCAAGAACTCTGTAAATCTAATAACTTTTTAAAAATTTATTTCAGGTGTCATTAGCAGACAAAAGGAGTTCCCATACAGGGTACCATTAGATTTGGTCCCAAAAACAAAAGTCAAAAGGATTGTAAGTGTAAAAGGTAAATTAACAAATGCCATTTTTATTTATCATTTCACTTTGAGCTTCAAACAAAATTCAGATATTGTCATGATTATTCTATTTCTCCTATTCTCTACTCAGTAATATATACAAATTCACCCTACAATTATTCCCTCCTTCAAATCCCTGACCACCTTTCCAACTATCTTCTTCCACTGGCCTGATTTCAATGGAGACTTATTCTCCATGATGGAGATTGGGGGCTGTCATTAGCCCAGAGACTTCTCTACCATGCAGGTGAAGCTGCTTCTAGACTTAAGAACTTCCCATGAGATTAGTGGCTAGTCCTGCTCCAGAGAATGCCTTATGAACTGCATATGGCCCCAAAACTGCAGCACTGCTCTGCTCAGGTACCAATCCTAGGGGTTTCTTTTACATTTACAGAAGTGGTGGCTTTGCTGGTTTCCAGCCTTTACAATTCAATGACATATCATCAAAGTAATAGAAGGCCCTGTTTACACTTTATCTCAGATAAGATCTTGGAATCATTGAATGTTAGTACTGGCAACTAACTTTTTAAATCATGTGCTACCTTGTGTGTATAAGAAAGTGGTTTGCGCAGGATTGCATGGTGAGTTGTGGATGGGACCCTCACAGTACTCACAAAGCATTCACAATTCAGATTCTTCGCTTTGCTTTGGGGAAACAACTGATTAATAAGGTTTACAATGTCTAATGTTATTAGATTGAATGACAGTTAATTTGCCATGTACTCTATGAAGTAATTTGCACTGTATTACACCACTTTACCACCATGTAACAGTGGTATTTTTTAAAATGTATTTTTATTGATTTCAGAGAGGAAGGGAGAGGGAGTGAGAGATAGAAACATCAATGAGAAGAGAGAATCATTGATCAGCTGACTCCTGCACACCCCAGACTGGGAATGGAGTCCACAACCTGGGCATGTACTCTGACCAAGAGTCAAACCATGACCTCCTGGTTCATAGGTCAACACTCAACCACTGATCCATGCTGGCTGGACTCTAACAGTGATATTATAAGCCTACTTTTGATGTGTTTTTTTAAAAACTTATCTTCCTAACCAAATTTTTTATTTTTTATCTCCCCAGTCCTGAGAAGTAATTCAACTGCCTAGATGAAAAGGAAAGAATAAGGATGCTTGCTCTTATCTCTATTTAAAATATACTATTACTCAGAAATTAATAGAAATTAACTGTGCCTCTTTTGAATTGTATGTGTGTTTCAGGACTACTTATGGGTGAGGTCATGTCTGCAGTTCTGAGTCGGGAAGGCATTGATATGCTTACCAATCTCCCCAAGGGAAATGCAGAGGCGGAATTGATGAGCGTTGTCCCAGTATTCTATGTTTATCACTACCTAGAAACAGGAGATCATTGGAACATTTTTTTTCAGAATGCATTAATTGAAAAACAATACCTGAAGAGAAAATTAAAAGAAGGTAAATTATCTATTCCACAGATTGTACATAAAAATCTTGTGTTTTTTAAACCAGTAGTTTAATTAAACTAATATTTATGTTGTTGTGAATTACACAAAAGCTTAATTATAAAAGCATTTCAGCAAAAAAATCATAAGATAGATTCTACTGTCTGAATAAATAGTATTTGCTGTTGCATTTTGGCTTAACTTTCTAAATTGCATGGATGAAGGACAAAACACCTGCATTCCAAAGCACTTCCTCCCTTCTTGAATGAGCTTAGAATGTTTTACTTGATAATTCCCAATTCAGGTAATTTGTAATCTTTCTTTGTTAAATTCAATGTTGGCCACAGAGCATATGCTTACTGCCCAACATCAAGGGAAATTTACCGCTTTATTATCCAGGGGCTAATGAAGCACTCTCAGTAGATATGGAAGTCAATGAAGCACTCTGTTCTTTTTCTGGTGCCTCTTAGGGATGATAAGCATCATGTCCTACAAAAATCCTGACTATTCTTATAGCATGTGGAAAGGTGGAGATGCTAGTACTTGGTAAGTAGAAGGTTTTGATTTGCATTTTATATAGTAGTTGATTAATCAACGAAAGAATAACAATCTTAATGGAAACTTCATTTGTCTAGTTGCTCAGGCTAAAAGCCTAGTCATCCTTCACTGCCCTCTTTTTCTTACAAGCCACATCTGATCCAGCAAATACTTTTGGCTGCAACCTTCAAAATGCACCCTGAATTTGACTACTTCTTACCAGCTGTACTATACTATCAGTCATATCTCTCACCTGGATTATGGCATTAGCCTCCTCAGGTTTTTTTACTTCACCTCTTGACCCTCTTCAGCCTATAAACACAGCATCTGGAATGATCTTGTTGAAACATTAAGTTAGTTCATAACATTCAAAACCATTCAGAACTTTCCCATCTTATCAAAGTTCTTACTGGGATCTACAAGGCCCTCCCTGTTCTGCCTCACCTTACCTCCCCATCTGTATCGCCTTCTACTCTCTTTCATTCCACTAGGGCCCCAGGGACTTCCTTGCTGTTCTTCAAACATGCCAGTCATGCTTCCAATTCAGGACCTTTGCATTGACTATTCCTTTTATCTGGAAGGCTCTCCCCTGGTATCAGCATGGCTAGCTTCTTTACCTCCCTCAGATCTTTCTCTATTCCCTTATTCAAAGCACATGAAGCAAGATGTCTCTGGTTTGATTCCAAGTCAGGGCATATGCCCCAGTTGTGGGCTCAGTCCCAAGTAGGGGGTGTGCAGGAGATAACTGGTCGATGTGTATGGTCAATGCTCAATCATTGAGCCACACCAGCCTGGATGCAGTGGGTGGATACTGATCCAGACTGAAAACCACCACAACAGAAGCTGGGAATTAAATGCCCGAAGGACAGAAACTCCTACAAGAAGATGTGACAGCCTCTCAGTAAATATCCAAAGCCTCTGAGGAGTTCTGGGCAAAACTGAGTGGATAGTGTTCAGCCAAAAAACATAGAAACACTTGTGTACTGTGCTAGACCCAATTCCATAAGTTCCTTGAGAGAAATAGATATATAGAAAAAAATGGCTTGTACCTGAATACTTTCAAAAATGTGGGGGGGAGGGGCAGAAATACAGGAAATAAGCAAAAAATACAATGAATAATATATCTTTCATTTTTAAAAGAAAAATGAAAACAAAATTTTAAAGTGAGGGAGGGAGTCAAGTGTCTCAAAGGCATTTGAAGAGCTGAAGAATGGGCAGATCTAGGGCAGATGAGTGAGCGAGGGAAACAGAAGAGAAGAATGAAGGTATAAGAGGCATTATGGGGATTGTGAATTAGATCCTGTCTAATATTCTTTGAGAGATTTTAGTAAAGGCTTAAATTGATTTTTGACTGAGTAATTATAACAATTAAAGCTTCATTGTGAGATGGTGAGTCCTGAATCAATGACATGGCTCAAGGTGAAGCAGATAAACACTCCCATGGATGTTCTGGAAGGGTGTTCAGGCCTCAGACAGGGATTTAGATTTGATAGTTAGTACAAATTTTATAATCTAGAATTTTATGATTTTGCTCTTCCACATCTCATGTTCATTGGTCAGTGTCTTGACTCATTACTATTTGTTTTAGCATTATTGTCTTTAATCTAAATTTTTTTTTCATCAGGCATTAATTTTTAGTTTGTGTATGTGCTTACAGTGTTGCAATCACAGAAGATGTGCGGCTCCCACTTGTTGATGGAATGTTTTTGGAGATCTTCCTAAAATCTTCCCTTCTCTTGTAAAATGATGACAACTTACTTTGGAGTTGCATGTTTTAAAATGTTTACTTTTAAAGAACAAACACCGTATGAACTAAAACACACTGTAAAGTGAAAGCCAAAAGGGATTCAATTCTAAATGTTTATTTATTTGATTTTTGTCTTAAAGGTTAACAGCTTTTGTTTTAAGAGTACTGGGACAATTACATAAATATTTACCTCAGGACCAAAACTCAATTTGTAATTCTTTAACCTGGTTGGTTGAGCATTGTCAACTAGCAAATGGATCTTTCAAGAAATATTCCAATTATCAACCACTAAAATTACGGGTAAGGAAACCAAATGTTCAGATCAGCAATAGTTTTGTTTACAAGTTTGAATTTCATTCTCATCCATTTTAGGATGAAGAAGAGAGGAAAAAATATGTGCATTCCTGCAAGAAGCTTTTCTTGTATACAGGCAAAGAATTTGAAAGGTCTTGTACTGCTCTTCAGATCATCCAGTATAGGTCAGATAAGTGATATCTTAGACATCTTACATAACAGGCATTGATCGTTCATAGGGAGCAAGCGCTAGAGATCCCAGAACAGGTAAAATCCACTAACTGTCCACAGAATCCTCGGTATGGAATCTATACCTGAAGTTCAGAATCCTCTTACAAGTCATGGCTGCAGAGTGTTATCATGAAAAATGGGAAAGCCCCTATTTACACTCTGCTGGAAAGAGAGATTGAGATCAATTTATTACAAAGTGTTGTTTGAGATTAGAATATACTTATATGCTTGACATTTTAAAATAATTTCAATAAAAAGTAATTTTAGTATTTCTCTAATATATTACACTCCTTAGAAATTTTTTTTATCAGACACAAGGAGCTCCCAGGCTAACAGGAGTCTCATAATGGTCCTCTGTTGAACCAATAGCAAATTAGGATTCCTTCAAGGTAAAGGGTGTAACTGAAAATGGCATTTGAAGAGTAAAATGCTATAACAATTATTTTTTCTTAAGATGTCCATCCCGCCCTAGCTGGTTTGGCTCAGTGGATAGAGCGTCGGCCTGTAGACTAGAGGGTCCCAGGTTCGATTCTGGTCAAGCGTATGTTGAGGGCACATCCCCAGTGGGAGGTGTGCAGGAGGCAGCTGATCTGTGTTTCTCTCTCATCGATGTTTCTGACTTTCTGTCCCTCTCCCTTCCTCTCTGTAAAAAATCAATAAATATTTTTTTTAAAAAGATGTCCATCCCATTCATCCATCTATCTACATTCATTCAACAGCTATTCACTCAGCACCTAATACATGCCAGGGCCTATTTTGGGCAGCATGGGGGAGGAAGAGTGGAAAGGATGGACAGAAAATGTCCTGCCACAAGGGAGCTCACACACTAGTAGGAAAAGTGGAGTAAAAACACTAAGGATTCTAATGAAGAAATTAATGTGTGCGTTTATTCATTTGCTCAGTGTTAATTGAATGTGTACTAAGTACTACATGGTAGGGTCACAACTGAGGCTCAGAGCTTATGATCTAGCGGAGACATTGAGTAGGTAATTTCAAGTGTGAGGTACATGTTTAGAAAATGGAAATACCATTTCATTGAAAGCAGGGGATCTAACCTAGATTGGGGATGTTACAAAAAATGAGTTGCCAACATCCTGGGAGCTAGGTAGGGGCGAGTCAGGAAGAGTGTTCCAAATGGAGCATCCCTGGCATTTTTGAAGTGGAGAGAGAGGATGGTTCATTCAAACAACTGGGGTAAAGAGAGCTAGGGGGTGAGTGACATGAAATAAAACTGGAGAAGTATTGTAGGTCACTTCATGGAAGGTCTTAGAAGCGTTGCATTGAAATGTCACTGCCCAAAAGAAAAGAAAAATGGGAGAATAGTGGCAGAATAGTGTTTTGTGTATTTTTTTTTTTAGAGCTCTATTCACTTTTTTTTTTAAAATGTGTTTTTATCAATTTTAGAGAGGAAGGGAGAGGAAGAGAGAGAGAAAGAAGCATCAATGATTAGAACAAATCATCGATCGGCTGCCTCCTGCATAAGCCTATAACCCAGGCAGGGTCCTTGACTGGAATAGTCCCCAGGCCGACACTCCATCTACTAAGTCAAACCAGGTAGGACTGTTTTGTACATTTTAACAGGATTTTGAAGGAGAGGAAGAATTTGAATATGGTGAAGAGGTATGAAGTAGAACTTCAGGGTGGGGAGGTGAGGAGAGAAGGGCACATGAAAGCACGAAGTAAGAAAGACCCAGGGTTTACTAAGAAATGACAAGCTGTCCAACTAGAAGGTATGAAGGGAGAGAGGGATCTTAAGCTCAGAATGGAGATTAGAACGAGATCATTTTGCTTTAAAGACACCACGCTCCTTTATCATTATTTTTAGGGTACCCTGTCTACTGAAACCCAAGAGAACGCCTTATATCTTACAGCCTTTGTTGTGATTGGAATTAGAAAGGCTTTTGATATATGCCCTCTAGTGGTAAGTAAGAAAGTTTGTTGATTTTTTTTTTTTCTCTCATCTATTTCTGTACCTTATACTGGGGGTGAGAGAGGGAGCACAGGCAGGCAGACCTTGAAGGTAACTATAACTCCAGAATCAAAAGATGTCAGAATTATGATAAATTAGAGACCACCTAATCTAATCCACTGGACAGTTGAGACAATTGAGGCCTATGTGACAGGTGAATTCAATTGTGCATTTTCACAGGCTATTGAGTTATAGAGCTTGGATTACAACTGATAACTTCTGACTGTGATGAGAGAATGACCCAGCATCCCAGCTTCCTTCTCTTATCTCTGCCAAATCTAAGGATATGTATATGACTCTTATCTATTGTTGAAGCACACTATATCGTGGAACTACCGAGGATACACAATAGCATGTTTGCTGCTTTGGGTTATGCTGTTTCATTTCTTGAAAGCTGAGAGGAGAGAATTCACTTGAAGTGAATCAACATAAAAGATTTAAAGGGATAACAGATATCAAGCTCTGATCTGGGAAGAGACGGGTCCCTGAGCTGAGGTTAAGCACTCCTGCCTACCAATTAGAAATAAATTAGGCAAGTCCTTCAAACCAGCATTCAGAATGAAAATGGAAAAACCCAAGGGAATTTGTAGGCCTTGAACCATAAAGCAAAATAGTGTTTTTCATTTGTTTCAAGCTAATTGTTACTTACGTTTCACAAGACAAAATAATTGATGAGGACCAGCTCACGGGGGCCTAGAGGACCAGTTGGCAATACATGAGTGAGACACAGATGGAGCTGGGAGAGAAGGAGCCAGGCAAGATGTTAGCAGCATTTCATTGCACTTGCTTCTAACCACTTGTCCAAAATAACTATTTTAGTTGTTGCAGGACAGCGTAATAGAAACTTTTTTCCAGGAATTCTTAGGACCAAAAAGTACTTTGGCAGCTTAACTTTTTTTTCTGCTAGTTATGGTTTTATTTAGTAAAATTTCTTTTGAAAATGTGAATGTGTCTCAGTTATGCTGGGGGTGGGGTGCGGGCTGAGGAAAGCTATGTCTATGCTCAGTGCTTTTTCTTTCTGGAGGCTAGGTGTGACTTGGAAGTAGAAACTAAAGTTGAAAACCTCTACAGGGAGATACGACTTCAGGCACAAAAAGCTTGTCCCAGTTTGGACAACCTCATTTTCACTTCTGAGATTATGCTCTGCTCCCTCTCTGGGAAGGGTTTGTTTGGGCCAGACACCATCCATTTCCATTAGGTCATTTCTCTTTGCACCCCTTATCTTGTCTACCCCAGGATGGTGCCACCTGGGGGTAGTTCACATTAGTTGTTAGGTTGATGCTTCATGAAGTAACATAGGTATCTTCTTCCCCTGTTTCCAGAAAATCAACACAGCTCTAGCTGAAGCTGACTCATTTCTACTTGAAAATGCCCTCTCAGCCCAGAGCACCTTCACACTGGCCATTGCCGCTTATGCTCTTTCCCTGGGAGATCGAAGTCACACACAGTTTCGTTCCATTGTCTCAGCCCTGAAGAAGAAAGCTTCAGTTAAAGGTATGACTGGCTCCGTACGTTTTTCAACAAGCGTTTACTAAGTATATAGAATCTGCTCATTCTGGGAAGTAGGTTTGGCATGAAAAGTTGAGTAAGATACAATCCCTGCCTTCAAGGAACAAACCATCACAATGCAATGTAATAAGTGCCATTCATTCAATACATATTTATTCATTCCTAATTCTAATAAATATGTATCGAGTACCTGCTATATATCAGGCACTGTTCTAGGCTCTGGGGACAAAGCAACAACAACAAAAATCCAGGCCCTCATGAAACTTATGTTCTCCTTAAGAAGAAACAATGTGACAAATAAGTACAACATTGTATATAGTGAATAGGTTGGTAATATGAAGAAAAATCAAGCAGGGAAGGGAGAAAGGATGAAGTGGTGGGTTGTAATTTTTTTAAAATATATATTTGAATTGATTTCAGAGAGAGAGAGGGAGAGAGAGATAGAAACATCAATGATGAGAGAGAACCACCGATTGGCTGCCTCCGACAGACCCCAGGAATTGAACCATGATCTCCTTCCTGGTTCATAGGTCAATGCTCAACCACTGAGCCACACCAGCCAGGCTGGAAGATTGTAATTTTTGATAGGGTGATGAGGCTTAGACCTCACTGAGAAGATGATATTTGAATTGAAAGCTGGCAGAGGTCAGTTAAGAAAACCAGCCAGTGGCCAACTCAAGGGTATTTTTGGTGGAGGAACAGTATGTGCAAATACCCCGAGGCAGGAGTGTGCCTGGAGCTCTGAGAATGGCAAGGAGGCTAGTGTGGCTTGGAGAGGAGAAACATGAGGGGTAGAAAATCAGGTTAGGAAAGGAAAGGGTGAAGCAATTATGTAGGCCTTGGAGGTCATCACAGGAGCTCTGCAGGACGCTGAAATATAGTTGTGCATTGTACAAGATTCTCAAGCAAGCTAATGAATTGAGGCTGAAATCCAGCCCCTGTTCCACTTCCCCACCCATGCGTGTGGTTTGGGCCTGCTTCCACCGGAGCAAGGGGTGTCTGTGTCTCATTCACATCGAGGTACCAGGGGGGCCAATGGGAGCCCTAGAACTTTGATTTCCACTTTAAGTGAGAAGGGAAGACATTCGAGGATTTTGAGCAAAGGAGTGCTTTATTTAGCCTATTTTATACCAGTTTGGCTAGAAAAGTACATATTTCATTTTAAAGACTAAAGATATTGCTTCCTATAGGTCAAGAGTAAAGAAATAGAGAGTAACAGTGATCATTGGCCAGTGTGCCTATATCAGCATGGGCATGACTGAGCACTTCTGAGCCCCCTCTCTCTTTTTTTTTTTAATATATTTTTATTGATTTTTTACAGGGAAGAAGGGAGAGGAATAGAGAGTTAGAAACATTGATGAGAGAGAAACATCCATCAGCTGCCTCCTGCACACCCCCCACTGGGGATGTGCCCACAATCAAGGTACATGCCCTTGACCGGAATCGAACCTGAGACCCTTCAGTCCGCAGGCCGATGCTCTATCCACTGAACCAAACCGGTTTCAGCCCAAGCCCTCTCTTGGCTGATGTTTTCTAAAAATTTAATAAATCTTACATGTGGTTTATCACCATCTACAAAATGTGACTTATGTCATCATTTAAAAATGACTGAATTTTAACACATATCTCAAAACCACTTATGCAATATTTATACTAATACCAAACAAATGTCTTGAGTATTGTAAGATATGCATCATAAAATATATAATTTAAGAGCTAGAAGAGAACTTAATTCAAATAATATTTGAGCTGGAAGTATCTTTAAACACAAATTTTTCATTCTAAATATAGCAAACCTGAGTCTCTGAGTGGAAAGCATAATATTTTGTACAAAGTCATACCAATAATAGAATCCTGAATTTTAAACAGACACATCGAGTTTTTTACTAATCTTCAAAAATGGTTTCTAAATATGCTTTATAGGTTTTTTTTTAAATAATTTATTTTTAAAAAGAATTTGAGGTGACAAATTTAAATTACTAGAATAATAATGAAAAAATATAATTAGAACCTAATTTATGAAAAGTGCTGCATATATGAAACTACCTTTAGTACTTTAAATTGGAAGTAAATAATAAAAGACTGAATGAAACCAGGCTTTGGGTGTGATCTCATAATTTCCAGAATGTAATTCTTTCCTGTCGAGGAACTTCCTAAGTGCTAAGAGTGATAAAGTTGTCTTTTGTTAATGAGGTGACTTTTGGAAAGTCCTTAGGTAACCTAGGGATGGGGGCTGGTTGCCAGGAGAACCAACCATGTAAGTAGAGGGTTGGAGCTTTCAGTACCTGCCACCACCACCAACTTCAGGGAAGGAAAGAGGGGCTGCAGGTTACATTAGTCATCAATGGCCAGCAATTTGGTCAAACATGACTATGCAATGAAGCCTCCCAGAAAACCCAAAAAGACAAGGTTCAAAGAGTTTCCAGGTTGCTGGACATGGAGAGATTCAGGCAGAGAAAGTATGGAAGCTCTGTACCTTTTCCCCTTACCTTGCCCTCTGAATCTCCTTTGGCTGGCTGTTCCCGAGGCACATCCTTTTATACTAAACCAGTAATTGAGTAAGTAAAATGTTTCTCTGAGTTCTGTAAACTGCTTTAGCAAAGTAATCATACCTGAGGGGTGGGTCTGTGGAACTTCCAACTTATAGCCAGTTGGTCTGATGTACAGGTAACAACACAGGTTTGGGATTAGCATCTGAATTGGAGGATTGGTGGAGAAAGCATCTTGTAGGGCTGATTCTTAACCTGTGAAATTTGATGTTATCTATCTCAGAGTATATAGGGTCAAAGTTGAATTTAATTCTCCAGCACCCTGCAGGTGTCCAACAATTGGTTGTTGGTGTGGTGGAAAACCCCCTGCCCCATTAGAAATTGAGTCTCAGAACTATCCTTGGCTACCAAAAGATGTGGGCGTTCCATGTTGACCTTTTCAAATAAAGATAAATGGCACTGTAAAAAGGGATCTTGTTTTATATTGGTCACCTTGAGGAATTTTTATAAAAGAATAAGAAACTTCTGGAAATCAGAAGGCCTCTATCAGAAGAAACTGCTAAAAATCAGTTAGAATTGCTATGTCAAATTCACATTTTTAATCATATTAATCTATATTATTTGTTGATGGTTAGGTAGTTCACCCAGTTATCGCTTTTGGAAAGATGATCATCAACAGGTGGATAGCCCTGTACCTAATGCTGTTACAGCACATATGGTGGAAACCACTGCCTATGCTTTACTTACCATTTTGAACTTGAATGATTTGAATTATGCTAATCCAATCATCAAATGGCTATCTGAAGAGCAGAGGTATGGAGGTGGCTTTTATTCAACCCAGGTAATGTTTCTTTTTCTTATCTCATCTTCCTGAAACATATTAGCTACCTTCCTCACCACACATTTCAAGTTCATTCTGGCATGCTATAGATAGGAGTAAATGACTAGAATCAAAGGACTCTTAGAAGTTATTTTCATTGACACGCTTATAACACAGAGGAGCAAATCAACTCTGAGAGGTTCATTCAGGGAGTGAGTGGGTGAGTCTAAATAAAAACTCAGTTCTCCTGACTCTGTAAGCCAAGCACTTCCTTTATGATTCTTAAGGGTATCTTTATGTTATATCCTATGTAATAAAAGTGGCTGCCATGTAGACAAAAGTACTGATGTTCCCTTCCCCTAAAATAAACAAAAAAATGAGAAAAATACAGATTGTTACATGCTTTTTTACCAAGATAAACTCATTTGAACACGTATGTTTTACATTAAAATTATTATATAGTTGTATAGTATACATCTATATTCAAGTTTAACTGAAATGTTAATATCTTCTCTGTTCCCTGGATTTTTGGGGCAATTACAGAGTGTGTGCATATGTATATAAAACTTAGAGCTACATGGGTTCTTCAGGATTAATTTAGTGATAATCTAATTCTGGGGTTGGGGGAGTGGGGGGACAAACGTGTTTCATCTTGGGTACATCTATAGCCTTAGAAGGAAATATTGACTCATTCGTTAACATTAGCTACCAAGGACATGGGCAGACAGGATAACCATGTATTTGAAAACTCTGATGTGATTACATTTCCTGATTTTATAAATGAGAAAGAGATGATCCAGAAAAAATTGAGTTCATCCATTTGTTCTTTCAACAGATACTTGTTGAATAACTGCCATGTGTGTACTATTAAATGTAATAGATGCCAGGGAAGATATAATACTTTCCCTCTGACTCTTATATTACAATGGGGAGGGCTACCAAGAAACTATGCATGAAAGTATTACAAATTGAGATGAATGCTCAAAAGGGCGGAAGGGGGAACCTTAAAAAAGGGAAAGGGGAGGTTATTTAGGGCTTCAAGCTGAAGCCTAAGGATGAAAAGAAAATAGTCATACAAGGAGTTGGAGTCATTCTTCAGAGAGCAATTTGTCTGTAGTCATATACATTCAGGATTATGGAGAATCTCCACCTGAAGCCAGATATACCTTCCAGTCCCTGGGGAAGGAGAGAACTTCCTTCCACCTCCACAAGGGGGCCCTTAACCAGTTTCACTCAGGCAGTTGAAGTTTCATCTCCAGACAACTCTGCCCCACCCATAAGAAAGGGTCCGTACTTGTAAATAGAGAGCATATAAATAAGCTAAACTTGTTTTTATGTCTTGCTACTTCTTGATAGGATACAATTAATGCCATCGAGGGCCTGACAGAATATTCACTCCTGATTAAAAAACACCATCTGAATATGGATATCAGTGTTTCTTACAAGCATAAAGGTGACTTGTACCATTATAAAATAACACAGACGAATTTCCTTGGAAGACCAGTAGAGGTAAATGAAAGATGTATTATAATATTTTATAATTGGATAGGACCTTTGAAATCATGTTTCCCCCCTTGTTTTACAAATGTATCTATTCACTACTTAAACAATGAGTGCCTTCTGTGTCCTAAGCAGGGGTGCCTCCTTTTTCCTGGCACTAAAGATTAAAAAGTAAAGCTCAAAGAACCTGTGTGTCTGTGGGAAGGGAGTAGGGACAGTCATTTATATCAACAGTGAAAAATATGAGCCTTTATAGATGCATGGAGAGATAGAGAGGGACCTCCTGAGTCAGGCTGAGAAGTAAGAGGAGTTTGTCAAAGGCATCCAGGTGGGCAGGTGAAATGTGAAAGAATTTAGCCAGGTGAAGAGATGGAAGAACATTCCAGACATAGAGAATAGCATGCACTAAAGTACATCACAAGAATAAGAGAGAAGACAAATTTGGGAGTCCTCCAATGGTTCCATTTGGCCTAGTCACATTCCAATTCCATGTGGCTAATTGGAATTGACCTTTAGGTTCTCCAACAACTTGCCCATTGCTACTACTTAATTTTTAAAAATGAAAATATTGACAGCCTATGACAATTTCTCAAAGAGAAGGACCCATTGGAAAAAGTAATAATAGTAACTGCCAATATACAGCTTTTTAGTACCTATTTTTCTAATTACCACATTTTAGATTATTTTAAGGTATATTTAAATGTACAAATAACTAAGGATAGTTCTTACTATCTACATTCTCCACAAATTTGTTTGTGAATAGCCCTAAGCATGGGAAATAAAATTTAATGTAAAAATTGCAAGCTAATAGCTAATAGCAAATATACAGAGTAAGGCAAAAGTAGATTTACAGTTGTTCATATTGAAAATAATACAACAGTTAATCTATGTATATAAAAACCTAAGCAACTGGCTAACCGGCCCAGAGCTATGACATGCACTGACCTCCAGGTGGCAGACGCTCAACACAGGAGCTGTCTAGCTGTGGTGACTTGGCAGCTTCGGTTTTCGGTTCTCAGGTGACACACTCAGAACCAGAGAGGAGGGAGCCTGATCCCAGGGTGCGTCACCCAAGAACTGCCTTCTATCAATCTGGGACTCCTCTGGGATGTCAGAGAGCCAGTTTCGGTCCGATCCCCGAATCCATGCACCTGGCCTCTAGTAAATAATACTAACATTAAGAATAAACTCTATTTCATGCACTCTCAACTGTAAGCCTACTTTTGCCCCACCCTGTATATACATATAGAAAGATGGATGTGGATATGGATGTAGATGTAGATATAGACATATTCCAACATTTAAAGTTCAGAGATTTCAACCTGGTTTCCAAATTCTTATGCAAAAAACAAAGATCTAGCAATAGGGTACTGTTAGCAGTGGCACGCATTCTTCCATTTGTTACAGTCCCCACCAATCATGTGACATATGTATTTGATTTATGTCCATCCTTGCTTTGTGCCTGGGCTGCTGCAGGCATTTGTGTTTGTGGCCCTCAGTTTGGTAACCTCTCCCTGGGAACATTTAGAGTTCACCAGACATTCACATTCTGAACAAGGGTCTGTGCTCTAATGAGGAGCTCTTGGCCTGAGGAGCATGGTAGACCACCATTTGAGATAGCTGGAATTTTTCTTCTCTTATATGAATAATGCCAATAAAGGCTTCTTGTCATCTTAAAATAATTTAAACCTCAGCTCATGATGCTGCCTTTGTGTGAAACCTGGACTGTTTTTATCTCGTTTGGAATTCTCTACGCCAGCATTTCCTAAAATGTGTTATATGAAAAAAATGTTTGGTGGGGTACTCGAGTTTAAATGAAGTTAAATATGTTCTTTAGTTCAGGATTCCCTTATCTTTAATCTGTATATGACTAAGTGTGTTGATTCTGGGGAAGAATGGGCTATGGGCACAGTGGAGTGTACATTTGCCAAACTTATTTGTCACTTATTTGTCCATAGAACACGTCTCTCTTGCAGTATCTTGATTTACTGGCTTTCCAGTAAATGCTGCCATATTTCACAGGGAGAACAAGAAAGTTGGCCTATTTATATACATTTACTAAAATTTTGAGGAAGGGCTGACAGCCTTTCATTCACACAGAATCCCTATTACTCTAGGGCAGTGGTTCTCAATCTGTGGGTCACGACCCCTTTGGGAGTCAAACGACCCTTTCATAGGGGTCACCTAAAACCATCAGAAAACACCTATTTCCCATGGTCTTAGGAACCAACAGACCGTTCCTCGGTGTAGCAATGTAGTTTACTGTTGTCATATGAAGACTTACCCATGCTACACCATGATTCAAGACAAAAATTTCATTTATTTATAATTAGAAATAAATATTTCACAATATATAATTACACATTGTTTTTGTGATTAATCACTATGCTTTAATTATGTTCAATTTGTAACAACAAAAATACATCCTGCATATCAGATATTTACATTACAGTTCATAACAGTAGCAAGATTACAGTTATGAAGTAGCAATGAAAATAATTTTATGGTTGGGGTCACCACAATGTGAGCAACTGTATTAAAGGGTCGCGGCATTAGGAAGGTTGAGAACCACTGCTCTAGTGTGATAGGTAAGGGGAAAGGCAGTCTGGCTGCAGCCTTTGAGTGAGCAAATAACAAACTCTTCAGGCCTCTTACTCAAAAATAATCTCTCCCATACATTGCACAGATTGGAAAACATTTGTATGATAGATTTTCTCTGGAAGGAGAACTAATTCAGTTCATGTCTTCAAGTTTCCTCCTAGCAGAGTGGGAAAGAGAGCAATGGCACCTAAGGATTTGGCAGGCTCGGGTGGGGTTGCTAGTGAGTTTGGGTGAGGTGCCAAGGTTTCTATTAACAGAGACCAGAGAAAGCAGAGAAGACAAATCATTAGGAGGTGAAAGAGGTGTGCAAAGCTGGTGGGAGGGGCAAAGATTACACCTTCTTTAGAGTTATGTTGAGGTTCCCTGTTCTTGCTAATGAAAAGGATCTCAGTTGGCACATAGGATACTAGGCACTGAAAGAAATTTATTTAGTTGACAAAGGAGGTGAAGATCCAGTTTTACCAGATCATAAAAATAAATAACAATGTAACCAAAGTGACTTCTGATATGTTGCTGGCTTACCTAGGCTCTTTTAGAAATCTTATTTACATGTAGAAGCAAAAGGAAATTCCAGGATTTTTTACTATGTGCATAGGATCTTCAAAGCCTTATCCATTTAATCTCACAAGAGCTTTGAGAGAGGAAGCTGGCAGGTGTCAGCTCACTATTTTTATTGCTCTCCTCCCTCCCTATTAAATAATAAAAGAAAGCATGCTTTCTCTATCCACCTTTCTAGGTGCCTCTCAATGACGACCTCATTGTCCGTAGTGGATATAACAGTGGTTTAGCTACAGTGCATGTAAGTATTTCATTGAGAACTGACTTACTTGGGAGTTATGTGTTTGCATTAAGTAACATAAAATAGGGACTTTGCCACGAAGTTAAAAAAAAATATGTGCTCTGGTAATTATGACTGAAGTAGGATTTATTTACCTAATTCTTTTTAGATGTCTTAGTAGCTGTCCTCACAATTTCTTTTTGAAAATGGCTATTTTCAAGTCTTGTAAGTATATAGTCTGTATATAATTATACGTACAAAGTTGGGCAAAAGTAGGTTTCCAGTTGCTTGTATGGAAAATAATATAACAATTAATAAGTAATAATACAAGAAAAACTGTTTCACATACAACTGGAAACCTACTTTTTGCCCCACTCTGTATATTATTCATATATAATTTTGTGCTTACAGTAGGTCCTTGGGTTATGTCGGAGAACCGATTCAACGGCACAACATAACGCGATTTTCACTGTAAATTGGAACCCATCTACATAAGCACCTACGTCACTGACATGGAACACATACACAGCAGTAATGAAGTGAAACAGTAAAAAAAATTTAAAGAAATTTTTCTAACCTTTACTTGGGGTAAATAAATAATAAAAAACATAAAGCACGTACATACATACGTCAAAATGATGGAACTTTTTTTAATAAATAAATGGGAGATGATAATGTAACTACAAAACCACATACATCAAGTCCAACATAACTCAAGGACTGTCTGTACATATGTATATGTATATTGTACATATATAATCTTATATTTACATATGTATATGCACATACATGTATACATGTTTCCTATGATTAGTAACATAATCACATCTTATTTATACACCATCATTGGGGATTGATGTATATATACTAGAAGCCCGATGCATGAATATTCATGCTAAGAATAGGCCTTCCTTCCCCTGGCTGCTGGCACTGCCTTTACTCTGGTTGGAGCTGCCTTTCTTTCTTTCTTTCTTTTTTTTTGTAATATATTTTATTGATTTACAGAGAGGAAGGAAGAAGGATAGAGAGTTAGAAACATCGATGAGAGAGAGACATTGATCAGCTGCCTCCTGCAAACCCCCTACTGGGGATGTACCCACAACCAAGATGTATGCCGCAGGCCGACGCTCTATCCACTGAGCCAAATTGGTTTCTGCTAGAGCCGCCTTTCTGCCTTTCCATGCTGCCCAGAGGCCCAGAGCAGTTGGGGTGGTGTGGAATGCCTGCATCGTCACCATGGCGATGACACAAGTGTCCCGCTCTGCCCCCAGCTGTGGCGCCTGCATATGCAAATTAACTCACCATCTTTGTTGGGTTAATTTGCATATTAACTCCTGATTGGCTGGCGGGGGTTGCAAAGGTATGGTCAGTTTGCATCTTACTCTTTTATTAGTGTAGATGCAAAGGTTTAAATTTCTTTATTTTTTTAATGTTTTTATTGATTTTAGAGAGGGCAGGAAAGAAAGGGAGAGAAAGACACATTGATTAGAGAATCATCAATAGGCTGTCTCTTGCACACCCCACACTGGAGATGTGCCCACAAGCAAGGTACATGCCCCTGACCGGAATCGAACCCGGGACCTTTCAGTCCACAAGCCGACGCTCTATCCATTGAGCCACACCGGTCTCGGCTTAAATTTCTTTTATTTTAGCCATAGACTACATAGACATTCATAAACAGCTTAGGAAAACTTGCCACTAAATCACTACAGTAAAGTGAAATATCTGTTCTGAGCATAATTAACATTCTATTGATTATTTTAGTTATGCTTTTATCTTTAACTAGAGGCCTGGTGCACAAATTTGTGCATGGATGGGGTCTGGTTGGCCTGCCCCAATCAGGGCCAATTAGGGCTGGGTTGGCCTGGGAGAAGGACCATGGAAGGTTTTCCACCAGCTCTACCCCCAATTCAGGACCTCATCAGAGTGGGCCAATGGTGGGGAGGGGCCACAGGAGGTTGGCTGGCTGCCGTGTGAGTCATAGCAACTGGTCATTCCAGTCATTTTGTTTGCTTGGCTTTTATATATATAGACTAGAGGCCCCGGGGCATGAATTCATACACTGGTGGGGTCCAGCCAGTAACCCCCCATGGGGGCTATTAGAGGCAGTCTGGCTGGGGCAAGGGTCTGTGGGTGGGGCAGACTGGGGGGAGGGGCCCTAGGCTGTTTGCTGGCTGGCTCCACCCCCGACCAGGATGGGGGTGTCCACTCAGGGGCGGAGCTGGCCAGAACCAGGCGGTTTTCCAGGTTTTCCAGCCAGCTCTGTCCCCAATTGGGGTCAGGGCTCCTGCTCAGGGGCGGGGCCAGCCATGGGGAGAGGCTGCAGGCATTCTGGTCAGTCATTTTGTTTATTACCCTTTTATTATATAAGATACATTAATTCTTTCAAAGACTGTTTATCAGATTGCATGGCAGGGGATGGATTGTCCACTTTCTGTCACTTCTAGTTGCTTCAATACACCTACTTCTGGCAGCAAATCTGCCCATCCATTCACACCCATAATTTCTTGTTTACCATGGTAGTATGTGGGCAAAGAGAAAACCACATTTCCCCGTAGTGTTATGTGTAAAATTGGAGTGTACAAGCTCAAAGATGAACATCTTAGGAAGAGTGAGTTGTTCAGATTTAACTGCCTGGAATTTGAACCAAGATTCTGCCTGGCCAGTTTTTGTTTAATTTGGGATTCTCAGCTCTGTTTCAGGTTGTGGAGTTTGCCAGAAGTCTACACCATGTGCACTGGATTTTTAAAATGATACTTTAAGCATCCCATTTATAACAGCAGTCCTACCAGAATACCTTTTATACTTTCCCACTTTAAATCTAATCTTATTTACTTGTCCCAATGCAGGTAGCAACTGTGGTTCACAAAATTGGTACCTCTGAGGAATTTTGCAGCTTTTATTTGAAAATTGACACCCAGGATATGGACGGTAAAACAGCATGATTTACACTATAGTTTTGCCTAAGCATACAGCGTGTCTGAGAGCTTCCCTTGAATAGGAAAATGTACTG
The DNA here is from genome assembly GCA_011751065.1 of Lasiurus cinereus. Classification (NCBI taxonomy): domain Eukaryota; kingdom Metazoa; phylum Chordata; class Mammalia; order Chiroptera; family Vespertilionidae; genus Lasiurus; species Lasiurus cinereus. The sequence goes on from JAAGEH010000124.1 coordinate 1,176,984, forward strand.
GCCCCAAAATAAAAATTTCTTCATCAAATTCTTTAGCAGATTGACATCAGAGTAAACATTACTGCCATTTATTATAATAGAATTAACTCCTTAATAATAGTTAGAAACTGATATTAGGTAACTTAATAACTAAACTAAAAGTATGCACTATTGATCAAGAAATTGTTTTGACTAATTTACTCTTTAAGAATGCTAATTTCAGATATTTGAATTTCTGCTACTTTAGTGTCCATGTTCCAGTCTAGGACCCTGAATTTCCCTATCATCCTGTTGGATTCCACCCCTTTCCGTTACTGTATTCCACGGGTTCTGACAAATACACATTTCTCTGCCTCCATCTTCAATTTGGCCTCTCTAGTACTTACGGCCTTTTATTAATGTATCCTTTTTCTATGCGTGGCCTTCATGTCCATCTTCTGGTGGGTTGGTTCTCCCTTTTCAGTCCAAAAACAAGTCCACATGCACACTATCGTCCTCCTCTAAGTGTGACCCCAGGGTTAGGGTGTGTGCTACTCCTCTGTCCTGATGGCTTTCCTGTGTGGCTCAGAGGCCTCTTCCTACATGAAACCTTCCAACTACCCATGAATCCATGCATCTGCTTTTCCTATCTACAATCTCCCCCAAACATGTTACCAATGCATATTTACCTTAAATGACTCCTTCCTTAAATTATAAGTTATTTGAGAGTAGCATATTTTCTGATTTAAAGAATTATTGGTATTGTCTATAGACATGAATTTTCATTAAAATCACCACAAGTGCCAACTTCCAAGTAACTTTTAAGTGTGTTCAGAGACCTGCTTATTAATGATTCTGTTCAGACCAGTTAAAAACAGCTTATTCTCCTTTTTTGTTTGTTTGCTGTGTGTGACAGCATCCAACTTCAGAGACACCTTGGAACACAAGCGCCTAGTAGCATGTGCCAGGTGAGTGCATTTCCACAGAGGGGACTGTAGACTTCAAGATCTCACATTTACCGTTATATTATTGCTTTACATCTTTTTTAATTTTAGGGTACAAAGTTGTTCACTTGTTCAAGTGTAGAACATAACAGGTATTTTTAAATAGCAATTTACTATACAGACCAGTTTCATTTTTTGCTCATATATAGTTTTTCCTCCTGTTTTTGGCCATTTTCTAATTCAAACACTCTAATAATAATAATAATTATCATTACTATTATTATCTTTCAGAAAGGTAGAGATGTGATGTAAGTATTAGGAAAAGAAACCGATTCTCTCATAAGCAGCTCCTACTCTCTTATTTAGAAAGATCACTTTCGCCCAGCAAAATCCCTGGCCAGTATCAGCCAGTGGTTCTCGGCTCAGGCTACACAGAGAAGACAGGTGGAGAGCTTTTAGAACTATCCAAAAATCCAGCCTCACCTAAAGTTAGAGGTTGAGCTAGGGCTTCAACTAACCTGCTGAGTTCTCACAAAGTTAGAGGTTGAGCTAGGTCATTCTAATGGTAGCCAATGTTGAGAACCATTGATGTGGTGCTATCTGCCCACTAAATTGGCCACTGTGTTTGTTTCCTATTGCAGCTAGGTAACAATTTTCCACAAATTTATTTTTAAGTGTATTTTTATTGATTTCAGAGAGAAGAAGGGAGAGGGAGAGAGAGATAAAAGTATCAATAATGAGAGAGAATCATTGATAGGCCGCCTTCTGCACACCCCCCAACTGGGGACCGAGCCTGCAATCCAGACATGTGCCCTGATGGGGGAATCAAACCATGATCTCCTGATTCATAGGTTGATGTTCAACTACTGAGCCACATCAGCTGGGCAATTTATCACAAATTTAATATTTAAAACAAATTAATTCTCATAATTCTGAAGTTTGGAAGTCTTAAAATCAAGGTGTCCATCAGGGCTGCATTCCTTCTGGATGTTCAAAAAGAGAATCCTCTTTCAGATCCTAGAGGTCACCTTCCTCAATCCTTAAAGCCAGGAGCACAGCATCTTCCAATCTTTCTCTCTGACTCTGACCCCTACTTCCATCATATTTCTTCTGACTCTCCTGCTTCTTTTCCTTATAAAAGACCTGGTAATTACATTGGGACCACCCACATAATCCAAAATAATCTCCCTATCTCAAGATCTTCAATATAATCACATCTTCGGGTCCCTTTTGCTGTGTCAGGTAACCAGTTCACAAGATTAGGAGCTGGACATCTTTGGGAGCCATTATTCTCCTTACCACACCCACCATCCTAAATTGTTTACGAAGATATGTATATAATCTTTAATGATCACACAGAGTGAATCGATTAGTGGCAGAGCTAGTACTTGTTTAAATAATTGATTAGTGCCGAAACCGGTTTGGCTCAGTGGATAGAGCGTCAGCTTGCAGACTGAAAGGTCTTGGGTTCGATTCCGGTTAGGGTCATGTGCCTTGCTTACGGGCACATCTCCACGGTGGAGTGTGCAGGGGGCGGCTGATCGATGTCTCTCTCTCGTCAATGTTTCTGACTTTCTGTCTCTCTCTCTCTTCCTCTCTGTAAAAAATCAATAAAATATATTTTTTTAAAAATAATAATTGATTAGTGGCAGACCCAGGACAGGCTTCTTCCCTCTTCATCACCCTTTAGTGCTTCCTGTTATGTCCTATTTCCTAAACTCTTCTTATTCTCAATAACAGTGATTTTTACTGGTATTGTGCTCTTTTTATTTGTAATCACACTTAATGTCAAAGCACTCAGTATAGGGGACTTAGAAATTCCATAGTGTTGTATTATTAGAGCTGAAATGGATTTTTAAGAACATCACATAACCTTTAATTTAGAAACAAAGAGCTGAGACCCAAAGAGCTGAACTAACCTGCCGAGTTCTCACAAAGTTAGAGGGCTTCAAACCCCAGACTCTGACACCCAGTTTAGTATCTAGATCACTTCCTTTCATCAATGAATCTCAGACCACTGACCTCAAGAAACAGCACATTATTTCTCACTTTCTCCTTCCCAGCCATTTCCCACCTATGTTTGTGGTCCCAACCCAGTCACTCTCTTCTCAGGATTCGTTTACCAGCCCGCCTGCTCACAATCCCTCTTTCCTTCCTTGGCCAATCTCTACTCCCCGTCCAACAATCCCAATCCTTCCTTATTCTCTAAGGTCTTTCCATTAAGATAATCCTTTCCCAGGCAGTTTCATTCCTCCTAACTGCCATTGGGTACCTCTCTTCTGTGGCAGGGGTGTGATCACAGTTGTCTTTAAATCCATAACACTTGTCACTGAGAGGTGTGCACAAACACATTCTGGGCAGAGCTAGAATCAATGCACAGGATCCTATGGGGGACCCTACAGTGGGCACAAGAAGCACTCTCTGATAGTGAAGCTGGACACCTGTGGGACAGCCTCTGCCATGAAGTGCTGAAATGACCTTTGGTAAATCAGCTTCCTTCTCTGGCTTCTTCTGTAAAGAAAGGATATTGTGAGAGGATGGGGGGGTGGAAGGGGAGGGAGAAGAAAGGATATTGGATAATCAGAACTCAGTGTACTCCAGTTCTGTTTCCCAGCTCTACTATATACAGGGTGGGGCAAAGTAGGTTTATAGTTGTTTGTATGGAAATAATACAACCCTATCTAATAAAAGAGAAATATGCAAATTGACTATACCTCCACCACATCACCAGCCACGCTCACCAGCCATGCCCACCAGCCAATCAGGAGTGAGCATGCAAATTAACCCTAACCAAGATGGCTGTGGCCAGGGAGAGAGCAGGAGGGAGGCTTGGGTTTCTTCCATGATAGAGGAAGCCAAGCTTTCCGCATACTCTGGCCAGCCCAGGCCTCCGTTCAATGCTACAAAGTTTCAATTATAGAAGATAAATAAATTCCAACAAAAAATGGCCACAGCCACAGAGCTGGAGAGAGCAGGAGGCAAGGGTTGCCCCCAGTGATGGAGGAAGCCAAGCTTTCTGTAGCCCTGGCCTGCCTTGGCCTCTGCTTAAGGCTACAAAGTTTCAATAGCTGCTGCCACAGAGTGAGCAGGAGGCTTGGCTCTACTCCAGGCTACAAAAGTTTCAATTGTAGAAGATAAATCCCAGATACCAGGGCCTCCACTTGGGTCACTGGGGGGCTTGCCAGCCTGCAAACCACCACAGGCCCCTTGCCCAGGTTGCCCCACACCCCAAGGGAACCCCCACTCTGATCCAGGACACCCTTCAGGGCAAACCAGCTGGTCCCCACCCATGCAACAGGCCTCTATCCTATCTAATAAAAGAGTAATATGCAGATTGACCACCATTCCAACACATAAGATGACTGCCTCCATGTGGTCAAAGATCCTGCCCCCATGTGGATACAAGATGGCCAGCAGGGGAGGGAAGTTGGGAGAGACCAGGCATGTAAGGGAGGACAGTTAGGGGTGACCAGGCCTGCAAAGGAGGGAAATTGGGGGTGACTGGGCCTGCAGGGAAGGCCAGTTGGGGGGACACCAGGTCTGCAGGGGAGCGCAGTTAGGGGTAAGCAGGCTGGCAGGGGAGCAATTAGGCTAGCAGGGGAATGGTTAGGGGGTCAGGCTGGCAGGCAGAAGGAGTTAGGGGCAATTAGGAAGGCAGGCAGGCAAGCAGTTGGGAGCCAGCAGTCCTGGATTGTGAGAGGGATATCCGACTGCCCGTTTAGGCCTGATCCCGGTAGGACATCCCTCGAGGGGTCTCATATTGGAGAGGGTGCAGGCTAGGCTGAGGGACACTCCCCTGCTCCCCATGCACGAATGTTGTGCACCAGGCCTCTAGTCATTAATAAATAATAATACAAGAATAAACTCTGTGTTTTACTAACTCACAACTGTAAACCTACTTTTGCCCCACCCTGTATAAAAAGGCTCTCATCAAAAACTCATTTGTTTGCATTTATTGACAGGAGGCCTAATTCCAGATTGTTAATACACAAAAGAAAGCAAATAGAGATGTAATATTGAATATTCTACAGTTTGGTTTTTGTAAACTGGGGACAGTATGTTCAAAAAAGCCAGATGGAATATGCTTTTGGCTCTGTGATGCTGAAGTTACATTGGATAAGTAACTGTGTAGTACTAACTCATGTGAAGAATTCTTTGCCTCCTAATATTCTCTTTCCTGATTGAAAAAAATTGCCAGCACACAGTTTCTGTGTTCAGGGGGCCTCTTTCGTGTGCTTAGCTTTTTACAACCTCTCTGTTGCATTCATAAGAAAGAAAAAAGGGATTTTATTTCTCCTTCTCTTGGAACAAAATGCCTTTGGGAAAGTGTGCTGTCTTTGGCAGCAGGCAAAGGGCTTCTTGAAAGAAAGGTTTCTGTTCTGTGGTTGAAACCGTCACCATGGTAATCAGTCATCAAGGCTCCAGCAACTTTTCATAGAAACTTTCCTTTCAGTAGGCCCCTTTCCAAACTGTTGACAAAGTATTTGCATCTGTGAGCAAGAATTCTCTGCTTCTGGTGACACCCATTCAATTAGGGGCATGTCCAGATGTCATATTACATCCCAAATTGCTTTACATTCTCTTTAAATTGTTAACTTGGTGGGGAATGGAGTTAAATTTTTATAATCCAGAAATTTTATAATATTTTAAATTATTATGGTAAATATTACACCTAGAACTTTAAATAGGGTCTGCTTCATATATGTGCTATGAAGTGTGATTGGGGACAAGAGATCCTCTGCCAACTCACTAACTCAAATAATACCTCCCATTTCACTTATATTTATTCCTTTAGGTGAGATCAATTCATTTTCCCTCCTGTAAAGCTAGTTTCCCAGTTTCTTCCTTTAATCCTGGCTGTTCTTCCAACCTCTACTCTTCCCCCCACCCCTCACCTGAGGATATGTTTATTGATTTTAGAGAGAAAGGAAGGGAGAAGAGAGAGAGAAACATTGATTGTTGCCTCCTCTGTGTGCCCTGCCTGGGGATGGAACCCACAACCTAGGTTGGTGCCTTGCCTAGGAAACAACCCCACAACCTTTTTGGTGTGTGGAACAATGCTCCAACCAATTGAGCCACCTGGTCAGGGCCCAAGCTCTACTCTTGAATGTCCATCTACCTCTGAAGCATCTCGAGGTGAAGCTAGAACCTGAAACTCAATCTTTGCAGAACCACACTCACTATGTCCCTGTCCCCAGTCTCAGACCCACCAGCTTGCTCCGTTTTTAATCTTCTAACTCTGCTTAAAACTTTGGAATTTTATTTCTTTTTAAAAATATATATTTTATTGATTTTTTTTACAGAGAGGAAGGGAGAGGGATAGAGAGTTAGAAACATCTACAAGAGGGAAACATCGATCAGCTGCCTCCTGCACATCCCCACTGGGAATGTGCCCTTGACTGGAATCGAACCCAGGACCCCACAGTCTCAGGCCGATGCTCCATCCACTGAGCCAAACCGGCCAGAGCAAAACTTTGGAATTTTAAAGATAAATTTAAAACAAAAGTTTATACTTCTTCATAGTTAATTTTAGAAATAAAAAAATAAGCTCTAAAATGGGAAGATGGTGTAGAAAACTCTCAGCAGAACTGGGATTAAAACCCAAGTTTCCTGAATCCCCATTTCAGTGTTCTCTCTCTCTTACCAGAAAAAAAAACCCCACAAAATAGCAAATCTTCCTTTTTTATCCCCTTTGCTTTACTCCTTAGATTTTTCACAAGCACAATTCCTAGACAAAGAATAGTCCTTAAAACATTTTTTATGGCAGAATAGTACTCCATTGTGTAAATGTACCACAGTTTTTTATGTACTTATGAACACTTGGGGGGCTTCCACATCTTGGCTACTGTACATACCACTGCAAAAAAACATAGAAGTATATGTATTCTTGTGAATTAGTGTTTCATATTTCTTTGGATAAATTCCCAAAAGTGGAATTGCTAGGACATAAGGCAGTTCCATTTTTAGTTTTTTGAGATAATCCCATAGTGCTTTCTACAGTGGCTGCACCAATCTGCCTTTCCATAACAATGCACAAGGGTTCCATTTTCTCCACATCCTTCACAACACTTTTACCCTTTGCAACAGAATGGATGGACCTGGAGAATATTATGCTAAGTGAAATAAGCCAGTCAGAGAAAGATAAGTACCATATGATTTCACTCATATGTGGAATTTCATGAACAAACTGAACTACCAAGCAAAATAGAGACAGACTCATAGAGAGTGAGCAGATAGCTCTGGTGGGGAGATTGAGCAAAAAAAGAAAATATAAAAGAGAACTCATGGACATGGAAACAGTGCGGTAATTGCAGAGGTGGGAGGGAGGTGGGTGGAAGTGGAAAAGGGCATAGAAGGGATAAATAGTGATGGGGAAAAAAAACATACATTTAAAAAAAAATAAATTGCCTATTGTGGAAAATTTAGAAAATAGAGAAAAGTTTAGAAAAGAAGTAATCACTTGTAATCTCACAATGCAGAAAAAATAGCTGCTAATATTTTAGTGTATTTCCTTCCAGTATTTTCCTGACCAGGCTTATTGAGTCTTTTTACAATATACAACTAATTTTCTTCTTTGAATATGCTCTGTTGGATAAAGAACTAAAATGAGAACTAAAGTGCAGCTTAAGGTGAAGCAGTAATGTAATTGACCTTCAATCAAGTGCCTTACTCTCATCCTCAGTTTTCTCATGTAGTGAAGAGCTTGGACTGAAAGGTTTTTATTAATTTACCAGCTCTATTGAGATTATTGTTCAAGTGAGTAAAGAATTAGTATAGATTATTAAAAGGCCTCTTGAAACTAAAAATTCAGAGATTGACATGCATATGTTATAGTGGAGATCCAACTTTGAAAATGAAAGCCTATCAAGGGACATATAGCCTTTTCTTAAAGAATCTTATCTATTTATTTACTCCATTTTATAATCTCTAATTTGTTTTAGCTACAAACCCAGTGGAGGAGAATCATCATCCGGGTCCTCCCATGCAGTGATGGATATCTCTTTGCCTACTGGAGTCAATGCAAACACAGAAGACTTAAGAGCTGTAAATCTTTTTGTGTATTGTTATGAATTCTTGGTTTTCTTTACTGCATTATTTTACAAAGATATTTCCTCTAATTCAAGTATGTCACTTTCAAAGAATCACCCAGAATATTCTTTCCTACCTAAGTTTTGATTTCTCAGTGAGGTTGTTGCTGGTGTAAATGGGTTCTTGCAGTGCAGTGAGAAAAGAATTTCAAAGGCACACGTGTGGGAGAAATTTAATAGTGGCAAGATTTGTTGGAGTGAAGGGACACAACAAGCCCTCATGGATGTAGAGCAAGCATGTCAAACTCAAAGGCTAACACGGGCCAAATAAACGAGGCATGCTGTTTGCAGGCCGCTAGTTTGACATGCTTGATGCAGAAGTTGAGCAGGCCGTAACAACAACTGCTTTGAGGTCCTTGATAATCTCCCATATATTTTCTTGGTTTTCGGAAGGAGCAGGCTTGCTTTCATCTATCCAGTCTACTTCCTGGGATTTCCCAGGCTTGGGTTGGTCCCTCCACCTAATTAATTCCTTTCCTGGATCTTCTGGCATTCCATACCCTTATCCAATCTGATTCTTTTCCCAGATTTTCCCAGGCTAGACTTCATCCCTTTATGGTGTCATTTGACTCCTACTGTGAGAGGTCCAAAGTTTTGCAGTCATCTGATTTGTACTGTACGTGAACTTTCCTTTCCCTTCACCATCTTGGCATCTGCTGCATATGCGCCTAATGCCCTGCCTTAGTTATCCCTCCCTCAGTAACCCAGGCTACCTTCTTGCTTCAGAGCGAATCAGGCTTAATGTCCAATTCAGCTCCCTAGTGAGTCAGGCTTAATGTCTAATTCCATTTGCTCCCTTTTCTAACTAACTCACTATCTATGCTAACAAAGTGAGAATATATATTTTCATGGCACAAAAACATATGATAGCATGTCCCAACTTTTTCAAGAGAAAGAGCCCCACTTTTTTAAATAGTGGTTTATGTCACCATTATCTGACATCTCATTACCAGATGAATGCATTTAAACAAAAAGAGCATAAAATTAAAGTCAAGCTTTTCTCTTTCCTCCCTTAGCTTGTAGAAGGGGTGGATCAACTATTAACTGACTACCAAATCAAAGATGGGCACGTTATTCTGCAACTGGATTCGGTAAGTTCCACCTCCCATCATTCTTTACTTACTACTAGAGGCCCAGCACACGAAATTTGTGCACTCAGGGGGGATCCCTCAGCTCGGATTGTGAGAGGGTGCCAGCCAGGCCGACAGACCCCACTGGTGCACGATCAGGGCCAGGGAGGGACATGGGAGGTTGGCCAGCCAGGGAGGGACCTCTGGAGGGCTCCAGGATGTGTCTGGCCCATCTCACTCACTCCCGATCAACCAGACCCCAGTAGCAAGCTAACCTACTGGTTGGAGTGTCTGCCCCCTGGTAGTCAGTGCATATCATAGCGAGCAGTTGAGTGGCCTTAGCATATCATTAGCATATTACACTTTGGTTGAACAGATGACTGGATGACAGGACACAACATATTAGACTTTTATTATATAGGGTTACTATTCAAAATGAACAAGCTAAAATATTATCAGTTTCTTCTTTCTCATAATTTTTTAAACCTTGAATTTGCCAAACAGATTCCTTCCAATGAGTTTCTTTGTGTTCGATTTCGGATAGTTGCATTTTTTCAAGTTGGGTTTCTGAATCCTGCTACTTTCACGGTGTATGAATACCACAGACCAGGTAATTAATATTTCTCTGAAATTTCTTCAGAGGACTACTTTGTATTTATTACAGAACCATTAGAAATCCACTAGAGGCCTGTTGCCTCTCCTAGGACTCACTCTTCACAAAAGTCCTAACATACGTATACAAACTACAGCATGACTTCGAACAAATCATTTCACCTTTCTGGCCTTTCATTTCTTCATTTAAAAAAAAATAACTGAATTAGTTTGCTCCCAGTTCTTTTTTCTTTCTTTCTTTCTTTCTTTCTTTGTTAATCCTTATCCAAAGATAGTTTTTCCATTGATTTTCAGAGAGAATGGAAGGGAAGAAGGGAATGAGGAGGGAGTGAAAGAGGGAAAGAGGGAGGGAGTGAGGGAGGAAGGATCAAACCAGGAACCCATGCCCTTGACCAGGAATCGAACCTGGAACCCTTTGGTACGTGGGGCAACACTCTAACCACTGAGAACTTCAGCCAGGGCAGACTATTCCCAGCTTTTAAATTCTTTGCCTCATTTTTATTGAACCTCTCCTTTTTAGAGAAGTCTATTTCGTCTACAACTTTTTAAATTCTTTCAGAATCAACTTCTGCTCTATCTATATTCTCATCATATTTTGCAAGAAACTCTATTAGAGTAGTTGTTACCTTCACATTTTTAAAAATATATATATTTTATTGATTTTTTACAGAGAGGAAGGGAGAAAGATAAGAGTTAGAAACATCAGTGAGAGAGAAACATTGATCAGCTGCCTCCTGCACACCTCTGACTGGGGATGTGCCTGCAACCAAGGTACATGCCCTTGACCGGAATTGAACCTGGGACCTTTCAGTCCGAAGGCTGACACTCTTATCCACTGAGCCAAACCGGTTAGACTACCTTCACATTTTATTGTAGTTATTTGTTTGCATATCTTTCTCACCAGTTCAGATGGAATATTTTCATCTGTTGTGTCCATAGTCTCTAACACAGTGTCAGGTACATAATGTGAATTGATAAATGTTAAATGAATGATCCACATTTGGCCATTTCTGAGAATATTAAGTGATCGGAGAATTCTCTGATTCATGGGACAAGTGACTCCACTTTGGACAGTTCTATTTCTTAGAAAAATTTTAGAGTGAACCAAATTCTGACACCCATTCATTCTAGTTTTAACTACTGAAATCACATAGAACATACTTAACTCCTTCTCCCCTTCAGAGATAAAATACACACACACACACACACACAAACGTTTTCTTCTCCAGCCTAGACAATTACATTTCTTTCAATAGACTCTCATTTAACATAATGTACCTTTTTTTATGGAAGCAGCAAATATTTTCATTCTAAGAAATGAATATTGAACAGTAACATTTCAAGCACAAAAGGGAAGATCATTTTGAGGGGCCATGCTAGAATAAGGAATTCAAAATTTAACCACCATAAGCCTTACCTACAAAAGAAGGGTTTGGAATTGGTGATCTCCAAGACACCATGGGCGAGATTCACAGGGTGGTAAATGTGTTGTACACTGATCAAGCCCCCTCTCCTAACCATGCTTTCATTGCCACAGATAAAAAGTGTACCATATTTTATAGTACATCCAAAAGCCAACTTCAGAAAGTCTGTGATGGAGCAACGTGCAAATGTGTAGAAGGTAAATGTCATTTAACATGTTTAGGATGTATGCTTGTTTAAAGCAGCCACTCATAATCTGGGGATATTCTGGGAGAAGCTATCTGACAAACAGTGGTATATCAGAAATAAAAATGCAATCTTTGATCATTGAAAGGTGATGCCTTGAGCACTATAAAGCTACTTCTCAACAACTTCTGAACAACCTGATGTTTTCTACTGTTCAGATAGTTGTTCATATTAGAGGGATAACAGGATGTGAAATTCTTACTTTTCACTTGGTCTTTCTCATGTAATAGGTCCACAACCTAACAGAATAGAGGCGTCCCTTTCTTTCCCTTGTTCCTCCCGTCAGTGAATTCTCCATTCAACCTCTTGTAAATCCAAGACAGCTTTCTTAGCCAAGAGAAAGACCCAGAGCTCACAATCTGACTCCATGAGGGTTGGGGTTGGTTTGGTTTTGTTTTTCTAAATCTTTATACACACACACACACACACACACACACACACACACACACACACACATATATACATATATACATATATACATGTATACATGTGTATGTGTGTGTGTGTATAGATAGATAGATAGATAGATAGAGATATATATAGATATAAAGACCTAAGCGACCATTGTGACTGAACAACTGGAACAACTGGTCGACAGGTGACTGTGCTGCACACTGACCACCAGGGGCAGACCCTCAACGCAGGAGCTGCCCCCTGGTGGTCAGTGTGCTCCTACAGTGGGAGCGCCACTCAGCCAAAAGCCGGGTTCACAGCTGGCGAGCACAGCTGTGGTGGTGGGAACCTATCCTGCCTCCATGGCAGCACTACCACCAAGTAGCAGTGGCAGCAGCAGGCACAGTGGGTGGGCAGAAAGAGCGACAGCAGAGCTGCACCCTGCCCCAGCTGGGGCTCCTCCCTGGCCGTCCGACATCCCCTGAAGGGTCCCAGATTGCAAGATGGTGCAGGCCAGACTGAGGGACCCTACTCATGCACAAATCTGTGCAACAGGCCTCTAGTATGTACCTATTTCTTGGGTGCTTGTTGCATCGTTTTATATCTGTAAATCAGTGAAGTTTTCATTTTGTTCCTTCAAGGGGTTTTTGATTATACTTAAAATGGGAAAATTTCCTCCATTCTTCAATGGAAGCATCTACCTTTCTGAAAAGCTGAACGTGAAGTGACTATCCATTTTAAGAATAAGTCTCGTGTTCAAGATTGTGTTTTTACTTATTTTGTTTTTGCCTTATATAATGTTTTACTTCATGGAAGAGGAAAAAATAGACAGATCTTAGGAATCTGGTATTTATAATATTATATTTGATTGTCTCAGGGCTAATGGGCACCAATAGAGAGTGTCTGCTTCCTTGCATTAACCTTTTACCATTTTTCATAAAATCCAGCTGACTGTGGACAAATGCAGCCAGAATTGGATCTGACAATCTCTGCAGATACTAGAAAAGAAACAGCATGTAAACCAGAGATTGCATATGGTAAGTTCAAAAGTTGAATATATAGTTCCATTAAACATGACATTTTATTAATACAAAATCAGTTAGGAAGACCAATAACTTTATGTAGTGATTATATGGATACAACAGTACATGTATTCCTTTGAGGAAAAATGCCAGCAGTTTTTAGCATTAACATGCAAAGTTATTTATCTTCAGCAAGAAATGTGATTTTCATTAAAAATGATGGAAGTGACTTGCACACCTAGCCAAGATACTTTCCCCCCATATATTCTATTGAATTAAGGGCACTTAAACATATTCAAAGACAATTTTTTCCAGTCTTCACCAAAGTAAATGTTTTTTATTGATTTTTAGAAAGAGAGGGAGGAAGTGGAAGAGGGAGAGATACATCAATGTAAGAGAGAAACATAGATTGCTTGCTTCCCATATGCACCCTTACTGGGGATCCAACATGCAACCCAGATTTATATTAGTATATGCCCTGGCTAGGAATCTAACCTGCAATACTTAGGGCGATCCAACCATCTGAGCCACCCACCCAGGGCTCAAAGAGAATTTTTGAGAAGTCACAAAGATATAAGATTTCACTACTTACTGTATTCTTCCCATTGATGGAGCAGAGGCGGAGACAAAGTTGGTTTTAGGTTTGGGTATCTTTTTTTTTTAATCTCTTCAAAGACATAGTAAAACATCAATACTAAGTAATTTTAATATATATAAAATTTAAATCCATATTTGAGACTCTCCATTTCAAAAAAAAAACACCTCCTAGTTTTTCAGAGCGCAGCTCTAAATTAAATAAATGCCCAAGTACAATTTTGTCTTATCTCAAGTTCCTCATAGAATTAGCTCCTTTATTTTTTAATCCATACTTTCTGATGTTTATTTCTGGATATTGTACTCTATCTCATATCTTTTCTTGATAATTGGCAGGGCATTATTTATAAATAAAAAATCAGTACAGTTGATTTGTGTTTACTACCAACTGCTTTCATATAGTTTCTCACTGGAGTCCCACAAGACAACTTTGAGGTAACAGAATATTATCCTTATTTTACTAGTGAAGAAATGAAATAATTTTCTCAAAGCCATACAGGAAGTTAAGTAGTAGAACTAGGAGGTATCCTGATCTCCAATATGATTGCCATTATATTACACTGAATTCTCTCAATGGAAAGACAGCCATTAGGATGAATTTTGTGTGTTTTATAGACTTTTTTCTTTCTAATTCATCTTCTTTTTTTTTTTTTTAATTAAAAAGTGGCCCAACTCAGTCAAGGTCCACTGTAGTTTTTAAAAAAGATTGAGATCTGAAGAAAATACCATATTGTTTTAGCAAACAAACATTTCATTAAATTATTTCCTCTTTCCATTTTAGAACTATTTAAATTTTTAAATGTCAGAAACCTATTTAACACAGAGAATAAATTCAATCTGGATTTAGTTTATTACTTAAAAAAAAAAACTTAGCTGGCTTTTTGGGAGACTATTGGTTTTTACCAGAATAACAGGATAGAAACAAAATAAAATAGTAAATACATTACTCATATCTACCATAAAGATTTATGAATCTGAAATTCAGTATAGTTTTCATTTTAAGGGACTAATTTATACAGCCTTTTTCCACAAAAAAAATGAGTGCATTCATTCATCAATTTTGTCTTTTCTTGAAAGTTTTAAACTAAATCCAGGTTGCATTTATTCTCTCTGCTAAAATAGGTTCCTGATATCTAGCTAGCTAGCTAGGATCTCAAAAATGGACAAAACTTTCAACTGCATCAAGAGCAAAAACTAAAGGATCCTTTCTCAGGCCACATGGAAGGAATGGGCCCCTTTAAGCTGGTCATTCCAGGACGGAGGTCAAACACACCCTGGATTAAATATTGATGCCTAATGAAGAGAAACAGCATTGAGAGTGGCTCATGTCAGAGAGTTGCCAATCCAAGCAAAGAGGAATCAGAAAACAGAATCCTATCAAAAACCAAAGCCAGTGGAAGCAAGAGAGCAAGGAGCCTCCCACAGCTGGCCTGAATGATAGCTGAAGGGTCCCCTCTGTGCTTGTGCAGAGAAGGAAGGGGCTCTTCAAAGGGTCCATGAGCATGTCTCCACTAATCGTACAGGATCAGAATCTGAACTTTATATCTAACCAAGTCTCATTTTGTTTGTTTTGTGTGCTTCTTTAACTTACTATTGTTCTTATCCTAGTCAGCCTGTTCTATAACAGTGCCCAGGGCTAATGATTCTATGTAGAATGAATCATTAGAGTAATAATCAGTAGAATCAGACTTCCAAGCCTTTGAGAAGGCTTCTTGGAAAAAATAAGATCTGCCTCAGGGTAGAGAGCTTACCATGCTTCGTTTCTCTCTCTCTCTCTCTCTCTCTCTCTCTCTCTCTCTCTCTCTCT